>VXBI01014371.1:52848-104601 GCA_013397375.1 Toxostoma redivivum
GCTCCGCAGCTGCGGCTGGGCTGGGGAAGGAGCGGGCCGGGGAACCCTGCGGGGAGCGCGGTTGCTGGGCACAAAGAGGACTGGGGCTCCCGGGGGATGCACAGCTCCCTGCCAAGCTCGGAGAGCCTGCCTAGAGAGCGAGCGAGCCCGCACTGCACGGACGCACCGCGGAGCGGATGAAGGGGCGGGGGAAGGATGGACGGGCTAAACTCTTCCACTCCTGAGCTGTCGCCTGGGGGAGAATCCCAGCCTTGCCATGCTGGGATCGGGCACGGCTGTCGGTGGGAGAGGGGCCGGGATGGGTTGCTGCTGGCCGGCTACTCTCTGCCATCCCCACCTACACCCGCCCCACTGCCACTTGAGGTTTTCCCGGCTACCCCAAAAAAGGAGGTGGGGGTAGAGGGGACGGCGCTTGCGAATCCCCCGGGTTTCATGGCAACAGAAAGTTCTGTCCGCGTGAAAGAAAACTTTGGCGGCGGATATGTGAGTGGAGAGGCGCCCACTTGAGCTGTCAATCACCGGCTTCCCTGTCCGTCCCTCCCCTCCCTTTACCCCTCCTTCCCTTCCTTCTCCAGAGGCTCGGGCACCGCACCTGCACGGACAGGGCTCGCTGGAAACACCGCGGGCACTGCGCTCTCCGCCGGGGCTGGGCTGGGCTGCCCCATCCCTGCTCTTCCTCATCCTCCGCTCCAGCTCCGTCTGGAGGAGCCGGGCTGCTCTCCTGGGGCAGGAGAGGCAAAGGGAGCCGCAGTCTGCTCGGGGAAAGCCTCGCTGCCGGAGGATGCGGGCAGCATCGCCGCTGTGGATTTGAGCAAACTGCCCCAAATCTGGGGCGTGTGGGGCGCCGGGGAGGGTCAGGGACCTTGAGGTGGGGACGTGTCTGAGCCTCCCGTCCCGTCCTGGGCGGCCCGGAGAGGAGCGGTGCTGCCGCCGCAGCTCCCCGGCTCGGCAGGCACCGGTGCACCCCAAAGACGAGACCGCGAGTGTAATGACGGTAATGGGATCGGCGAGGAGGAAACCTCCAGGGCAGGCTCTGAGCTGCACAGGGGGCTCCGGGCCGGGCCGGGCCGGTTCGGCAGGGCGGGGATGAGGAGTGCCCGGCCCGGCTCCAGCCCGCACGGCGCTTCCTGCGGGAGCGGGCACCGGGCGGGACTGGAGGGACTCTGGAAACAGCACGGTGGCGTGGAGGGGTTCGATTTGAGCCGATCTGAGCACTGCTGGGATTTAGCAATTGAAGGTCTCACTTGTTTTGTACAGATTTCTTTTTTTGACAAAATGATCTGTTAAACAACGTCGAAGGGGAAATAAATCCCTCTTGCGACCGGCTATGGTGCAGTCAGCACTTTGCTTTTTGCTTGGTTTGCTGCTGATGTATTGAGCGAAGTCAAAACTTGGCAGGGGGGGACAGGGTGGCAGCGGAAGGGTTGCTCCAGGCGGGAGTGATGCGCGTGTAACTTTTGCAATATATCGGAAAAGCTTCAGACAGCCGTAATTAACTTCTGGTCCTCAAAATAGTTTGGCTCCTCCAGTCGAGGTTTGAGATCTGCCAGGCTGGCAGTAAATCGGACTGGTGTATATACTGACAATACTTTGATATTTCTTTATATGAGCGTTTGTTGGAGATACTGGTCACGCTGGCATACAACGAAAATTTGGGCTGTATAGAGAATTAGAGGGCGTGCTGAAATCCCCCTGAATAGTGTTTCCGTCGATGTTTAAATAAATATTTTACAGCCTAAAGTTTCGGACTCTTACTTTGCGTTTCAATTCGTCTTTGAACGAGCTCTTCAACACTTTGAAGGTCCCATATTTCAAACCAAGATAACATTTCTCTTGAAGCATCGCTAATTTTGTAAAAGAACTGAATAAAAATATAAGTACGGACTGATGGATTTCAAGACTTCACAGGTCCGGCTGCGCCTGTCTTCCCACGCCGCACATGTTCTGAGGAAAACTTCAAAATCCGGCTGCTCGCTATTTCCGAAAGGGGTAAGCAGGGACCCTCTGCCCCAATCCCTCCGCCTCGGCGTCAGTGCTGTGTGCTCGAGCGCTCGGCTGGGATTTCGGGAGCGGGAGGAGAGCCCGAAGCCGCATTCCTTCGGGGCTTTCCTGGGGAGCCGCGATACCCGGGCTGAGCCCTGCCCCGGCACGGCGCTGCCCGCGGCTGTGGCCACTCGCAGGTCGCCACCAGCAGCCCCTTCCCGCCGCCACCCCGCACCTGTCCCTCTGTCCTCTGTGGGGAGCAGGAAGAGCGAGGCGAGCACCAGCTGCTGCTCCCCAAAGTTACCTGAAATGTGCTTTAAGAGACCCCCGTTCCACCACGCTCTGGGCAGCAAATTCAAGCCTCCTCGGGACTGGGGATGGAGCCTGCGGAGCTGCCGGGACGCAGGGAAGGGGCAGAAAGCAGGAGGGGACCCCGCCTGGCACAATAAACGGGGAACCTGATGCCCGGAGCCATTTTCCTAAACTCACTACGAGGGAAGCCCCGTGTGTCTGGTGGGGGTCGGAGAACACTTGAGGTCGTGTAAATACAGTTGTCAAAGGCTGAGGAGTCTTTTATTATTGTTATTTATTTATTTGGGTGACAAAGGAGCGTGAGGCGAGATAAGGAGTTTACAGCACAACCCAACTTGAACGCGAGAGAGACCCCGCGCTTGAAAAGGGCCATTGGAAAGGGTCTGTCGGGGGATTCTGCGCGATCTAAGCTTAATGAGAAAGAGCCATTAATATATGTTAATTGCAGCTCCAGAAGAGCTCGGGGGAATCTTGGAACTGTGTCAGGGAGGACCGCTGGATTTTAAATAATAATTCTCTATACGAACCCGGCCCCGTCTAATCCTGTTATTAAAACATCCCCTTGGTCACCAGCCTAATTCCCGACCGAGATCAGCGAGGGCTTGTCCTCGAAATTTGCCCAGACAAGGGAGCTGGGCTCCCCTTTCGTTTGGACCCTTCTGACCCTCGCTAGGTTGATCCTCCGTAAATGCCCAGGCTTTTAGCGATGCTTGAGATAAAAAGTTCTCGTGATCCCTGTTCCAGGCTGGCATTCACATCCTGCACCAAAAGTTTTCAGCGTGTTAATGTAGTTGCTAAATGGGCCATTTAAGGCTGGTTCTACAGCCGAAGGTCGTTAGGAGATTTTTTGTTGTTGTTGTTTTATTCCCCATTTAAGTGTCACGCCAAAACACAGCCCAAGATCGCCTGCGAGGCTGCTGCCTCCCTCGCCGCGGGGCTGGCACGGCTAGGGCGACAGCAAAATCATTAGTTCCGACAAACGAGCTCCAACTCCTGGCCGTGGCTTCCCCAGCGCCTCGGTGTGTGGAGACCGCAGCTGTAGCAGAGCCTCCAGCTGTCCCTGCTGCTCGCCGATCCGGGGAGCCAAGGGTTACTTCTGATGACATCATTAAAAATCGCAACATTTAGGAACAAAAATCTGAAGTGCGTGGGTAAACCCGGGCAGCGTCGTTTGGGCATAGCTGGATCCCTTTGAACTGAGCCTCCCAGCGCGTTCAGGAGGCAGCGGTGAATGTTTTTTGGTTTTTTTTTTTTAATCACTTCCCTCCCCCCGCCCCCCAGCTGAACTTTTATTTGGCTTCTGACAACAATAGCGGGCTGCAAACAGACCTCTCGGAGCGCCCTCTGAATAGACCCTTTTCGAGCCCGGATTGTTTCCACCGTCACAAAAAAACAACCAGTAGCTCCCGTTTTTTAATTGGGTTGTTCCTGGCCCTGGCTCATTCAGGTGTTCGCGAGGAATTTGTTTATTAGCCTTTGACAAACAGCCCCTCCTGGCAATCTCCGCACGGAGTTGTCTTCAGCGGGAGGGGGGCGATGCGGAGGGGGCAGTTTGCTAATAAGGACTCTCTCCATCTCCAAGTTACCAATTAACAGAGGAGCGGAGGGGACCACCAGCACGGGATAACTCGCCGGGGCTCGCTGCGGAGCCCCGAGGAAATCACAGATTTAGCTCATGTGTTTTCACGCAGAACCACCGAGGGAAGAACGAGCCCGAGAATGGATGCTGAAGAGACCACCCCCGCTGCCCCCAGCCGGGCAGAAACCCCTTCCCCGGTGGATGAGACGGAAACTTTCTGCAACTTCCCCTCGCTGTTACAGTACGAGCTGTACAGAACCCCCTGAAAGAATTACTCGGCCCTAGCACGGCTTGTCCGGGGCGCTGCTGGAGCTCCCATCCCTGGGGACCCTTAAAACCCGTGGGGATGTGGCGCTTGGGGACATTGCTCCGTGATGGGCTGGGCACTGTCACCTTTACTGATCTCAAGGAGTCTTTTCCACCCTCAAAGGCTCCATCGTTCCCCATCGTTCTCACACCTCAGTTCCGTTTGCCCTCCCAGCCCCGAGCCGAGCGCCCCCGGCAAGAGCAGCCCCGGGCGGGGTGGCCCCGCTGTCCCCTCGTGTCCCCAGGGGCCACAGCCCCATGCGGGGTGGCCCTGGGTGGCAGTGGCCCCTTCCCCCGGACCACTCGCCCCAGGGACAGGCAGGGACAGGGGACCTCCCCCTCCTGGTACTTGTTGCTGTGCTTTAGCGGAGATGTCGCTGCTCTCCCAAAACACAAAGAGAAAAAACCCCAAACAAGCCCCACAAACTCGAATCACCTCTGCTGTTCCCGTTTAAAACTTCGCGAATCTTTCCCCCGGCGTTTTCGGCACCACCTTATTCACTGGCAATCATGGCCATGCTCCTTTTTAGCAGTTGGATTAGAAATCGGACATTAATTGTAAAACTCTAACTTGCTAATTAGCTGCAAATAAACTATTCATTAGTGGCAAATTAAAATCAAAACACACCTTATTCCTATTCCCTGACACACAGTTTTGAAGGCACATATTGTTTCAAACTACAGCCTGTATCACTGGCACAGCAAATTGAGATCCTGAAAGGTTTCTCTCCAGGATATATAATTAAAATATATTCTACTTTAATTGACATTATAGAGGACACAAATGAGATTTTCCTTTTAGAAAGAAATAGCAGTTTCTAAATAAAGCTTTGCAGGCTGCAGAATGGAGGTTTCAAGCAAATGAATAGTCATTACTACCTTTTCAATGATGTGGGCCTTTTGATCAGAAAAGAAATTAGCTCTAAAGGACAGACAATAGGAAGCCTGCCCTGCAATAGGAAGAAAATTAGATGGCTAAGGCTCTTAACAACACCTATTTCTATAAACCATGGAGCTTCTTGCTTTTCAATTACAGCTGTTCATTTCAAATAAGGAAAGTGGAAAAACACAGAGGGGAATATAAACTCTGTTGCACCAAAAAAAAAAAAAAGCCCGAGACAGGGCAGGCAGGCAGCCTTCCCATTTTCCTTTTGTTTTTATTATATTCAGTTAACTAATATTACGTATTTTGTAATACTCAGCCCAGTATAGCACTCTTCAGGTCAATCAGGATGGATTATATTCAGTAAAGGAACTGGTAAAACATGAGAAGCTTCATGTTAGGTAGCTGGATGTTCCCACTGTACATCAAATAATTACATTTTGCACATGCATCTCATACTTGTGTGCATTCTGCAGAGAAAACAAAACAGGACTGAAGAACCTGAGGAAAATGAAGTGCTGAATAACGCTCTGTTGTCTTTTGATCACAGTCAAAAACTAACCCCAGTTCTTCTGAATTAAATTGAGTGTTCTTTCATTACACTCAGGACTGAGAGATTATTTCAGGCAGGTTCTCCCCACATTACTTTTAACCCATTATTATTTTAGAAATAATACTTTTACCCTCAAAATATAAAATTAATTTGCTGTGTTATAACTTTTAAATATGAGCTCTCTTTCAAGTTATTTCGTTTGAACATTATTTTGGAAAATTATTTCTCCTACATATAAAAATAATAGAGGTTTTCTTGTGAATCTGAGGTATAGTCATAGAAACAATCCTTTCTTTCTCTAGCCACAGTTTTATGATCAGGTGTAAAAAGTAAATTATGATTTGTTATTATCCAATCAATATATTGTAATTTAAATAGTCTTTTAGTAATGATTTAAACATAACAACCACAAAGCTTTATTGTAAACAAGTTCTGTTCTCATATTAACTCAGCTGGACTATAGAGATGTCTTTTAAAAAACCCCATAAAATCACAAAGATTACACACACATTGTTTTTTATCCTTTCTATGACTTTCATACTTTCTCCTTTCCCTCTCCCCACTCCTGTCTTTATTCTTCTTTTTGTCTCCTTCCTGTTGTATTATTTGTTTAGAATCAGGTTAGATGTTTAATTCAAAGGGTTGATTAAATAAATATTAATTAGTTTTGCTGTGATAAGGTGTTTTTTAATCCTTTTAATCTCTGAACAAGTGTGTTGAAGAAAAATTATTTTTCCCTGTCCAAAAACCTAAATCATGTTTGTCTTCTACCTAGAAGTGATTTTAGTATGAAATACAAATGGCAGCTTTCTATTTGGGGTCTGTATCTCCCTTCACTCCTGCCTGGCCCTGAGATAGAGAAGAATAAAAGAAATCGTTTAATCTGGTAAAGAATGATCTCCTAACTCCCAAATCGGAGTCACTCATGTCAGTATTTGAAGTAATCTCCCTGCTTGAGAGCAGTTAGAAAATTATGAATAATGCAAACTTCTGCCTCAATTTTTACTCCTTCCTTTTTTTTTTTTTTTTAATCTGAATTACAACGTCATTTGATTTGAAACTGTTTTGTCTCAGCGAAGTTACCGCTACTAATCAGTGGGAAAAACTTCCCTCCATGCAAATGAGCGGCTCAAGTGTCGTTGAGACTTTGTGATTTACAATACAAAACCCACAGAAAGATCTGCATCCCTGAGGAGATTAAGAACTTGGGAAAACCCAGTCCTGCTGCTCCAGCTCTCAGTCCTGATCGTGTCCTCAGTCCTTGGAAACGAGCTGAGGGTAAGGAGCTGTCTGCACAGAACGAGTGAATCTAAACTGACCTCCACACTCAGAATTGAAAATTTCACCTGAAATTGTCACTGAGTGTCCAAGCAAGCGAGATCTTTGAGCAGAGCTCTACAGAAAAATAGAGAAATTGGGCACCTAAAGAGGTTTGCAAATAGAGTGAGCAGTTTGTGAGTGGGGCAGTTTTATCTACAAGACATTAACACATCTCACTGTCAGCAGGGACAGGACTCAATTCCTTTGACCATTCCTGTGCACGTGGCCAGTCAGGAGAGAACTTCACCAGCCCTGGAAATCCTCTCTGCTCTTTCTCCCCTAGCACCCATCGATAAATGAGGGCAATATGTGCTCCCCAGCCTTCTGTAAAGCAAATATATGCATCTGCATCTATGCATACAATAGATATAAAATAACAGACATGGAACTCAGCGAATAAACAATTGTTATATGGGCTGCTTCCATGGGACAAACACATTTCTGAACATGAGCCACAAATACCTGCACCATTTAAACTGACACTCATCACTCATCCTTTATTTGTGTAATAGCTCAACTCAGTTACCTGATTTTCAAGGTATCCCAACAGCTACTCAAATTCCTGTCCTGCAGTGGTCCAGCTCTAAATTGTCTCTGTGGACAATTCCTTCCCTAGCAGGGCAAGTGCAGCAGGTGCTTGCAGGGGAAGAACCTATGCAGTGATGCATAAATAAAACTCTTGTAAAATAGATATTTCCAGGCCATTTTTGAAACAGGTGGCCAATTACACAAAGAGGGACACAGCGGATCTTGCTGCTGGTGTATACCCAACACATTTTTCATGCAAAGAATCCGAGGAAAATCCAATTTTCTCTGGCTCAGAAGCCTTTCTGATTGCACTAGACTCCCTTCTCTGCACCTACTAGGAGCACACGCAGGGTAATGCGGGGGAGATGGTGCTCCTTGGGAGCTGAGGTGTTCCCAGGTAGCTTAGATGTGTGATCTCAGTGTGTGTGAGGGTCACAGGACAATCACGATGACAGAAAAGAGGAAAGAACCCACCCAAGCCAGCCTTGTCCCAGCAGAGGCAAACAAAAGGCAGCTCAGTGAGGGAGCTGGGAGGGGGAGACGAGCTTTGGGATGCAGTCCTGGGGCTACTGCCTGAAGAGTCCTGTTAGGAAGTGAGGAAGGGAATGCGCGGGGACCTACAGGGGGGAAAAGCTTCAAAAGGAACCATTCAGTGGCCGAGAGGGGACACGATCCAGTTTATGGCTTATTTCCCTTTTTCTGTTGTCAGTTGCCTCTGCCCTGCTCACCCCATTCCCACCTTTGCACAACAGCCCATCGATAACAAGTTCGGTTTCTTTTTAAAGAATAATTCCACAGCCTCTTGGAAAATTGTGTAATCTCACAAAACTCTCATATTCCACTTTGATTTAACTTGATTTGAAGACCTCACAAACAAGGTATGTCTGAACTATGTGCAGTGAAGTGTTGGGACTAGCTTGCAGAAGTGTTGTACACAGTTTGTTTCATCCATAAATTGATTTGGATTGGAGGTCTAAAACCATTGCAGCTTGTAAGAAAATAGGTGGTATTTACAGTTTTGTAAATTTAATCGGTGCAAATGCAGATGATTTCTGTATCTGCTTTCCAGTTTCTATACACAAAGTCCATAAAGACTCAAGCCTGCTCTCTTTGCACACCAATGGCTCCCAGGAAAGCTGATGGAAAATTAGAGGGAGAGAATTGTGCCTTAATTTTGCATGAAAAAACAAACTCTTCTTATCAACAGTATTGCTACTTCTCATTTCGGGTTGAGTCAAGCTTAACTGCACAAAGAATGGCAGCAAACCCACACAAAGCACTGCAACATTCATAGACAGTCTTTAAATAAAAATGAGGACCTTGTTCTTCTGTTCTCCAGATTCCATTAGAAAAATGAAGCACAAATTCCATTTGATGCTTTTATGGCTCTTCCTATCATGGTATTTGAATATATTGGAATAAATGCAGTTTTTACTGAACAGAATTCCATATTAGGGAAGGAAGCCCTAGGTCTATTTACAGAGATTCAGAAAATAGGCAAAATAGTAATGTGGGAAAAGTCTCTGAAACAGATAGGAGACATGTGGGAGCAGATCTCTTGGACTAAACCAGATCAGCACAGGGCTTGACTATCTTGCATTTCTCTAATGGATCATGCCCATAAGTATCACAAGCTGGAAATTACTCAGAACCACCATGGGCTGATGGGGAACAGTCAGATCTACATTTTGTAACTCCCTGGAACACTCCAAACCAGACACCAGGACAAAAGAATCCAGAAAGAGCAGACACTGCTAGCAATCCCAGCTAAAGTGTTACTTCCTTGTACCTTGGTTCAGGAATGTGCAAAGAACATGGTTTGAATGAGCTGGGGACTGACTGGAGTGACACGGGAAATGCAGTATTATAGCTAAAGAGAGTTTAAAAAGATAAGACACTAGGAATTAGTCTGAAAAACCCCTGAAGTATTGATTTCAAGCTCATGCAAGACACTTAAGACAGATATAGACAGCTAGGATGTCTCCCAAAAAAGAAAGCCTACACCTTGGTTTGCCAGCAAAAGTAGGAATAATAATTTCATGTCCCACTGGCCTTAGGGAATGTCCCACAGCTCCTGCAGAAATAAACGGGATAATTCCCTGCCCCAGGAGAGGGCAGCCTGTGCCTCCCACAGGTGCTTCTCTAGCGCTGCCACAAGAGCAGGTAAAACTCTGTCCTGTGACTATTTCCTCTATTCAAAACTAACCCGAGCCACATTCAAATTTACAGCATTGTTATTCCTTTGGGTTTCCTTTACTTGGAAGTGCCTGAGGAAACGAGAGCTGCAGAGGAAAGGTGCCTGTGCTGTTGTGTGAAAATGCACAATCACAATTAAGCAACACTCAAACTTTCCACGTGATCATTTTCCATTGATACTTTTACAGATTAATCAAGTAAAGACTTGAGCTTGACCTAACTGCACATTTTTAAGGTTTGCATCCCCAGGTTGGAGGGGGATGTGAGACCTGCTGAGCTGACAGGACTGAGGTTTATGCTGTTGTATTTTACTTTAAAACCTTTGCTGGAAGATGAAGAGCCAAGAGAATTCCACTGTTCTGCTCAAGGAAGGACAAGGTGGCACAGAGGATGTGGACTGGCCAAAAAAAATCCCTTTTTCTTCAGGTTTTTGGGGCTGATCCCAGATGGTTCCAGAAGAAAATTGCCACTGTTTGTTAGGTGCTGCTGCCTTATGCACACTGAGCTGGAAATCCTTGGTTCTCTGTACTCATTTGTGCATCATTAACTCTTCCATAAGTTGCAATTATGACACAGTGAACTGTGTGTTCTAAGAGAAATGTGTGTAGTGCTCCTGTACACAAAGAGCCCTCCAAGGCTCTAAATTGTGGAAAGTGTGGATGAACAGCTCTCATTTCTGTTCATACAATTGCACTCAAGATGAAATTGAGGATTTTTTTGATTTTAAATAATTGCTAATCAGATCTTTCTCCTTATTCCTGCATTCATATCACACACAACATTTCCCACATTCAGGTTAATATCAGAAAAGCTATTTTTACAATTTGAAGGAGCATTTGAATTTTCCTTGTAATTTCTCAGCTTCTGGCCCTGCTACCACTACTCATCTGATGCATGTTGCTTTGAGCTAATTAGACAGCCAGCAACATTTTTATAGACTTAAGAAATATCTGATTTGTTGCTTATTGCCTCGAGTAGAGAGGCAAAAAATCGCTGTAAAAATCCCATTCCTCCCATTTTTGTCAGTCACATGTTTGCAAAAAGAGAGGGATATTTAAATTATGATTTTTACTTCTTATGCTCATGGCATCAGGCAGATCATGCATGTTTGTACAGTAAGAACCACCACAATCACATCTCAGATACCTGCAGGTGATGCAATATCTAAAGGATGATGAGAAATATCTCTAACACATTGTTCAAACACAGGCTCTGATTTCACTGAACTCTTAGAGGGATCAATACTGTTAATTTTTCATGTTATGCTCCCCACATTCTGGTGTTTTACAGATTGATGTAAATGTTGCAGACAGGACAAACACATGTGTGTACACACACACAGTGGCAGACACAACCACTGAGCAATTTAAAGCAAGAAGAAGAAGAAGAAACTGAAAAAATCTCCCTGTTTTGTTTTTGTGGTCGTTGTGTGAGACTGAATCAGCATTTCCACTTAAATAACAGTGGAGTTGCAGGCAGGAATTAGACGTCACAGAGCCCAGGTTGTTCTATTTATTTAGCAGTAAGGTAATATCACACAATTACGAGTCTTTCCCAGAAGTTTGTTCTGCACACAAGGCAGTTTGTATTCTCATTTCTGAAGTTTGAGGCATAGGAGCAGGACATGTTTGAGAAGGCTCTCTGTTTTGTGACAACATGATGGAAATATAGATGGTAAAGCATATAGAATTCACAATTAATAACTATTGATGCAAATTTTATAATGTTGTTATACCATTGACTTTGATTATTATGCACCTGCATCATAAAAAATACTTCCGGCTTTTTTTTTTTTTTTTTTTTTTTTGAAACAGATAAGCAGTCCTTTTACTCATTCTTTAGAAAATGGGTAGAAAAAGGAATTCAATTCACTGAGGGTAACATTTCTGGGATGACTTTACAAGTGGCTTCAACTGACTAATTCAGACTAGTTAAGTTCATGGATATCTCCACTTGCATATTCCCTATAAGGAATAGGAGCCCGAAACATGAAAATTAAAATCATTACTAAATAAAGGTTGTGCATGGCATATTTTTATTTGTTTGGTGTGAATTCTGTGTGACAGGAATCTGCTTAGGGATGTTACCAATGGTGATTTGCTTCTTTCTAGATACTCAGATAAATCACTCAAAAAAAAAAAAAAACAGATGGCTGAACAAGAACAGAATTATACAGAACGAGGGAAAACCATTTTAGCAAAGATACCAGGGTGATTTTAAGCAGGATTTTTCAGTCTTCAGGACATGCCATAGCCTTTATAATCTGCATGAGAAGCTGCCATGGCTGTATGTGCATATGGGCCCTGAGCAGGTGTGAATGGCCACCAGGACAGCTCCATTTGCATGTGAGACACACGAATTAACCTTCCTGCATATTCATGAGCTGGCCAGGGCAGTTCTGAGTTTTGAGCACCACATCTACAAGGTCCAGCTGTGCCTGAAGCAATATGGAATTCGGAACTGGGAGGGTTGGTGTAAACACAACTGGCACCGGGCTGCTAAAATGCAAACTGGATTTTTAAATATTGAAATCGAGCTACAACTCAATGGCACCTTCCAGACTGTTGAGGAACAAACAGGGTGTGAGGTACATTCAAAAAGTTTGATACCAAGCTCAAACAGTCATTCTGCCAGATGAAGGATTTAATCTTCCTTCTTTAACAAATTAATTTTTTTGGCATGGTTCTGGAAGAGAAAATATTCTGGTTTAGAGCATTTGCCGTGCAGCCAAAATCCATTGCATCAGAACAATTGTGTTGCATCTTCCAGTTTTGTAGGAAAACATTTTAATTGAACAGAAGCCTCTTGATAAAAAGAGATTTTAGAGCAATAATTGAGATCAAGTAGCAAACAGCAACTAACCTGAAATCTGGCAGTGCTTGCATGTGCTATGTAGTTAAAACTAATAGATACAAATGAAGTTAAAATGCCAGAAGAGTTTCAGGGGAATTTGACACACAGCTTCCAGAAATTCAAGGCAATGTGGGGAGGGGAAGCTCAGGACATTTTATTGCAGCAGCAGACTAAACAAGGGAACTCAGGACAGGTGGAATTATACACACTCAGTTCTGAAAAAGAGAATAAATTGCCATTTGAATTCTTACTGCTTTTCAACTGCTTACTGCTTCCTAATTAATTTCACCCTTGAACTGAGCATCTTTTTTACATTTTCTGTTTTTCAGCTAACCCAGCTCAGGGTCCTGCTCTGCTGCTCTGAGGGTTAAATTTCACTGAGTAACTGGATGCCAATTATGTTTTTGTTGTAGGTGTCATATTACCAGCACTGTGATAAGCAGTCATCCTTATTTTTATTATTGAGTTGGCTGCTGAGATTATCTGAAGGAAGAGACTTCCTCTTCTCTCTGCTCACATAATCTGCAGCATATTCCTATTGAAACACATGGATTTAATATTCCTGGCCTTACAGCACCTGTTTTCTTAAAAATATTTACAGATCTTTATTTCTTGTAATAGGACACCAAGTGGCAGACTAAGAGCATTCTGATCTGGTGTAAATCCAATGCCACAGTGGGACTGATGCTGAGTTAACCTACAGTTACCTCTGAAATCCAACCAGAAACTGGAATCTCTCTTCTCTTTAAATTGGATCCAGATTTTCACTAAGAATATTTATCAAAACTATAGGATTTAAGTCAGGGTTTTTTTTTTTAGATAGAAGTCAGAATCAACAGCAAATTTTCAAGCAGGAATTTTCAGACTGGTTATTTAAGAAAATCTAGCCCAGGCAATGCAGGTGTGTGAGCCTTTTCCCCAAATTGATCCTGCAGAGACAGAGAGAGCTCCCAGCTCTGCTCCTCTCCAGACACACTCAAGCTCTGGTAATACAAATACAAGATGTGTTACTGAAGGATCAGACCCTTAGTTCTGTTATTATCAGTTGATGAAAATAAAATAAATTGCCTTTAAGAAAGAAAAAAAAAAAACAACTCCTCAGTCATCCTTTTTACACCAAGCTGCAAACAGGAAAATTTGATTATAAAAGGAAAGTTGTACTTTGTTTTTCCTTAGGAGTTACTCAGTCATTTTAAAGTTCACTCCCTAAAGCCACTGTTATCTATATGAAAAGAGTAACTAAATTGTAGGTGTTTCTTTATTCCACCATAAATTGACATGTTCTAACAAGACAGTCTGTTTGCTTTTATTGTTCAAAAGCCCCTAAATCTTTACTGTCTGCTTCTCCACTTGTCTTAAATGTTTGATTAAGCACTGTGAGAATTGTCAGTATTGATAAACTTCTTTCCAGTACATTAAGCACTCTAATCCTTTACATTCCTACTCTATCTCTATTGCCAAGTCACTCAGCTTCCTTAGCATTTGATTTTAGGCCAATATTTGCATTAGAAATGGCCTATAAATAAAAATCACTGTAAGAGCAGGAAAAACTGTTTTTCTGCATCTGGAGATTTCTGACAGAAACAATATGTGAAAGGCTCTGCTTGTTCCTCTGTAATCACAGCAACTAAAGAGCTGTCTAGTGAGCTAATTAAAAGGAGTAATTAAGCTCAGCACTTTTTTCTCAGATTTTTAAAAATCTTAATTTTAGGAGTGACAATGCTATTTATCTTTCCTTCAGGAGCCTGAAGGAAGAGGGAGGGTTTTGGTGTCTGTGCTGTATTTTGG
Organism: Toxostoma redivivum; assembly: GCA_013397375.1. Taxonomy (NCBI): domain Eukaryota; kingdom Metazoa; phylum Chordata; class Aves; order Passeriformes; family Mimidae; genus Toxostoma; species Toxostoma redivivum. The sequence continues at coordinate 67,150 of VXBI01014371.1, forward strand.
ATTAAACTGTGTGTTTACTGGGATAATTCCATATTAGAGCTGTTCATAACTCAGAATGAACTCTGCCAATTTTTGGCACTGTTAGGGGCAGCATTTTGGTTTTATTTTTTTATTGCATTATTTTCTCCATATCACTCCAAGATTAAAATTCCTGTGCCAAATATAGAACGTGTCTAAATCTATTTCTCAGTGCTTAAGGTTTCACCTTTAGAACGCAATATTGTACAATTTGATTATTTTTACTTTATTTTGGCTTTCTCTCTGTGAATTTCACTCAGGTGAGTTCTGGCGATAGAAGAACACTCCAGGGCAGCAGGGACATGCTGGAAATGCTTACATCAGTATTATACAAACATAACACTGCCAGAAAACTTCAATATCCCCTTTTCCATATTTTGGGAAAGTAAAACTGTGTACTCAGATAGTTAGCATGCCAGAATTATTTGGTATTTCAACAAAATATATTAGGAAATACATTGACACAAACTTAATCATGTCACAAGGGCTACAGAACTCTGACACTTCCAGATGAAACCCAGCTCTTATTCTTACCAAAATCTGGCCAAGGTGAGAGCAGTATTTGGGTATTTCCCTCTTTAAAGATTATTTCGGCATGCAGCACAGAACAAATATCAGTGATTATCCAGGGTAAAAGTGCATATCCCAGGTCCTAACCCTGTCATCTTGACACAGTCTTTGTTTCCAGGCACAGCAATAAGTAAAGGGAAGGAGGATCAGACTCCACAGTGCAATTTCATATGAAAATGAAGTGGATGAGATACTTCCACCAGGCTCATTTGAAATAAAATAGGAGGGCTGCCTTTTTGTCTGCACTGCTAATAAGAAAAATATGCTAGAATAGAAGGTAATTGTAATAAGGTATGTCCCCATTTTTCTCAATTTTTCCAGTTTTTCTTTGATATTATTATAGATGTCATTTATAAATGGTATTCCTTCAGGGTAGATTCATTAATTTTGGAGATGTACATTCTTCTAGTGCATTTGTAAGAATTGACCATTCATACACAGGGGAGGAGAAAGGGTAGAAGACCCACAGAAAACAGAGGGTGTAGCAGAGAATATTGTGTCTGCAGCATTCTTCATCAATAACAGGAATCACACACAATTGCCAGAGATTATTTTAATGGCTCGACCCTTATGCTGTTATGGTAATTACTGAGAGAGTTTGAAGCCCCTCCACAAGGGAAATTCTGCCTCAAAATAGTAAATTTTTGTAATAAACTTCAACTGTTATACAAAATCCTTTATGGGAACTTCTGGGATTAATAGTTGCACTACTTTTTTTTCCTTCTGCAGAGCCATAAACAGAACTTTAGAAAGCCAATAGAAAACGTGCAGGATATCTAAAATTGATGCAACCCCTATTGATTTCAGTGAAATGGGTGTGACTTCCCCCGAATGAATCCCTGGCTAATCTCTTCTAGATGTGGGAGAGAACAACCTGGATGAGAGGCTCCTGCATAGGTAGGGACACACTTCAAGGACACTAAAATCCATTCAAGCCCAAATCTTACCTGCTGGGTTAGGGAATCAGTTAAGCTGGGGTTTGTGCAGAGTTTCTCAGTCTGCCCTTTCTCTCCTTGTGGACAATCTGTGGGATCAGCCTTTTTGTCTCTGATTTCTGCCCACCCAGCCCCGGGCACCTGATGGATGCTGTGCCTGAGCACTGATCCCTGCCTGGAGAACCATGGACAGATCTCTATGTCAATGCTGATTCACCATTGGGAATTTTCAAAACCATTGGGAATTTTCTGGTTCAGAGTGAGGCACTGAGCAACAGGTTTGCAGTATTATTTTGACTTTCTTATCTTCTAAGGAGTAGAAGCAGCTCTGGTTTTGCTCCATCAGCACAGAGCTTGCCCTCACTACCAAAGGCTAAACTCACTGAGACTCTTTTTACATCAATTAGTAACTAACTGCAATGCATCCCATTCATTTCAACACAAAACCTCAGTGCTGAGAGTCAAAGGGGGCCAGAATCTGGCTCTGCAGAGCTGAACACAAAGAATTCAAGGCTCTGTTTGCAGAGCAGGTGGGCTACAAGCAAGGTGTGGGCTGGCTGGAGGTGCAGATTTTCCATAACACAATACTTGTGGATTTGGTACCCAGATTGTAATTCCAGATTCCTAGATTCATATTGCAGCTTAATGCTCTCTTGGCCCTTCTAAACAAGCCCCAAGATAATTGTTTATATTTAAAAAGCTGTTCTTTCTTTAGCAGGAATCTCCTCTCTCTCTAAAGGAGTATATTTGGGAGAGATTAAAGGGAAACCCTCAAAGCTGCTCATCAGATGTAAACAAACCCACCAGGGTTATTAGGCACGTGGAAATAATGATACAAGAGTTTTCCAAGCATGATAACATCCCTCTTTGTATCACACTAAATTAATAACATCTCTCAAGCACCTGCCTGAACCAGAAGTCTTTCCAAGAGACTAAGCACAACCTCTCTCATTAAATCAGCATTCAGGGAGCTAACTAGCAGATGCTGCTGACATGAACCCAAATGTAATCTCTTTAACCTTGTCCTGTGGGGAGCAGACAAGTCATGACCGAGTAATTCCAACTAAATTAGATTTTATGTGAAAGTGTATAATCTAAATTAAATTTGATTAAAATGATTCACTGATTTGTGTTTGCTTTTAAAGGTCCTAATGTAGCCAAGGTGACCAGTTTTCAGTAATCTGTGTAATCAGATTAATCTGTTTTTACATGGTTGGATCAAGATTTTCTTTTATCCCATAGATTTTTCTGTATTAATCATATTGCTTGAATATCCATGGATAGATTAGGTGTTTTCTATTCAGATTTGCCATAATTCAATTTTCACAGTGTTAATGAAATCTAACTGTGGTGACTACAGAGATGTGTGATGTGAAATATCTCAAACTATCAGCAAGGAGAGAATGATCAGGTCATTGATGCCAAATGTAAAATGTAAAATCCCATCCCCAAAATTTTCTTCAGTGGCAGACTTTGCTGAGCACAGACCCAGGGCAGCACTAGGACTGGAATTGTGCAGCTGCCTGTTTGTGCAGTGATAAATTTCCTGGGCTTAACCCCTTCACATCCTCTTCCCCTACTGGGAATTGGTGCAAGTGGGATGAATCTTGGGCACTGCCTTAATTACATCTCGAAATCTTAATTGAATACCGCCAGTGCTGATGAGTGGCTGCATTCTCAACACTAATCACAGCCTGCAATCAGCAAACAACATAGAGCTACTAATTAAGACTTATTAAGTTAAAATGGCAATTTTATCCAATATATGAAGTCAGGGGTTGCTGTGTGCTGGATGTGGCTGCTTTAATATCAAAAGAAAGATGATTTGGGCTCCAGGCAAGGATTTCTGTCATTTTTTATAAGATGCCGGTGTCACTTCTTCAGATACAGTTTCTGTTTCTTTCTGGTATCTGATGGGTTTGGTTGGTTTGTTTGTTTGTTTTTTGTGGGTTTTTTTTTGTTTTTCTGTTTTTTTTTGTTTTGGTTTGGTTTTGGGTTTTTTTTGTATTGTTTTGTTTTGGTTTTATTTCTGCTTAATTTTTTTTTCTTCCTCTTTTGGGCACCATGTATTCCACAGCGTGACAGCCCTGCTACAAATCCACAGTTGTGCAGGGAACAGGGTTTAGCAAAAGGTTACAGATCATCTCTGGAGCTTTAACACATCTGAAGCAGTGCCTGGTTCTGTCAGCAGGAAAAGGCCCAGGGTTGCAGGAGGAAAGGAAGGTGCACTGTTGGTGATTGTGCTGTACAATCCTCAGCTTAAATTTTGGATTTCACACAGAAAAACCTGCCAACTACCTGATGTAATTATGGCAGAATATAGAATAAATCAAAGGGGATGAGGTGTTCAGGGTTTACCTGGCACTTTGTTGCTTTAGGCTGCTCTTTCCCCACCTTAATTACCACAACTTCAGCTCCTTGCTCATTTTTCCTTATCACATCAACAAATCCTGTGTACACCAGCTTGTTCCCTGCCTGTGGAACAAAACCTTTCAGCTCATGTTTAATTTTAGCTGTGGGAATATCTTCAGAGGTTTAAATAGGATTCTTCAGAGGCTTAAATTTCATGAGTTTCTGCTCTTTTCCGAATGGGAGTAGAGGAAACTTCCCTCTTCCTCAAAGACTGTGCCTGAAATCTATTCTGGAGTGTTCAACAATTTGTTTAATATGTTCTTCCTCATGACAACATCTCTGGTGTTAGAGCCCTTATGAAGGGAATAAAAGCATGAGTCAGTGAACTGCTCCCTTCTCTTCACTCTTCTCTGGGAACAAAGCAAAGCTATTCCACTGCTTCTGAGCCAAGAGTTTCCTTTGTCCTGCTCGTTTTTATTGAGTGGGAGAACAGAAAACAACAGAAATTGTTTCCCTGTTCTAGAGGATCACTACTCAATTTCTTCTTGTAATAAAAAAAAAAAAAAGTGCACTGTGCTTCACTTGTATTTTTTAAGCTTTGTGTTGTATTTCTAAATACAAATTTACCTCAGTGAGGGGAACTTGAACAGGAGTGAAGGCACTGGAGCAACTCTACTTTTGAAAGTGAGACAGAAAAGCTCTGTGGTGAGTGGGAAACAAGATCAGCTTGTTCCAAGGAAGGCTATAAAATCCCTTCAATCACTCTCTTTCTCTACATTTTGCATATGACAAATGTTCTTTCACTGGATCTTGATAACTGCCCCAAAAAAGAGTGAAGAAGAGAGAACCTGTAGCTCCTGAAAAACAAGTATAGGCCAACCTAATAATCTCTTATGTTCATTCATATTTAAACTACAGTTTTATGTTTGAAAAGTTTGTGACCAGAAAAGTGAAGTGCTTTGCAAGAGCGTCTTAAATTTAAAAAAAGAATTACCAGTCATTGTTACTGCAAAAAATAGCTCCTTATTTTCATATCTAAAAGATTGAACCCTTCACAATGATTAATAAAGTCTGGTTGTTATCTACTTTTGTCATAAAAAATGATATACAAAAGAAACAGTGTGAAAAAACACAAAGGTAAAACGCCAGCATGAACATTTGTACCGACACTGCTAATTAAAAGACTTAACTTATTAGTCTTTAAGTAGCAAAAAAAGAGAGAAACAAACAAGTATAATTTGGCAGATTAATTTTATGTTCTGTTCTATTTAATCAAACTATACCTATAGTGAAAATGACAAATCTGAGTTGTCAGACTATGGATGATAAGAAAGATAAAGGTCATATATTTTAATGTCATAGAAGGTCTTATTAAAGGAACCCTAATTACATTAGGTGTCCATGAAACATTAATTAAATACTGTCTGAAATAATTAGGTCCAAGTTACTGATGATTTAATTAAACTCAGTTTTTTATTTTATAAGAAAACTACAGGTCCAGTATCAGTCTGTTGGCAGGGTAATTGATAATGTGCCAGAAGAGCAAAACAGTAACCTTGACCAGCTGCAGGGGAAGGACATTTTGGGGAGCAGGGTGTCCTCATGGGCTGTGCTTGGGGTGCTCCAGAGTGTGCAGAATCCAGAAGGAGAAAGGTTTGGGTTCATGTTCTCAACTTGTGTGAGGTGTCACAGCATGTGAGGGGTCATCCCTGACCTCTTAATTCAAATTTTGGTGAAGATATTTGCCTTACTGGACTTCTCCAGCACAAGGCATGTGCACAGCCAAAATTCTGGGTTTATATTGCCCACCACACAGCCCCACAAAATTCCAAACCCTTCTTCTCTTCCCCTCTACAAGAGACAACGATGGAGGGAACTGCAAATTCCTCAGCATGCAGCTGGGTGTGCCAGCTCCATGGTCATGGATGGATACAGAAAGTGTGGCTGGAGCACTGGGCTGGCAAAGTGCTTCCCTGGCCTTTCAGGATGAGGGAAATATTGCAGGAGTGAAGCATCATCCCCTACCTAAAACTGCCACAGAATATATGTGAGATTATCCAGTGGAAAAAAATAATGAGAATTGAGAAGGTGAGAAATATGCATTTGTATGTGGAGTGAGGCAGTGAGGGAATTTTGAGGGAAAATTCCTGTCTATTCCATGAGTGGGAACACAGAGTTTGTGACACTCTGTGGCTGGGTTCTGACACCCCACCTCCACTGGCAAGGTTGAAATCTTCCTCTTCTCCAAGCTGCCTGGCTGATCTCAGACTAACCAACCTCACACTTCAATTTCTCCTCTTGTGAAATGCAAAGGAGCACCTTTAGTGCTTCATAATTCTGAGTGCTGCCTGGTGCATGTGAGTGATACAGAACAACGCTCTTGAAATGCAAAATATTGACCTGGGAGTTCTAAAAATCAGAGGCAGCCTAGTGGCTGCAGTGAGAGCCACCCCTGAGGTCAGCAGCCACCAAGTGTCACACAGGCAGCCCAGAGTTCATCCTTGCCACACATGGACAGTGCCCAGGTAAGGAAAAGGGTCCAGGATATGCTCTGGACAATCAGCACTGCTCACAGGGAGGGTGCTGGCTGAAGGCAACAGGAGAATCAATTTGTAATTTAAACCTGTGTGCCTCCCAAACATCCATTTCCACAGAGAGCCTTCTGGTTTTGAAAGGGAATTAACTTGCAGCTACACAACCAAAAAGATTTTTAAAAATTAAAAAACCAGACTAGAAACCTCCCAAGTTTGTATTGTACAGAGTAAAGCAAATTCCACAAAGGAACACCCATTTTATCCTCTTGATAAAGCTCCATGAGCTCAGGAATCCACTGATGTAAAAAGATCATTGAAGAGCCTATTATTTCACCATGAAAAAGTAATAAATTTTTAAAACCAGAAAAGTTCACTGCAACTATAATTGGCAGGATGTTCTGGGGTTTTAAACCAGAGTTATCATTATGACACCTAACAAATACCTGTATTTCACAAGAGATATGTGAATGATTCCAAAGGGCTAAGGAAATGTTAAGGTAACTCAGTAACTGGTAAAATCTCTTCAGTAAATCCAGAAAGACAATTTTGCAATAAATATTACATATTGATCACCTGGGCACTTCTGGAGAGATGGGATGTGTTCTGTTTTGGGTATGGAAAACCTTCCAGCTGCACTGGGCACAAATATACAAATATAGAACACAAAGTACCTTTGTGTTTGCTGCTTCTTTCCCATCTTCCTCCAGAGGTCCATGAACATTTTCCCTCAGGATTTTCCAGTTCTGAATCTCATCTCATTAAAGATGAAGACTGAAATATAAAGAAAGACTGATTTTAAAGAGTAATGGAATTTTGTTTGTTTTTAAAGAAAGCTTTTTTCGAGTAATTCAAAAGACAAAACCAGATAAAGTTTTGTTCTTTTTCTCTGCAGACTCTGCATGACATCAGTTCTTAATTTATGATGTAAAATACTCCTACATTTCACCCTGCCTGGGTCCTTGTGCCAGCTGTGTAATGCTGCCTACACAAAACCCCTTAACTCCTTCAGGCAAAAATAAAATTTCATTATTAAATTTGTCATTAAATCCCCTTACTTTGACTGTTACAGTAATCAGTATAACAACAGCATGAATTAGCATGTGTACAATGTTTCAAACTAGTAAAACTATAAATAGATGAGGTATCAATTATCATTTAAGCAGATCTTTATTATTTATGTTGTCCCCAAATAATCTGTTGCCACCATCAGAGTACCTGGATAGGAATGGCATTTTTTCCCTGAAGTTTGAATTCCCACTGAAATAAATTGCCTTTTAAGCTGTTTTTGATGCACTTCTCAAAACACAGAAACCTTCCATCCATTTGAAAAGGACACAATTACGTAAATATTCCTAAATAAGGAGCACTTTATAAATCTGCTGCAGTTTAAAACAATGTGTTCTCTGCTGCATTTTCTGATGAGGCACACAAACACGAGTGCAAGGTTTTGGAGGGTCATTGTCTGCAGCAGACAGGACCCAGACAAAGCAGAGCCAGCCTGAAAGGAGTCCGGGCTCGGGGACAAAGGGACAAGCAGATGAATTAATGGGAAACTGATAACAGGGTGTCAAACAGGACCCTGCTCAATACCTACAAATTCCACCCAGCAGGGAACTGCCCAGCCAAGTTTTAGGTGCTTTGGGACATAACTCCAGCCCTGCTGGAGATATTCAAGGTCCTTTCTCAAATTCAGGAGCACAAATTTGTTTATGAGCAGTCAGAGTCAGAACTGGTGGAGCCCTTACTGGTGTTTGCTGCCTTTGGGAATTTGCTTTTTCCTTTTCTTTAGTGTAAAAACCTAAAAGATCTAAGGAAATACTATTAAATATGATACATGGTGAAGGCATTGACTTATTTTTTATAAGATGGTGAGCTGGATCCTGCTCTTCTAACCTAAGCCAAACACAAACTGCAAAGGAAATTCTGCTTCATTTACTTAACTGGATCAAGCCTTGTACAGCAGGATCCCTTCATGTCACTGTAGCAATTAAATAATTTAGAAAAACAACCTCTCAAATGAATACTTTCCAAAGTGACTTTAACTGTCAGCAAAAGAGGTGGAGAAGGAAAGGAAAGCAGCTGCATGTGCTTTACCTGTTCAGCCACCTGTTAACTGAAATAAATGAATAAACTGAGCACTGCTGGGGAATCCTTGGATTTCCTGAAGAGTGTCCAGAAAAATCAGCTCCCATTCAAAGACACACTGGTGACTGATTTATATAAGTTAAATTACAATGACATTCTATGCAAAATAAAGATATATCGGACTGTGAAGGCTAAGAACCAGTTTAAAAAATAAAAAAGCTTTAAGCAGTGTTAGTACCCCAAATCCTAGACAGAAACAAGCTTGAACATTGACAATAACATTGGCAAAATCTATTATTTGAAAAACCCATAAGCTGTGCACATGTTTGCAACATTCCCCCACACACACCCCAAGATATTTCTAAATATTCTAAATATTTCTTCAGGCTTTAAAAGCAGTGCAGACCCAGTACAAATTCCTTTGTGTGAGCAAAGGTTCTGCTAGAGATGTGCCATGGCACACAGCTCCCCACAAAATCGTGAGAGTCTGCAAAACAACATGGCAGAAGCAGATCTACAATTAACAAACAAAATTTGACAAGGCAGTTGCTGGATCTGTACTTATTTTTATGTTACAAGCACTTACCTGACGTCTTGTGCAATGTGTTATAAAGATATTTCCTAAAAGATTTTGGCAAATGAATTATGTAGCTGAAATGTAATAACGAAGGTAGAAATTTGTCCTGTTATCAGTCACACACATTCAAGCAGAAAGCCAGTGCAGCACAGTAGATAGAACTATAAGCTCTGGGATCTTCTCATTCAACCAAGATTGCTTCATACAAAAGTTGACAATACACTAGTGAAAGCCATTGTTGATATTCAACATTTTTTAAATAGCTGAACAGAATAGACAATAAGGCATGAAGGAAAACTTGGATAGGAGGCTGGCCTGGAGTCTGGGTTCAGAAAGGGGAAAAAAGCATTAAAAATGGACAATAAATATGTGATTCTCATTTTTGCCCTGAATGTGACAATTAACTGATCTTTACTGTGCTGAAATACCACCAGTTTTAAAGGGAGAATAAAATATAAACCATAGTTTTTAAAATTTCATCTATTTAAGTCTAGGTGCAGTTTGAAATACTGGCACTGAGAGAGAGAGACAAATGTTTTTGTGGTTCATATTCACCACTAACTAAATTTAGGACTTTGCAAAATCACTGAAAGATCCTCTCATTAATTGTCAGACCCACTTACCCAGGCTGAGGAGATCATACATTTCAGTCCTTATTTCAGAAAAAGAATTCCTGTGAAACACTTTTTTAAACTGTGAAAAATCCAGTATTTATATTTCCTGTTATTGTGACTGAACTCCCAATTTCCTCAATAAAAAGATACCAGAGCACTGTATCCAGGCTTTGAAGGAGTTTATAACATTTCAGGGATCTTGCACACGGCAGGTAATGGCTTATTTTAACAACTGCTTGTATTTGGTTTGTTTTCCTTAAGATTTCAGTGCCAACAGAGGAAAATCCCATCTTGTCCAACTCTGAAAAACTGCATCAGCACAAACATTTTTTGCATGGACCACACTAAAACCGGCAAAGGATGAGTTTAAACAATTTTATTTCTTGATAATTTAGATAAGGCAGCAAAGCTTCCTACTTTACTCTTACTCAGAACTGTTAATTCTCCAGCTCTGCCTTGGTTTTCATTGTATGCTGCTTCACCCATGCAGCATATATTCAGTATTACTTTCTCCAATTTTTAAATTTTTAATTTCTTTTATAGGAGAACAGGTTATTTCAAGCTAGACCAAGCAGTTTATGATGAATGTTGGTAGAGTAATTCAGCATGGCAGGATTTTTGTTTGTTTTGTTAACCCTGTTGTATTATCCACTAATTCTGCTCCTGAGTTCAGAACATGGAATGTAACCACATTTCAGAGTGCATTTTCCTGTCTTATTTTCAGTCCTATTTGGTAGTGACTAGAATTTAGACATCACCTACATTTTTTAGCCTTCCTTGAAGAAAGGACATTGCTTGGTTTGTCTGTGCTCTGTGGGTGCTGCTCTTCCAGTAAATATCTGGAAGTCCAGGTGTGTCCAAAAGCTGGCACCAAGCACACACATTTTTGTCCAAACCAGATGTGCCACTGATGTGATGAATGCAAGAATTGATCAGCAGACTCCAAGCAGAGTGCCAGGGAAGGAATTCTGAGCAGGGAAGAGTGGCCTTTATTGCACGCTCCTGAATGGCTGTTACCTGAGTCCCCCCAAAAATATTTCCCCTAAAGGCAAGGATTGAAACCAGCTGAGGATCCTCTGCACTGCTGCAAAGCAAAATGGCTGCAACCATTTCAATTTCCATTTCCACTCCCATTTCAATTTCCACTCCCATTTCAATTTCCATTTCCACTCCCATTTCCATTTCCACTCCCATTTCCATCTCCATCTCCATCTCCATCTCCATCTCCATCTCCATCTCCATCATCTCCATCTCCATCTCCATCTCCATTTCCATTTCCATGTCCACTTCCATTTCCAATGCCACTTCAATTTCCATTTCCACTCCCACTTCCATTTCCACTCCCATTTCCACTTCTATTTCCATTTCCTTTACCATTTCCATTTCCATGTTCAGAGGCTCCTCTAGGAATCCTAGGAGACATTCCGCATTTTAGTTGTATTTGCCAATCCTGACTTTGGCTAGAAGTCACTCTCAGAGTGGAAAGAGATTGAATTGAAGCCACTTTGGTCCAGGTTCCATTACGAGGCATCTCCACAAACCAGAATTCCTCTGAGTAATTTTTGGGAACAGAAGCTGTGAACAGAAATGGTCAAATCACTCAAGCCAGGAGAGTTGGAAGGAAAACTATTGCTCCTTCCATCAGTGCAGCTGGAAATGTCTCACAGCAGCTCATCCAGATCCTTGGGTGTTGGAATTGACACAGAACAGGTAGAATTGCACCAGTATTTGTGAAGCTGACTCTTACCAGAGTCAAACCCTGTAAATTGTCTATCCCATTGTGAAATATATTTTCCAAGCTAAAAAAGAAGCAAGTTTGATGTCTCCATTTATATCAGGAAGAAATCAAACAAGCAGAGGGCATTTTGCTTTGAAGTGGCCTTTGAGTCCAAGTCATACAATGATACCTCCAGCTCTTTCACTGAAATTAATTGCAATGATTTTTAATTAGTTCATTGGTGTGAGTGGATATTTTCATATGCCAGAGGATTTGGTCTAAACCAGCTAGAGACATGATATATATATTGAACTCTCTTCCCTTTTCTCTTGTTCCTATGAGATCATTAACAACTTTCCACAAAAAACCTAAACATCAAATATCTGTGTAATTTGCAATACTTTTCTATGTCTTTCTTCCTTCTTGACACTTAGACTGAATCATTTTAAATACAATTTGCAATCTAAACAATTACATAAACTTCTGGGTTTCATCAGGGCAGGAAATCTTCTAAATAGCTGTGCAAAATCTTTTCATGCAGCATTGCTCAATGGAAAAACCTGGTTCTAAATGCTTTATTGACTGTACTCCAAAGCTACGTGAGAAGAAATCAGAATATGAACCTGAGCTCTTTTTACATCTTATCCAAAGCTGTGAATTACAGAGCACCTCAGCTTTCAAACAGGCAGAAGATGTAAATAGGGGAAGGAATCCACCACTGGTTTCTGGGTCAGGTTCCTCCTGTGTTATTACACAGATGCTATAGACACACTGTCTGTTTAAAATTTGCCTCTTCTTAAAAGGATGAGAAATTCTCTTCTCAAGCCCCCAGTGTTTCACCCAGAGGAATTCTAAAATTGTCAGTAATAATTCTGTAAATTATGTCTACCAGAAAATTGCAGTTCTGTCCTGCTGAAGGAAAGGATTATTTTACCACACAGCTCAGTGTTCATCTCTGAAAATCACTTATTAGGCTGCCCTTGGCAAATTCACAAACTGCAGTTGTCAGGACCATCATAAAGTTGTATGCAACATCAATTTAACGATAACATTACACTGGTTTTCTCTCCAGCCTTGCATGGAGCCTGTGAATTTGTGGGAAAGAGATATTCAATACCAATGGATCCCTGAACAATGCAGAAAATGACAGATCTGTGTTCTGAGGACATAACATACACCTTGTCCACATTTCACCTGGCTCCTTTCAAACAGCTGCCAATCCTGCTTCCTGATAAGTACAGAACATTACATGTATTCAGAAACTGTTTAAATTATTTTAAAGTTTTAGGTTACTGCTTTAATTGCAAAGTCTGAGTTTTCCTCTCTTCCTAAAGCCATGATATGAATTCTCCTCTCATTGTTAGAATGTTCTGTGATAGAAGCCTGCTATAATTTAGCACTCAACTGCACTGAATTCCATTATGAAGTCTCATCTTATATCACACAGAGTATATCTGAGTATAAAACATAAAATGCTTAGCTTGTAAGGATAGGGAGCTTGTCATCTCTTTAATTTGATCACTAAAGTGGAATTTTGCATTAAAAAAAAAAGGTTGGACTATAATGGCAAGATAATGCTAAATATCCAGATTTTTAAAATGACTGACATGCTGTGCATTGCAGAGATAGAGATATGTGTGACCTTCACAGAAGTTAATTAAAATATGGAGACAAAAAATTCAAACTGCTTTTTTTTTTTCTCTAGGAAGTGTGTATTTCAACTGTCCCTGGCCCTAAGCAATATATGGGATATTCCAGCATGTCTCCTGTTTGCCATACAAGGTCCCCCTGAATAACTTTCCTCTAGAGATTGTCACAGGGCAGACAGCTCTGCCACTCTGATATTTAATGTTTAACAGAAATCCTCTTCTGCTGGCCCATATGTGACATTTAGGCTTTGAACATTCAATCTGGAGTAGATCTCAAATGGAACATTTGTGTTGACCTTGCAATAAAATCATAGAAATGTTTAGATTGGAAAAAAACTTTTAAGATTATTGAGACTAATTCTTGTTATTATCTAATGATTTCTTTCCTTAATATAATTATCTTAAATTTTCAGCAATAAGGATATTGCAGTGATAAGTATACAGACTTTCTGATTTACTGAATTCTTTTACAGCAGTAAGGAAAGTGTTAGAAATAATGTAACACACAACTAAAAAAAAAATTATTCACTTGATGAAATATCAGTCTGAAAATTCAATGAGTGTCTTCAAGTAATATTTGAGCAATGGTCATGAAGAAGCTTAATAAATCAATGTTTGCTTGCAGTGGCTTTTCAAATTTGAAGCAAATTGCTTTTTGTACACTCTGCTCACTGACTGCTCAACTGCTGCAATAAGTGACTTGAAAATGCCCAGACCTGTGATACAAGGGATTGTGAGACCTGAACAGGAAACAATGTTCTGTGCTCCACAAAGTGATTCCAGGATTGCCCCACATTTCATGTTCTGGGTTGGGATGGAACAAACCTCAATTTTTTCCTCCACCCCCCCAGTCCCAGAACTGTGAATCCCAGGGCAAAACTGTTACCTCTGGTACAGAAGATCTAACACAAGCCTTTGTTTTCTTACTCTGTTCCACTTTTTTTGCCATAAAAACCAAGCAGTTTAAGAGATGGAATGCTGTCCTATTTTTTTATTGGAGCTGTTCTAGGTTGCAATTTAATTCAAATTCAGGAACTAGAACACACCTGGGTCTGCTGAAGCTAGAAGAATGATCCAAGCATGGCAAGAGGCCATGGAGCTCTTTGTGCTCTCCCAAATCTCATCCTCAGCTGGCTGGGTTCTTTCCACATTGTCCATCCACAGCTTCTAATTTATGTGGATTATAAAGTGTTTCACAGCCCTGGCAGGGCTGGGTAAAGGAAATTTATGACACAACCAGCAACAGCTTCATGGTCAGGTTGTGATGGTCCAGAAGGTGGAAGGGCAGTGCTACAACAGGGTCAGGTTGTAAATCAAAATATTCCACCAGTGTGGTGTGCATGGAAAATCACCTGAAACTTGAGAAGCCTTTTCCACTGAAAGTCTTTGCAAACTGTTCTGATTCTGTCAAAAAGTTTTCATTTCAATGAACTGACATTTTTTGACAAAAAAAAGAAAAAACAGCTTTGTTTAAACATCCCTTGATAGCACTGATGGTAAATATGGGGGTGAAATAAAAGATTTGCTGCTGTTGGAAAGAATATTTATAAAAATGATTGCAAACACACGTTTCCATTGAGGAAAGGAAAAAGTGTAACAATGAGTGGCTAAATACTTGCTGCTCACATAAAGACACATTTTTTTTCCCCAGCATAATCGTGGAGCATAAAACATGGAGGTGGGCTTGGGGGGAAAGATGCAATAAACAGTGGACTACTTTTTTTTTACAATAAATTTTCATAAAAATATCTGCAAAAAGGCCAAGTTAGCAGTGTTGGATATTACAATGCATTTGATTAATTTTTTTCTTTTTTAATATAAAATTGTCAGATAATCTTGTCCTGTAAAAATACTACATTTTAAAATTCACCGTGGAGCTGTCAGGCTCCCACAGCCTCTTAGAGCTGGAGCTGGTACTGAGCTTGTGCTCCTTGTCAAAATTTAATGAGAAGACCAGTTCTAAAATAATTGAATTTTCATATCAGAGCGAACCAGGATTACTCAGACAATAAAAATGCTGAGTCCTGTACTGTTACTGGCAAATACCTTTTGCTTTGCTCATGGAATCAGTATGTAAATGTTCAGGGTTTGTATTTAAGGCATCTTATGCATTTAGAGTTGTAGTACTGGCAATAATTTCAAATGGTGCTGTTGATAAGTAGCTGGGATTTTTTTTTTTTAAATAATGTTCAAACTGTAATTTGTTTGGTGAATCAGGATAAGCGTTTGGTTTATATTTTATATAAATGTTAATGCACTTGCAGTTTAATTACATTTCTTAACTTTCAGCATTTCAAAAGTAGAATTTGAAGGCCACTCCATCAGATTGTCTTGCTTCCATGGAATACTTATGAGTACAGTGCCGGTGACTTTTGACTTTTAAAAGTGGAACTGTCCCCAAAGTTAATGGCAGCTCCAGAGTGTGAATATGTGTGCTGAGGCATGGAGGGCAGGACAATGCTGGGTGTATTCCTCAGCGTGCAGCTTGAAAAGTCAGAGACAAAAGGTCCCCATCAGAAGTACAAAAGGATTAAAAACCAAACCAAAACCAAAACCCCATCCCTGACTGGGATTATTGACATAAATGCTTCAAGAAACACTAAAATGTGCTTCAGCAGTGCAGGGGCTGGTGCTGCAGAAAGGGTTCATGGAAATCATTGAAGGGGCTCTCAAGAAACATCAGACTGAACATTACCAACACCTTTATTTCCTTTTCTTGTTTTCCAGAGATTATTATGAGGTATAAAACCACAGGACTAAGGATTTCTAAACTTTTCCAGCTGCCCAAATGTCTGGGATTATCTTAGCATCAGAATTTTGCTTGACTGTGTGAAGCTGTGTTTCCAATGGTGGCAGGAACATATTTGTCTATAATTCACAAGGAAGGAGAGCTCCTAAACAGCTCCCAGCACACAAAAGGCCTTTGATCCATTTTTTCATGATGCTTCCCAGCCCATCTTCCTACAAAACACAACAACAGTCTCAGTGTTAACACTTAAGGCAGAGTTCTTTAGCCACCTGTAATTTTGTTCCCTTCCCAGCTCACCTGATTTAACAGATGTTCATGTGTAGCTGCCTCAGATATGCTACAGAAAATCCATAGAAGAGAGGGGAATTCAGAAAATACATTTCCAAACCCAAAAAAATTGTGGGACCAATTCCAAACACTGTTAAAAGATGAAAAAGTCTCTGCTGTGAGTGCTGTCCTGCACCCTTCTGGATGGCAGGAGGAGCCTGCACTGCCCCATGGGAGATGTAGTTTAGTCCTGAACACTGAATTTAGAAAGGGAGAAATTCTGAGAAGAGGCAATCTGAAAGGAAATCAGTGCAGCCCCTGTGTTTCACCTGGATGATGGTGGTGCTGTGGTGGAGGTCCTGTAAGATCTGTAGGGACAAGTGAACAAAATCAGGATTTTTTTGGTTGTTGTTGCAGTAATACAGGTTAGGAAAGTTATTATTCATAATGGCATTACATGGAATTGGGTGATCAAGTGTATTTGTTTTTCCAGTCTGCAATCTTAACCACTCCATAGTTACACAATTGATATTTCAATTTTTTTCTGCAGAGGAAGATAACCTGTAAACAAGATAATCTCTCTCAGATGAGGCTTCTTTACATCCAGAGGTGGGGTCAATAACATGGATATTGTCCTGTGTTACTACAAGTTAAGCAGTCATAAAACCACAGAGTCACAGAATAGTTAGGGTTGGAAAGGACCTGGAAGTCAACTTGGGCAACTTCAGGCTCTGTCTTTTCTCATTTGCCTCACACTGTCATTTTCTCAGACTTTAAATTCCATGTTTTTTTCTGATTTCATGGCACCTGGGTTCCCATAACCCATTGTTCCTTAAGACAGAATATCATATTTACCAGGAATTATATCAATTTTTTTCACTCTGTTCCTCCTGAAAGCTTTGCTACTCAAGTATGACTTTAACAATACCTTACATATTTCTCTTCCTCAATTATGACCAGATTTTACAAGCTGAAAATTGCTGCTGGCAGGAGCTGTGTATCAGTAATTAGGTGTCACCTCTGTGCCCTGGAAAATGCTCTTAAAGACAGCAACACTGAGCAGTGGACAACTCAAGAAATCAGCAGCTCATTATCTCCTGAAATGAACGGAAAAATATTAGTTGTAAGAGACAAATACGAAATCAAATCCTGTGACAGTTTCTTAAAGCCTGGGAAACAGGGAAATATTGCACTGTGAGATCAAAATTTATATTTCAAAACACGAGTTTTTGCCCAAATAATCACTAGCAAGAAAATAATATTGAAATACAGGTACAAGACTGAAACTTTTCATGCAGATACAAAACAGGATAACTTGGAAAGGCCCCAGAGTGAACAACTGAAAACTGCAGGTTCCAGAGCAAGAGGTATTCCTCATTTTAGCTAAAGGGAACTGCCTTGTGTCAGAAACAGGTTCTTTTTCATTTTTTTGGATGGCTCTTTCCCAAATTTCCAGCAGGAAAAGCAAGAGCAATAATGATGTTTGTGCAACTGAATATTATTTTGTTTGCTTTTTGTTTATTTTGAATATTATTTTGTTTGTTTTCTTTTTGGTTTTGTTTGTCTGTTTGTTTGTTGGGGGGGTTGTGCTGTTGTTGGGGTTTTTTTGAGTTTTTGTTTGGTTTTTTTTGCATTTTGGGGGCTTTTTTTTTGAGATGAGCAATGGAATTTGAAGAAAACTTGATTTTGTATTAAATCCCCGAGTGGAAGCAGTCAGCTGGGTTCACTGGCTCTGCTGCAGTGCTGCCAAGATCCAGAACAGCCAGGAGAAGAGTGACTGAGCCAGTTTTGAGTTTCATTTATTCCAACTGCTCAGGGTGAGTCACTTCTGCACAAATACTGAGCTCCACTAATGTACAAGAATGCATTTAGTGCACTGGCTTTTCAAAGCTTGCCTAAATTGTGATGCAGCAGCTGAGGAAAGGCAGGTAAAGCTCATTAATCTTGTTAAACTGTTTAAATTCTCTGGAGGTGAAGACTTTTCAGCCTGAACCTGAATCTCAGTGTTGCTGCTGTTAGGAATGATGCATCATTACCAACATTAGGATGGACATTGTGCACCTTCCCCTCCCCTTTTGCATTTACTCTGGAGCAACTTCTCCTCAGAGCAATTGTGGAATAAAACATCATTTCTGTGTCCAGTGGTGACCTCCTGGGGGTTTGGTGACAGAATCTTCATTTCTATGTAATCAGCCCAAAAATGCACTTTGTACCACAACTAAAAAAAGGTAAAAGAGTCACTAATGTGGTCTTTTAGTCCAAACAGACTTTAATACCCTGTTTCCTTATCTCAGATCAACTTTATTATAAAACAGTAATTACACAGGAAAAAAAAATGATGATGATAATGTCAGGCACATTTAACCTCCCTTGGTGTCCCAGGAATCTCCACACTGAGGGCTCAAGAAAAGGCCTTCCCTGACTTCTTGATAACTGGATGAGTGATTATCCCCCTTGTTAATGGGCAATGATAGAGAAAAGTCCTCCAGATGGGCAGAATATTCATGAGGGGGCTGCACCAGCCGAGATAAGGAGAGAAGATGCCACAAGCAATCACTTATGAGAACACCAGGATGGAAATATTCAGCCTGGCTGAGGCAGACTCGGGGGCTCTGGGTGAGGGTGGCAGCAGGACAGAGCCACAGCTGTTGTTTGGGGACAGGGATGGAGCCAGGCTGGCTTGGAGCACTGAAGGGTGTTGGCACCTCATCCTCCTGCTGCAAGGTGGCCCTGTCCACCAGGCAGGGACTGGGTGGTGTTTGAGGTCCCCTCCAGCCCACACCATTCCATGATTCCATGACAATTCAGGGTGAGATTTACCCCTGGAATCACAGCCCCAAATCTGGGCAACCAAGGCAAAGCTCAAGCTGCAGGTGCACCGCAGTGGCTTTTTCTGGGAGAAGAATTGTCCCCACACCTGAAGGGCTGCCCTTTAGCAGAGACTCAGAGAATCTTTAGGTCAGTATTTTCATTCTATTTCTATTTCTCATTTTTCATTCTATTTCAACATTTTCTTCCCAAATGGGATGGATATTTTGACAATTTTAAATATTCCCACATCAATAATCTGAAAAACGCACAATTTGCCAATCAAATGTTCTGAGGATTTTGAGATGTGCTACTCAATTTTTTTAATTAGCATTTCTCAATATTTTAAAAATTTATTTCTTAAGAAGAACTAAGTCACTCTGAAAAGAAAATGTCACATTGATAACTGTGAAATTTCTTAATTCATACATGTGAGGCACTCTCACTTTCTGTTATTATAAGTCTGTCTTCCTAGACCAATCAAACTTTGAAAAATAAACTGATGATCAGGGATCTTACTAAAACAGCTCTTCTGACCACACAGAACAACATTCCAGCCCAGTAAACTTCTCCAAAAAGTAATGAATTATGGTGATGGGAGATGTGCTATTCCATGTCATGGTTAATGGTTCCTCCATTCTCTGCTGTGGTTCTTTCCACTCAAAGTCCCTTTGAACAGTAATGTTGTGCACTGAAATAATTTGTGTAATGTGATCAGCCAGGACCAGTCGTGATCCACACTGCTTTGATGATAACCTCAATTCCTTGACACTGCTTTTAAGCGAAAAATGGGTTTCTCACTACACAGATGTCTGCTGGTAAAAAAAAAAAATAATAATTCTATGACAGATTTTTGCTTTTGGTAAAAAAAAATATTTACTGTAAACTCTTCCCAGCAAATATATATATTTGGGGGGAAAAAAAAAAACCAACCAACCAACCAAAAACTAAACCACTTTCCTTTCTAATTCCATTCCACTAAAATAAAGCACCAAAGATGAATGCTTTTCTCCCAGCCTGGAAAATACCAAAGCTGAGAGGGTTTCATCCCAACATAAAACTAAATCTGCACTGATTGACCTGAAGTTTTGTTGAACTCCTATCAACCTTAATCAAAACAACTTCACCAAATCTGAAAGGATTCATGTTCAGGCAGGGACAAATTGATAGAAATTCATGGGGTAACTCACATAGACAGACAAAGCAACAGATTCTCTCAGTGTAAGGCTGAAATCCAGATCTAAAAAAATGTGTGGTCACTGAATTGAAAGGTTTTTGGAAAGGAAAATGCCTGCCTGCTGTAGAGGCACCACGGAGGGGTAGCTCCACCTGCACACCTCCTATTTCACGTGAGTTTTTCTTCTGGCACTGCCACCTAAAGCAAGCCAAAAAAATCAGCACAAAAATCTTGTAGGAGGCATTTTTGTGCATCCCCAGACCCTCTGGAGATGTCATAGTTTGGATGCACACACACAGCTTGGGTCATGGGAGAGGCTGGAAGATTTCTCAGGATGTCAAGTCCTGAACACTGGAAGGGCTGGGCTGAGTGTGGATGTTCTGGGACAGCATTTCCAGAGGTTTCAGCCTCACTGTTCAGCTGGAGCAGTGTCTGAGGGCTGTCACATCTACCTGCAGCACCAAACAACATTTAACCTTTCTCTACACACAGCAAATATGTTTTATTCTTTTTTTTTTTCCTGTATCAATAGAAACACAATTTTTATTATTTCTAGAAAGAAGTACTAGATTTGAAAACTATTTCTGCAGAAGTCCTTTATCTGCCTCCCTTCAGAAGTGCAGCAAATCCTAATATGATTTATCAAAAGTCCTTGCTTCCAAAAGGCATTGTGATCACTGAAATAATGAACTACTTGAAAGTCACATTTAATTTACTTCCAAAGAAACAAGCTAGCATTGCTCAAGGTTGCTGGGGAAACAGGAAAGCTGCTTTAGATCAGTTTGCAGCAGAGAAGACTTGCTGATATTTTGCAATTTGTACACAGCCACCGTAATTTGAACAATCTCTTATTTTCAGAAACCCATTTCTGATTTCGTGCTAAATATTCATCTTCATTCCCATGGCATGGCCTTGTTTTCAGTTGTGGATTCAGATTCACAAATCTGACTTAAAAATAAGCAGGTTTATCACAACT
This sequence comes from Toxostoma redivivum, assembly GCA_013397375.1. Classification (NCBI taxonomy): domain Eukaryota; kingdom Metazoa; phylum Chordata; class Aves; order Passeriformes; family Mimidae; genus Toxostoma; species Toxostoma redivivum. The sequence continues at coordinate 88,178 of VXBI01014371.1, forward strand.
GTGTACATGTTTCTTCTTTGGGGGCCCATTTATCAAAGAATGCATCCAATTTCAGCCCAAGAGGAGCCCACAATAGGCATAAAAATCTCATTTCTTGGGAATCTACAGTACCAACGTTGTTTGCAATTTCAGGTGATCAGACCCTTCCCAAAATCTTTTATTGGCTGCCCTTAGACTTTCCTGCTTCAAAGAAAAGTTCTAATAATTTCCAGAGTTTTAAAATTCGGTTGCTGCATTCACTTAGTGCTCTGTCATAAAGGAAAAGAAAATCCCATTTGAAAGCCACGTGCACAAGTTGAGTTCTGCTAATCCTTCTCCTGGAGACAAATCAGGACCCCCTTTTCCATCAGCTGCAGTGCACAGATGTGATTTAACATGTACAAACCCAATTTTATTCTGATTTACTCAAAGTTGCAGTGGTGGAATGAATGGAGCAGCAGAGAAATGGGGAAGCAGCTGGGCAGTGAGGGAAGATAAAACAGGTCTGCAATGTTCCTCCCTGGAGGAGTTTTCTCACAATATCCAGTTTTATCCAAGAGATCAGTCTCCTAAAATCAGGTCTGTCACCTGAATTTCATGAGTAGGGATAAAAGAATTATCTGTGCATCATTGTTTAATTATGATATTTATTTCTTGGAGTCTCAGGATTCCAGCAAGCACAAATTAAGTTCAAAATTAACAAAGGAAATCATTAACCAAAATTATAGTGCTTAAAATAATTGATGGTATTGACTCCAGATTGCTCTCAGTCTCATAGAAATACAATTTAGAAAATAGCCTAGAACAAGAGAGACACAATATTTCTGATGTAGTTGCACCTCATGTCTTGGTTTTTTACAGATGTTTAGGCAGTAGGTGATGTGTTTTGAAATATATACCAGAAAACCTCCATTTTTCTACCAACACAATTTTAGTCCACCTCTTGGACATAAAATTTCATCACTACCCACTTTGCCTGGTTTTATTCATTAATATTCCTCCATACATCCATCGAAGTGCTTTTTTCTTTTTTTATTTCCCTTATTCTTTGCTTAATTGCACATTTTGAGACTTCTGGTGATATTCCATCAGATGCTCAGTGAATTTTGCTCTGGTTTAAAATCACTATATTCTTTGAGGTACCACAGTGATTTTTTTTGACTTAACACTATATTTTATTTCTTTAAATCGTGGTGCTTTTATCCAGTAGGATGAACTGAAGAGTCAAGAAAGCAGAGGGATGCCAAAGGTAACTGGAGGTAAGAATGGAGCTTTGGACCAGGTCAGCTTTGATTACAACATGGACAATGAATAACAGAAACAGGGAGGAGTGAGAGGAAAAGTCTCTGAGAAACTGAAGATAAGGTAAAAAGGGCTTGTTGAAAAAAACATCTTAGAAGAGAAAAATTTACTTTCTAAGGCTGCTGTGCCTGGAAGGGCAGGAAATGTGCTGCTGCCCCAGGGCATGCATGCCTCCCTGTGCTGGCAGGACAGGGGGACTCTGCCGGCCCTGGAAATGTGACCTGAGCCCAGGGAATCCTGGGGACCTGCTCAGAGCTCACTGCCCATCCCTCACAAATGTAAATGCCGTGATGGAGGATAACAGACCCGGCAGAACCCACAACACAGGAGTGGGGACCTGGGTGTGACCCTGCAAGGGTCAGTCCTGCACCATCTGATAATGCTTTTTATATTCAGAAGAGTTTTCACCTAAAACTTTTAGAGTTGACAATGTCCTTTCCAGATTTTCATCTACAGGAAGAGACACACAGCAGAAAGAGCTCTAAGAAGGAGAAGAAAAATGGAGATGCAAAAGAATGTTTTAAGACAAAAAAAAAATCAAAGTTGCCGAGTATAACTGGTTATTCACTGATAGCTAATTTAGAACTTAATCATTTACTCCAACCTGGAGAGTACAGCCCCAGGAGAGGGGGGTTCAGTGGGAACACTGGGGATGCTCAGACACAAGGAACTGGTCTTTCCTGATAATCCTGATGGATTATCAAACATAAAGGATTCCAGGAAAGCCCCTCTTCCACGTTCCTTGTGACAAAAGATGTATTGCTGGTATATTGCTACAAAAGTGGGTAGCCAAGGCAAATTTCAGAAAGAACTCTTGAATGGCCATTTACTGAACAATAATGACAAAATAACAGCTAAAAGCAGCCTTGTAATCCTGGATCAGGGATGATTCACTAATTAAAATTCACTTAGAAAGTATTTCACAGTGTAATTTACAACAGAATTATGTACTTTGTATAGTCACCCCTCTGGTGTTAAAATCAATAAATTCCTATGGTTTGATTATATTCTTCATTGCTTAAAAATTACCTGAAATGTTATACCATATTAATTACCATAAAACAGATTTTCTGAGGAGGTGAGGAATAAAAAGAAAATTAATAAAAGAGAAAAAGATCAGGCGCTAATTAGGTGCAGTAAGTCCCCAAGTTGACTCACTGAGGGTCAATGCTGCCATCCTTAGGTTTATTAAACAGTAAAATCAATATATTTTATATTGATTGTGATTTTATCTGATGTGTGTTAGCTACTGGGAGGTAGTGCCTGCTCTTAACACCTTGTTACCTTATTAATAAGGATAATGCAAAAAACTAGTTGCTTTTTTGGCCACAAAAGCAAGCAGTTCCACCAAGAAAAGTACTGCCCTGCCACCCTTAAGATAATTCACCAGATAACCTTGTTTTCTTGAGGGAAAACCTCTCACAGCTGCCACTGCTCAGAAAGCACCATCTGATAATACTTTTTATATTCAGAATAGTTTTCACCTAAAACTTTTAGAGGTCATAATGTCCTATCCAGATTTTCATCTACAGGGAGAGACAGAACAGAGCAAGCTCTAGGAAGGAGAAGAGAAATGGAGATGCAAAAGGATGTTTTAGGACCAAAAAAAAAAAAATCAAAGTTGCCAAGTATAATTTGGTTATTCACTGATAGATAATTTAGAACATATTAATCTACTCTAAACTGAAGAGTAAACACATTAGCATTAGAAAACATTACCTACTGGAAGAAATACAGGTATTTATAACAGCATTAAGAGACTCTATTAAGAGATTTCTGAGAAATCTGAGTTTTATACCAGGAAAACTACACTTATCTACTGTTAAAACAAATTTGTGAAGTGCAGACTCCTTCATACTTGTAGCCTTAAGAATTACACAACTGTGAATAATCACACTGAGAACAGGGCAAAAATGGGTAATTACTATCTCCATATTGTGTTATTTTACAAATTAGTATATCCTGCATCTCTTTGGAAGGAAAATGAGGCATATGCTTTTGTGCTGTGTTGTAGACCCAGCAGACAATAAACTAGATCCCTCATGAGAACACAGCAATGCAAAGTGTTGCCTTGTGCCAATAGGAAAAAAAAAAGAAAAAAGGAAAAAAAAAGAAGAAGGGAAAGGACAAAATGACCAGGGAAAGCATGAAATTCAATGGAGAAAGTGATTTAATTGCATGGAAAAAGAAAGGAATATTAATATGGAGGAAAACACTTTTCTGTGAAATTAAGGGTGTATAACAGATAACAGAAAATAGTAATTAAAAAAAAGCCATAAATTCTACTTGGTAATGTCAGTTTAATTGAAAATGCTGCTAAATCTCCTTGTATTACATTAGTGTGCATGTTAAGATTGGTGTGTCCATAAAGGCACTCCAAGAGGAGCACACAATGCCATGCTAATAGGGTTAGGTGCTCAGCATATAAGGTACCATAAGTGCCATTTGATGCAAGAGTTGCTAGGGAAGGCTATTTATATTTTTTTTTCCCCTGCCTGTTAATTAAGTGAATTTGGTGCTTTTGAAAGGTGCCAGATTGACAATCGCGGGGACTGAAGTTGTCTATTGATGGAGCAGCAGAGCCTGTTCCGAGCTGCCCCTCAACCTTGACCTGCAGGGCTCTCACCTCCAGCGATGCTCCGGGCCGGGCTGCTCCTGCCCGCTCATTCTGCTGATGAAGGTGCTAATTAGGGCCGATTGTCAGCCAGGGTTTTGTGCCTGAACACCTGTCCATTAGGCTTTGCTGCTTTTTTTAAATTATTTTTTTAAAGGGAGTAAATGGGAAAAATATTTTTTTAAAATATTATGTCCATCCAGCTGCCTTGATGACTCCTTTTCCAGAACTCTCCTTCTTGACTTCTGCTTTTGAAATGGGAATTCTTTCATGGCTGTTGCTCCATTTTCAGAGAATATGGAAAGATCAGGGCAAAACCAGAGAAAGGCAAGAACTATTCCAGCAAAGCAACTCTTGCTGTCTGGGACTGGTATAAACCTGGAGAATGAGTGTTGGCACAGCCCCCATCCCCTCTGCCACAGGAAAAGGGGATCCATGTCCATTTGAGCAGTGAAGGGTCTGCTGTTGAATAAAACATTCCAAAGCTGACTTCTGCTTGTTTTATGGGTTGTTTGAGGGCAGAGCTTACAATACTGGTTTTGCCAGAACTGCTCACAGCACCTAAGTTTTTGGATGATTGGATGCACATAATGACATGTCAGATAATTTCTTTTAATTCTACTTTGATGCAGTTTCTATTCCCTGGTGGTGATAACCACTATCAACCTAGAAGCAAAAACTTCCTGAAACCCTGAGCCTTTTGTAAGTTCTTGCCTTTACTTGATTTAGCAGAAGCAAGTCAAATAAAATTCTCCCTTTAAATAAGTGAAGAGTTGAGTTGAGGAATCTACACTGACTAATATAGCACAGTTCACTTTGAAAAAAAAAAAGATTCTTTAAATGTGTATGTTTTGGGTTGCTTGTTTTATTTTTTTTTAACAGAGAGGGCTGAATCCAAAGGGCTGACTCCAAGCCTTTATTCTGTTTCACCTCTGTAAAGGTGCAATAGAGATACAGCAGCTCAGTGTTCTTGACATCAGCAAACAGGCTGAAAAAACATTATCAGGAGAGAGCCAATCTCCTATAGCAGTTGAATAGTACTCGCCCTGGTGATAAAGGTTTGGGTGAAAGATGAAATGAAAAATGTGTCTATAGCTGCTTGCAGCAAAATCTGCTTTTCTGGAGCACTTTTACCCTCTGTCTTCAGTGTTCTGTTGAATGAATAGTGGGTGCTTTATGTCACTTTCTTGCTGAATGGAGCAGTCTACTTAGCATGAACTTTTGGATGGCCCTACCTTCAGAAATGGTGTGCAGAGGTTTCATGGATTATGCATTAGTCCCATTTAACTTTCCACTTGAAGATAACTCGGGCAGCAGCAGGTCTGATAAAGACTGAGCAGAGAGAGGCAAGCCAGCACCAAAACCCTGAAATTTTTGCTCACAAAAATAATTTCAAGTGCATTAAAGTACCTCAACTAAGTGTGATATTTGGCATCACATCTGATGAAGAAGGTGTTTGGTGATATTTCTTCAATTTTTCTTAATGCTCCTTTGAAAACTGGGAAATCTCCTCTTGGTTAATCCCCAATGTTTTCAATCTGCAACAGCTCCTGTACCTAAACATTCAAATAGTGAAAATCCTGCACTAGGTCCACTTGCTCTCTTAGCTGAAGTTTAGATGGGAGTGAGTTAGGAATCCCTTTAAAACTGTGACAGACACATAAAAATTGCTTTAATATATGCCCAGCCTGTTCAGAATGCCACAAGAATAAGAATAATCAACTCTTGTTTATCTTCAGTCTTTTGCATTGAGGTCACACTGTGGCATCATTACAGGTTTTTGTTTATTTTCATTGAGCAAATTTTAAAATATTTAAATTTAAAAAACAAAACACAAAAACAAACAAAACCCCAAACCAAACCAAAAAAATCCCAACAAATGGTGGGACAGAAAGCCAAGAAACATCAGTATTTTCCAGAACTTAAAATCATCTCATGCCATTTCCCCCTCATAATGCCCTAGATATTTATGGACATTCCTGGATCAGGGGTTAAATTTCAGAATAAACTGACATGGAATTTTTAGGATGGTGCTGGGAAATAATGAAGTGTTCATCAGAGTAAATGATTTTCCAACAAAGAGCTGAGTACCCTGATGACAATTAGGAGCCATAGTGGAAATTAAGAGAGGCATTAAAGGATATCAATCCTATGAATACTGACATGGATATTTCTGCTGTCAGCTGACAAAAACAAAGTAATTAATTGTTATAGTAAATAAGGTGTTGAAGACACACACACACAGAGCCTGGAATGAAAAAGCAGCACATGCAGGACATGTCCTCTCTTTAAAGAGTCATTCTCAATGCTAAAGCTGATTTGATGAGGACAAAAGGAATAGCACAGATGAATCAAGGTCAGAAAGGTGAGTAAAAATAAGACAGTTATTATGTCTTTTTTGAAAGCAGAAGCAGATTAGAAAATAGGTCAGGGAGTGCAGGGAAAACGTTATTTGTATTCTGTCAATTTGCAAAGGACATGCATAACTGAATGCAGTGAATTTGTAACCTCTTATTCTAGTGCTGGGGAATGATGTATTCCATATTATTTCTTTTTATTACTAGTACTACATTATATTTTTAAAAATATTTTCTGCCAAAATCAAAATCCTCTGGTGATGAATGCTGCACAAGCTGTAGGAGAAAGTTTCCGTTGTGAAGACCATGGGACACAAACAAAAAGTAGGAGCACTGGCAGGAAAGAGGAGATGTGGTTTGTCAGGAGCCATGTGGCAAAGCAGGAAATAAAGCTTTTCTCCATTTCCCAAAGCAGTGCCATTCCCAGGAAAAACACAGGCACTTAACAGAACCACTAAATATGTGTCAAAATGGTTGTCTGATAACAGACATTTCTTTAGTTGTCTGGAAATTGGTAACTCATGGTTTTATTCACTTCCTGCTGTCTTGGGTTTAGCCCGCATTCCTCAAGAAATAAATCTAAAGTGTACTGAGGGAGCTGTTTAATCTAGAGAAGAGAAGATTGAGAAAGGATCTCATTAATACACATAATTATCTCCAAGGAGTGTCAGGGGGTGGTGTCAGACTGTTTTCAGTGGTGCCCAGCAACAGAACCAGGTGTAAAGTTGTAAATAAAACACAAGAAGTGTTTTAAAACAAGAAGTTCAGCACGAGGATGAGTTTCTTCCCATGGAGGGTGGCAGAGCAGTGAACAGCTGCCCAGGGAGTTGTGGCATCTCTGGGTTCACCCAAATCCCAGCTGGATGTGTCCCTGTGTCACCTGCTCTGGGTGACCCTGCCCTGGTGGGGGGGTCAGTCAGGACCATCTCCAGGGCTCCCATCCAACAATCCCAGCTGTTGTGGCATTCTGTGCTGCCTGGGGAGGTGCAGAAGGCCGGGGAAAAGCACTCAGTTCACTCCCTGCTCCCAAAGCTCAGACAAATCTCACACAGTAGCAGAACTCTCAGATGTTCTCATTGATGGGGACAACCCAGGTAAAGAGCCCACACCTTCCTCCTCTCCAAGAGCCCAGCCATCATTTCCACCCCCCACCACCACTTCTGTCTTTTACAGACATCCAGCATTTCCCACCTTTCACGCTGGAAATGCCAGCAGATTTTCCACCTCTATTGGAAATTGCTCATAATAATTCTTGCAAGCTGTGCACAGAAACAGCTGATTTACAGCTCATAAATGAGCCTTCAATGCAAATCTCCACTTTATCCAGGAGGAGATGGCTGGGGACAATCAGCTGCAGTTACCAATATTCTTCCAAACTGGTGTAGAGGGTCGGGCAAATCCTAAAATCACGGCTGCCCTTCCACACTATTCATTGAGGGATGTCCTCCCAGAGCACCACTGGCTCTGCTCTGCTTCTGAAACCTTTATGCAGAAAATGGATGGACAGACAGACCCAAAACCTGCTGTTAACAAATGGAAGCTCTCAAAATTATGCCCATAAATATATCTTTAGTGCAAAAACACCTCCTCTATAAAAAGGCTTGATTAAAAAAAAAAAAGCCACCTGCTAATTTTAATTGTTTTAAATATTGACCCCACAATATATTTTCCTTAAAATGAAGTAACATATTTTTTAGGTAAACATTTAAAAAAAAAAGAAAAAATGGTGTTTGAAGTCATAATTTTACTTCAAAAAATAATAACATTAATTTTATTTTAATAATAATAATTTGATAATAATATTAATATTGATTTGAATACCTTTGTGTTGGCTTTAGAAAGCAGAGCATTTCCACAGTAAGAGACATTATCATGACCTGATTTTGAAAACAATGCAAGATTGCCATAAGATTGTATTTTTCTTCAATTATATAAGGAAAAGGTAAATGCATCTGATTTTTTACATACATAGAAAAATGCATTAAAAGCCATAGGAATTGCATTGTTTTGCTTTCTAAGACATTTAAAATTAGTTTTGCTTTTGAGAGCTTACTGCCTATCCCACAGACTTCCTCCAAATTCCTGCAGCATGTACGGGAAATGCTCCCTAGAATGCAGATTTCCTGGTGGATGTGTGGATTATTTTTCCTTAATCTCAAGTGTCAATGACTGGAATCTTACCCTAAATAAGGAGCTGACATGTGTAACTAATTTTCAAAAGAACTTTCTTTAAGCTTATTACCAAAGCAACTGCCTTCATTCTTAAGACTTGGGCAATATAAGTAAAGGCAATTCCTTTATCACCCTGCTAAAATCCTTTATTACGCTGTGTACTAGCCAAAAAAATGAGCAAATTCTGATATAGTCACAAAAATTACTTCACTGTTTTATGACTTTATTTCTAGTCAGTATTTGTTGTGGAATAATGCAGGCAAAAGTTTTCAGTGTGCTGCATTTGCCATTAGACATATTCAAATGAGCTGTTTCTATTCTCAAAATATTCAGCCACTGTCTAAGAGGCAATAAAATATTAACATAGTCAAAAACCTATATTCTTGAGTTTTGGCTGCGTAGATTTTGTGTGTTTTAATTTTTATTGCTATCTTTGGCTTCTAACCTCTTCATGTGAGCTTTCAAAGGAGAAAATCAAAGCAGAAGGGAACAAATCAAGATTGGAGCATAACGAGAGCAGGGCCACAGTGTTTAGATTTTAACAAGCCCAGTGATTAAAAACTTCTGATCATACAATAATCTGTTTCCATGGGAGATACAGCTACCAGGATCATTTCTGACCACCAGAATTTATAATACTTCACATAGTTTTGAAATTAATTTTTCTCCCCTCAATACCTGTTGGTGTTTAATTTTCACAGGACTGTTTTATGGAGCTGAGCCACAACAATGACACTTTGGGAACTTTAAGGTGGCTTTCTCTGCACTGGTTTGCCCATAAATTCTTCAGAGAAATGGAAATAGGAAGTCCTCTAAAACACAAACTGCTCCTGTACAATGAAGTTACTAAAACTGTAGATACACAGCCCTCAGGTTAAACTGCTCTAAAATAACAGGAGCTGTATCCACCAGCTACAAAGGCACAGCATAATTTCTTTTGGAAGCAAAGACATTCCTGGGTGAAAATGAGGAAACAGGAAAATTCTCTGCCATTAATTATTTTACTATTCATTCATTCGGCCAAAATGGGTGGAATTATGTGCAAATATTCTTCATTTGACTTACCCTCTCAGCCACTTGGCAGCAGTTCTGGCTGTTTCTGGAAGGAGCAAAGGTAAAGCTTGAGGGTTACACAACAATTTAGGAAAAGAGTAGAAGATAATTTACCATCTGCCTTTCCTTCTTTCCTGCCCTCCCTCTCTGCCTCTCTCTCCCTGAAACAGTTAAATTAGAGTTGCTTACAATATCAGGCCAAAATACTAAAATATTCATAGTGAGCTGAGCTTCTGGAATCCTAATTCATCAAGCACGTTGTTTATGAAAGTTCTGTAAATGTTTCATGCAGAGACAGCCAGTGAAATTATCACTACCATTTAGAAGGTTTTTGAGATACTTTAACTTTTGATTTACAGAAAGAAGCATCCTCTGGATGTGGGAATCCACAAGACCAGAAAAAACCTGAGGATTTTACCCACTGCTCTCACTCAAGTCTGAGGGATGGTAGACAGGAATTTACCTGAAAACTCACACCAGTCAGGGAGCTCCCCTTCCTGGCTGTTTCTTTGCAGGAACAGAACACTGAATTACTGAAAAGTGGTAAAATACCATGAGATTCCCTGGGCAAGCAGCTGAGCAGTAACAACAGGACCTGCATCAGTAGTTGTATTGTAGACTATTTTCTCAACCTACATATATTTATGCAAGCATGCTCAAGGCTGAACCCTCTCTTTTGTTGCTGGGCCACAGATCAGTCTGCTCCTGATTTAAAATGCATGGCTAAGTTTAAAACTTTAGTAAGGGCCAATCTCTGAATAATCCTTTAAGGATTATTGTAATTAAGGGACTAATCCTTAGATGCTTCTTAATTTGTGTCCGTTTTAAAATCGAGTGCCACTTCTTTCATCACAAAAGAGAGAAGAGGAGGTGAAGCTGACAAAGCTTTAAACATTAACAGCCTTTCCTGTCACCTCATGCATCCGAGCAACACAAACAGGTAGAATATTTAAAACCGGGAGGTCATTAAAACCAAACCCGAGCACAGAACCCCACCCCACAAAAAAAGAAGAAAAAAAAAAAAAAAGAACGACTGAAAACCAAGAGAGATTTTAAACCTGGAGATGTGTTGATGGTGAGAAACATTCTATGTGCAGATAAGGCAAATACAGGTTAAGGACAGACATTTCAACTTGTGAACCTTCAAATGCTTGTTTGCATCAAGCCTGCCCTTCTCCCCAGTAGAAGCCTGTTTGAAGAATACATCAGTGACAGCAGTTTTTCTAATCACCCCAGTATTTATATTTATTGTTTACCATGGAAAGAATGATTCAGGCAACCTAAGTTTGAAAATTTAGCAGAGAGGGAGATGTTAAAGTAATTAAATTCTTGATGCACATGAGGGAAGCTTCATGGTCTAATCTAAGGAATGTTGAGGCTGAAGAGTGTGCACAGTCAGCAAAAGGAAGCAATGGGGTGGCATTGCTGAGCTAAAACACCTGCCAGCAGTGCACTGCCTGTACCTGGGGATCAGCTGCCATCCCTTTAAGGTGCTCATTGTGGGAACTCAGAACATCCCTTTAGGAGCCCAGAGCTGCCAGGACGCTTACTGGGGGCTTTGGAATCCAGGCGGGCATCCAGGGTCGCCTGTAGATTTGATTCTGAGCCATGGAGCAGATTGCCAATTTTGTATGAGACTGTACAATCCACGAAAGTATAAATAGTAGTTATCACAAAGTAAAGAAGTAGATTTTAGGATTTTTGGAAAAAAAGTTTATGGAAACAAAATAGAAAAAGGATGTGTTCAATCCTTTCTTCTTCTTCATCTCCATCTTCTGCTGTGATGTGAACATTTTCGGTTGGTTAGAATAGAAGGTGAACTGTTCAACATAAGTAATAAGTATTAAAAAATAATTCTAAACATAAAGTACGTAATTTGTAGTATAAAAGATAACACCGCCCTAACGGGGCAGAGAGTGTGCCATGGTTACCTTGCTAAGCAGACCTCGGTTGGACAGAGAGAAAATTTTATAAATAAGATTTAATAAATACTCCCTAAAGACCGAAAACCTGAGAAGCTGTGCTTATTCTCCGGCGCTGAGGCTGCGGGCGAAGCCTCGTACACATCTCGGAGCAAAAAAGTCCCAAAAGGAACCCCAAGAGTCATGATCTCTGCTTGCAGCAGTCCTGTGCTAAGCAGTGTAAAAAAGGAGGCAGGAAAACCAAGCAGTGCTACAAGGCTTGGAAACAGCATCTCTTCCCAATTCCAATCTAGATCTGGGCAAGACACAGATCTGGATGCCTCTGTTCCTGCATCTGTAAAATGAGAATGTTTATAAATATTTACATGGGAAAAAAAACAACCCACCCTAGGGATTGTTATTGTGAGCAGAAAGAGAGTGAGAAACAAGCAGTTGATGCATCTTGTGCTGCGTTACAATTGTGTGATGTGCAGCACTGGAAGCTGTGTGAGTTGGAACAGGGGTGAGAAATCATTAGGAGATGTGGGAAAAGGCTCACTCCTGTTTATACCCCTTGGAAACAGCAGATCTTATTTTTATTTCTCCCTGAAACATGTAAGTATTACATAGATTCCACAGTGGATATTTTGGCAAGCCTGCATGGCAGGTGTTTGACATTCTACGGGCTCCATAAGGATGATTGCTCCATGATACATATTTATCTTTAATATAGTTTACAGAGTTGGGCTTTTTGTTGTTATTGTTATTTTTTAATGTTTTTTTTTCCTTTTCTCTGTCACAAATTATATTGTGCTTTATGGAAATGTAACATTTTGTATGAATGGCTGGCAGCAGCCATGTTGCATAGCAATGAGCAAGACAAAGTAGCTCCACTCTTATTTGCAACTGGCTCAGACCTTTCCATTAGCAAATTAAAATCTGTTCAAATTTATTTACTAATATATTAGGAGAAGCTTCAGGCTAACCCCTGTTGACCTGTATTATATAGCAAACAACTGTAGCAGTGAAAATAATTAATAGAATGTATTGCACCTCCTGCTTGTTTCTCCATCACAGCCTGGGGTCGGCTGCAGAGTGGGTTTGCCATCTGCATTCTGTTACAAGGCCACATTTACTTAAAAATTATCAATTATATTCTGAAATTACTTCCTTTAATTGAACTCTCTCTATTCAAGGCATCCCCTGTTTTTAAAGCTTCTGAAAGCATGTACGTGAAAATGTTTTCCTTTTCAAAACTTAAGGGGAACTTGCTGAATTACCTGTGGGTGCAAAAGGAGCAAATATGCAACAACAGTTCCTTGTTACATCAGTTATTCGTAATTATTATATCATAGTTGTATCATTCAGGTGGAAAGTATTGCAAGATATTTTTTAATTTTGTATTTGCTATTATAATGTTTTCCAGAGAACCCGTGGCTGCCCCATCCCTGGAATTGTCCAAGGCTGGGTTGGGCAGGGCTTGGAGCAACCTGGAATAGTGGAAGGTGGAACTGGATGAGCTTTACTGTCCCTTCCCAAACTATTGGGGTGTCACCCTCATTCAGCCTTCTCACCCTGGAGAACAGCTAATTCTGAGGTCTTCGTCTAATTATTAAAGGACAGAGACATTATGAGACATTGAATAATAAAAAAAAGGGGTGTGAAAAAAAATGCAGTTTCCAGCTGCACAGACTGAAGTTTATGTGCCAATAAAGTAAATGCTGGGGATGTGTAAATGCTTCCTTTCAATCAACACAAACAGCTACAATAAAATCTGTCAGAAGGTGATCAGCTGGTAAGTCTTAGCCCTACACAACAAATACAAGTTTTAAGAAGGAAGACATTGAGCTACTTTAACATCTCAGCGAAATATTTTTTATAAGTATATAGATATAGAAATAAATTTGCACATTAGTGGCCATGGTGACAAATTTCACACAGTGAATGTCGGCCTATTTTATTATTATATGAACAAACCAATCATGATCTCTGGAAAACATACATTTCTAGGCAATTTACTTAGTTTTTGATAACTTCCTTTCTGTATAAAGGCAAACAGGTTAATGAATGAGTGTTGCAAATGTCTTTAGAAAAAGAGATTGTTAACAATCTTATAATTATTTCTATAGACCATAGAAGATCTTGTCTAAAATAACTAGCAAATCTAGTCTATGAGGTGTTTTTATTATAATGTATTTCATGTATAGAAAGAAGGGGTATTAGCCATTACAGGTCGCTGTTGACCTCTTGTGGTCCCATTCTGTGGTTACAGGAAAACTCTTAAGACCAGCCAGCAGCTGGACCCTTGTGGTTCCCTTCCAACTCAGAATATTCTATGGTTCTGTAATTCTCTGATAGCCAGGAAATCCCTGGAATTCTCCCCTTAACCATAAAAAGAAGAAACCCAATATTATTTCTGCAGCATAAGACTGGAATATAAATCAAAATTCTTAACAGTTGTGTTTAAATTCATTCAATACAAAACAAAACAAAACCAAACAAAAAAAACCCAAACAAAACAAAACAAAAACAAGAACAACAAAAAAAGAAAAAGACTCTCACTGCAAGCAGCCAGCTCTAAAAAAGAAAAGGATACAACACGATGTTGTTCTTCTCCATTAAGTATTCAGCTAACCAAGAAATAACAATTAGCAGCAGGAGAAAAGGCAATCAGTGATGTGCTGTGTAATTACTGTGCCCCAGGTCTCAACTGGAGGGCAGTGAATCCAACAGGGATCAGTCCCCTGCTTCCAGAACTCTGACTGGAGTTCTGCTGGGTCAGCTTATTTACACAGCAGTCTTCACCCCAGCAGACAGGCAAACATGGACATTTAATTATTTACTTATCACTGCTATTAATATTGTGTTTGAATGTGTTAATCTCTTGAAACAAAGCTTGTGAGAGTCAGCACTTTGTTTTGGAGGGAAAAGGGGATAGGAGGAAGATGAGAAATAAAAGAATTAAGATCCAGATTACTTTCAGCATTTAGGCCCCTCCACAGGAAAGCTGTTCTAGGCAATCATTCCCTCTGGAATCTCTACAAACTCTTCACTTTCTGTGCTTGTGAAAGATTATCTGATAAAAATTCAATCTCTGTATTCAAGTGAAAAAAAGTTTAGAAACTCACCCAGGCATATTGTCTGCTTTCTCACAAAGAAAACCAATCCCAATATGTTTATCTTATTAAACAGCTGAAAGAAAGCAGCATAGTTCTAATTGTTACTAAAAAAAATAAAGAGCAGATATTTCAATAACAGCAGTTGGAATATTACCAAGAAAGCAAAATTCTGTTGAGCTACACATATTGTCCAAGAAGATTTAAATTTGCACTTTTATGCTAAGCAGGAACAAGGAGAACTGTAGGTGATCCCATGGGGTTTTTCTTCCCTGCAATTTCATGTTCCTACTAGCTGTAAAGATAAAGTAATCCAACATTTCCCAGCATGAAAACATAGGCATTGCTCTAAAAGCAAAGGAATATTCTATACAATTTCTAAGTGAAAATAATTGATTAAAAATTAATAGATGCTGTTGTGTCTGGTGTCCCTGTTTTATTTACTGTCACATTTCCTGTGCTCCACCACAATTTCAGCAGCCACACAGCCCCTGGTTCAACCACTGTGACCTCTCTATGACTCTGGGCTGCAGAACAGCCCCCAGCTGGCTTTCCCTGGGTGAGAGGCTGAATGTGCAAACAGGAGCCCTCTCCTAAGGAAATGAACAGAATCCTAAACTGATTAAAGAAATTGAACTGCGGTAATTCACAGAAATGCCACGAGGTGGCAAGTTAGGATTGCATTAGGCACCTTGTACTCAGAACTGCAGCGAGGGAAAAATCAAACGGCAATGGCTGGGATGGGAAAGGTGCGTTCATGAGAATCATTTATGCAATCTAATGTTCCTATCAAAAACAGCTTTGAATAATAACAATAATTTTGGAACTATTTCCTTTCTCTGTCTTTAAACTTAGCAGGATTGTCTTACACACTTCTCCATGGCAAGGGTTGTCAAGCCTCGGGACAGGCTTCCAGGAAGTAAGGTGAAGTCTCCATCCCTGGAAGTGTTCAAAAAACATGTGGATATGGTAGCTGAGGACATGCTTTAGTGATGAGCATGGTGACAGTGCTGATGGATGGTGATTTTAGAGGCCTTTTCCAGCCTTAATGATTCTATAATTCTATTTCCTCAGTAGTTTCTGTTTAGTTCTAAATAATTGCAAAAATAAAGAACCTCATATCACAGTTCTTAAATACATAATTGCAAAATATATGCAACTGTTCACTTTCAATGAAATGGACCCAAAACTACATGATTCAACTGCAACCAAATGTTTTTTTTTTCTTAAGGATCAAGCCAGGGTAGCTGTGTGAATAAATGCCAGGAAATGTTCAGCATCTGCATGCACATATTTGTATTTGAGGGTATGGAGGATCTCCACCCTACACCAAAATTGCTCAAGTGCCAAAAATCCCATTATTTTCATGGTACTCTGTGTTTTTCCCTCAAGGGAGATTTGTTTGTGCCTTTAATTGATGAAGAGAACCACGGGAGTGTTCCCAGCTCCTCACTGGGAGCAGGACAGCTCTTAGTGGTACTCCACCAACAAGAGTTTATGATTTATTTTTAAATGTGAATTTGTCCTAGTAACAGCATGGTGTCACTTGAAAATCATCCTCTGGAGAAAACAGAAGAGATCAAGACTGTTCTTCTAGGCTCTATTCCATTTGCTCTGCCATGAAGATTCCTCGCTTGTATTTTTTCCTGTTTTCCAGACAAGTGATGCTCTGAAGCACCTGGTGCAGGTGACCTTTGGGCCCGAGGAGTGACCGATGTCTCCTTCCTATCCAAGTCTCCCCCAGTCCCAATCACCCCACAATCCCAGTCTCCCTGATCCTGGGCTCACCCCAATCCTAGGCTCTTCCCAATCCCAGTCTCTCCACAATCCCAGTTTCCCCCTTATCCCAGTCTCCTCAATCCCAGTTTCACCAGTCCCAGTTTCTCCCCAATCTCAGTCTGTCCCCCAATCCCAGTTTCCCCCATCCCAG
>VXBI01014371.1:105430-208278 GCA_013397375.1 Toxostoma redivivum
CGGAGCGGAGGTGGCCCTGTGGTGGCAGGGGAGGGCTGCGGGGGGACACCTCTCGGGGAGCGGGGTCCCGCTGTGGCCTTCGCGTTTGTAAGGCTCTCCCTTCACGGGCTCTGGAGGGTCTAGGGGCTCCATTTCTCTGTGTAAGGATGGGACTGGAAGCTGTGCCCCGAGCAGGGTGTGCGGCGTGAGGGGAGCTCATGAGTTGGCGCTCGGGGTAATCAGAGCTCCGAGCTGAGGCCGCGTTGGACCTTCAGGATTTGGGATCCCTTGCAGTGAAGCGATTCCTTCTCAGCTCAGCAGGAACATGTTCCAAGTGCGGATGAGGGGATGTGTGAGTGTGGCAGATGGTAGAACTAAACCTTGGAACAGCTGCACAAGCACGGCAAAGTAAAGCCATCCCATGCACATCACTCTGGTGGGAAAGCCCAAATGAGCAAACTTCTTGATAACATGTATGGAAAGAGCTCTTCACATAACACCAAATGAAATTCTGGAAAAGGAATCATTCCTGAGTGCTAATTATTTAAGTAATTTTTTTTTCCCAAATATATTTCCCAACAGATGGATGTTCGTGGAGGAGGGAAGCTGCCAGGGATGAGAAGATCACTGTTGAAGCAGTGCACACTGCAAACATGATGTGCTCTTTCATGCTTGAAGCTGGATAAATCTCCCTGTCTCAGCAGGTGGAAAGTGAAACCCAGGCCTGGAGCAGTTCTGGTGGTTTGTCTGGTTAATCCCCAGGCAGTGCTCCCTAGTCCTCAGAGACTCACAGCACTTCTGGGCTTTGTTCTCTTTGTTTTGATGATCTCTATACCACATTTTACACTGAAGTGTGGTCCAAGAGCCTTGGGGCAGCTCTGAGTCCTGCTCCACATTCATTGCTGGCATTTCTTGTCTGGGCAGTTGATGCCTTGTGTTCAAATGCTGTTCCTTACTCCTGCTCTTGCTGAGGACACTCAGTGGGTTGGGGCTGGGCCCTGCTTGGAGCAGAGAAGGTTGGGATTGCAAGGATCTCCCTTTCAAACTGAACACAAGGGCCCTGATGAGACAGGCACTGAGACTGTGCCCAGTGCCTGGCAGTCTGCTTTTGTCACAGCTCCAGGGGCACAGTCTGCTCCTGCAGCCCCTCCCTCTCTGCCTATCCCCTACCCCTGGGATCTGTATTTCCTGAAAATAAATGGAATTTCACCCTTCAAAAGTTTGCTTCAAAGTGACAGAGGGCAAGACTAATAAAAATGCCAAGGTCACACTTTCCTTGCCTCCTAAAATAATGTGACAGGTCCAATATCTACATTACTAACTGTGAGTGTGAGCTTGTTTTTTTTTTAAGGGCTTTCTGATTTACCTGGGGCTCTTTTTCTGGTGCTGCACAAGCACATGGCTGCAGCCACTCCCCAGAGCCTGTGGGCAGCAGCTCTCTAGGACCAGTAGTTATTTATTGCCTTGGCTAAAGATGCCCTCTCACTGCAGAAATAGCTGTGTGAATGTTCCTCTCTTGGCAAACATCTATTTTGACAAAAGCCTCTGTGTTTGGCAGAAAAATCACTTTACAAAGGACATTTATAATTTTGTTTTGAACTGGAGCAATCCTCAGGCTGAACAGAGACAAGCAGGATTTCTCCCAACAACCCCACTGTCCTCACCTGCCATTGGCAGTCCAAGATAAGGCTGCAAAGACATTGCTGCAAAATGTCACTAAAATCTTCCAGGAAGTGATTTAGCAGCAATAAAAATTTTTTAAAAAAAGGTGAATTTTGATGGAGGTGGCATTTAATGCAGCACATCACTTTGGTTTGTAGGTAAAAGCTGGTGGAACAGAGTGTATGATCATTGGTGTTAGGAAAAAACCTCAAAAATAGCATGTTTGGCAAAAGTGACAAATTAGCTGCAGTAACTGAGCTATCAAAGGCAGTTACTGATGGGGTAATTTGGGTTATTTAAGTCTGTTCCGGAAAAATGAGGATTAGGAAAAGGCATAATTAAAATATGCAAAGCCAAAGGGGAATAGAGAATAGATATTAAGTCACTTTAAATTAGTAATTCATGAGAGGGTGGAAGGGAGAGAAATGGATGAAATTATGCTCAGAAAGGGCCCTGATATTCCATTGTTGCAAAGAGAAAAGCTATTCAGAGCCTGAGCACATCTTCTGTGCACACAGAAATTGGAGAGGAGAAGGATTGAAGAGCTGTCCATGCACTGAGGGAGCCAATCCTGCAGGGTTCCATCACATCTGAAGGAATATGTTTTTGCAGGGGCATCAGGAGTTTTCCAAGCTCTGTTTTATGTACATCGACAGCAGAGCTAAAGGAGCTTGACCAGGAGGATCCTTAGCACTTCATTGTTAGGATTGTGAGAGGCAGAGTCTTTCCCCCACAGTGTTCCCTGGTGTGCTGAAAATTCCATCAGGGTGGGATTTACCCATTAATCAGACAGCAGAGATCATTTCAGCAAGATGTTTTTATTACTCAGTATCAAAAGTCCAATGCAAAGCTCCTGAAGGCACTGTTTTGTCTACCACTAGAGAAGAGTTTTATTATGGAATCAAAGAATCACCAGGAAAACCAGTTAGGCCTTAAATCATTACTCCATGGAAGTACAGAGTTGATTTCCAGATGAGTTTCGTGCAGGAATAGGAGCTTTGCAGCAGGAGGAAGGTTGACATCTCACTGCCATAAAGGCATGTCAGGCTCCAAAATGAAAACTGAACATCCAGCAGGTCAAGAAGCAGCCTGGAACCATTCCAGAGTGTGAACCTGCAGCTGCTGCCTCTGTGATGTCAAGGGTCTATTGGGGTGTCACTGAAAGGTTGGCAAGTCCCCCAGTGCCAACAGGACACTGCTGCTCCTGCAATGCAGAGCTCCTCAATGCTCTCCTTCTGCTGGCATTCCAGGAGGATCCTTCTCCTCCAGGAGCTCTCTGCCTGCAAACCAGCCAGGGTTTTATCTGACTTCTGGGTTATGCTGCTCTGCAAGTTCTAGCACAGCTCTAGAAAAATGATCCAGCAGATCAGTGCTGCAGCATGTGATTTTCTGTCTGCCACATCTGCAATGTATTTTTATCCAGATAAACCCTGGCTGGCAACAGCTCATCTGGGGAGTAAGTAGTGCTTTTCCCTGGGTGCTGCATATCTGGCTTTGGGGTCACTGTGTTCTCTATGCTCTTCCTTAGGAACTGAGCTGGTTTTGGAACAAAAAATGCCAGTAAGATGCCACTGGTTTGGTAGAGCTCCTGTCAACAGCTTTTGCTAAAAGGGACAACATTTGGAAAGTGGGAGACACTGGGGGGTTCCATTCCCTACACAGAACAGTCTGAGGAGTCTGTAATTCCCTCACTTTGCTGCTTCAGCCAACTTCCAAAATGCAGATGGGAAGAGCTTGTCAGAAGTGCTTCTAAAAAGTGTGTAATTATCTTCAGAACTGAGGGAAAACATTTTTTTTGCCATAATTAAAGGATTTGACTAACAGTCTGTGCTAAAATAGTGATGACCTTCATGAGGAAATGTAACCTCCCAACAGTGTGTGCTCCTGAACCAGGAGCTGTTCCTGTGCAGTGTCAGAATAGAATTCACGTGGCTAAGGGGGATTTTGGGAAAGCTTTTCTAGGGAAATGTTTTCAGAGAGCTAAAGAGAACCAATATACACAATTTATTAATAGGGAAAAAAAAAGGAAAACTGCTTTAGCCCTTGGGCAGAGAAGAATCATTGACTAATAAAGAGCAATTTACATTTTCTTGACTGAGTTTCTATTCATTTACTGGTGAAACAGCACAAAAAATAGACAGGAAAATGTAGAAAAAAAATTAATCTGGTATTTTGTCCTGTTCTGTTGCTTACTGTGGAAAAGAACTGATGTTCCTGGAGGGATGTTGTGAAAGAAAAATGCTCTCTTAATTGGGCTGACTTGTTCCATGGGGGATTCCCCACAAGAGGCAGTTTTCTGACAGCATCTGGTTCATCTTCTCTTGCCCACTGCAGATCTGATCACCCAGTTATCCAGAGGTGGATACAGGGCAGCACATCCTCTGGTGAGTGAGGAAGGAACCTTTGATATTCCTGGAGTTTAAGAAGTGTGGAGCAAGCTTTGAGTGAGCTTTCCCTGCTCTAACAGGGTGCCAGCCTGAAAAAATGTCCATGTCTGGTTTTGCAGCAGCAAAGGGATCCCTGGCTGTTTCCTCAATTTCTGTTCAAAGCTTTTAAACAGATGAAAGTCTGGTTTTGCAGGGAGAAGATTGTGGGTTTAGCTATGGTGGAATATCTAATTCACAGCAATTTTCAATACTGTATAATCACCCCATTTTAATTTAGTTTTAACAACTTAGAATTCCCTTTCTATCAAGTTTCATGATTTGTCTTTAGTACAGCTGGATATACAGCTGAACATAAATAAGGTTATAATTGATAATGTAACTCACTGGAATTAGTGAAAGGAAGTTTTAAATAACAATCCATGCTAATAAATGTTTGATTGCAATCACAACCCTAGAGAGAGGAATGACACCCACATTAATATTGGCTAAATTTATTAGGTTCATATACATTTTAAATAGAGCACCAGTGAGGTGTGAAGGTGTAGATGGTACCTTTGATTTGCTTCAGTTCTCTAAGTGGCCTTTGTGTCAGCTTTAAAGCAGTTGGGAAACAGCAAATTTGGGACAACTTGATGTAATGCTCTGCCCCTGCAGAGCAGCAGCTGGGGCTGTTTCAACCCTCCATAATTTATAGATGTTTAAATTGTACTGTGACACATGTAGCAGGGAACTGAGGCTGTAGGACCACGGGCACGTCTCGATCAGTTTCTGATGTTGAAGCAGCTGAAAGTTGTGTGTAACTATCAAACCTTCCAAATGGCAGAATGGAGACTCTCACTCATGTTCCTGACTGTCCCCAGGCCACAGCACTGCCATCAGAACCTCAGCTGGCTCCTTCCCTTTCTGGAGAAGAGGATAGTGTCAAGGAGGAGGTGGATAAGGAATCTGCAACTTTTGCCTCATCAGAATTAGTAAGTGCCAGCTTTGGTTACCATTGGTGCAATTCAGAGCTGCAAGTTTCTGCTCAGACAGCAGCTGCCATTCACAGCTGGAGGTGCTAAGTGCCAGAGTCCTGCCATGACACTGTGCTTCACCCCAGCCATGGCACCTGGAAAATTGCTTTTGAACTTGCCTTTTAGTCATCAGTTTCCCTTGCAGGAGGATACAGGAGAAACTGTCTCCTGGGTGTACCTGTCCCTCTGCACAGATTATTTGAGAAAATCCATTAAAATTCAACATGAAACTGGCCACAAACCAGCCTTTTGTTTTCATTCATTCAGTTTATGATGTGGACAGCAAAAACCAGTTTAAGAGCACTGGATGTGGCTGGCAGCATCTTCCTGAGAGTTTGCATTTGGTGTACGAGCTCAGGGGATCCCTGCAAGCTCCCTTCCTGACATAAACTTGTGAGAGCTGTCATGAGGGATGTAGGACTCCAGACTGGCTCTTTAAAATGCTGTTTATTGTATCCAGAGGATACAGCTATTTATTTATTATTTAAAATGCCGTTTGTTGTATCCAGAGGATACAGCAATTCACAGGTCATGGGTGACAAGAGCCCAGCCTGAAGCAGTCAGCCTCAGCTGCAGGCTTGTCTGAAACTGCTCTAGTTCTGGTTTCAATACATTATATAGTTTTAATACATAACAACCAATCAATACTTTTACTATTACCTATAGCCTATCATGACTACTAACATTACCATATTCATGTTACTATTTTCCAATCACAAAAAGTTAGTATGTTACAGTTGAAGCTAGAAGTTGTTTTTCGGTTTTCTTGCACTGTAAAATTCTGAGACTTTTTTTTTCTACTTGCAACATTGGCATTCTTGTTTGCCTGTGAAATCTTTTTGATTGGTAAAAACATCTTCTGTTTGAGGTGGATTTATCCTTTGCTCTGAGCTATAAAACCCCCTTACAGCTCAAATGCTGACATACCCTTTGGCTTCTTATCCAGTAAGACTGGCTTAGCAATTCTTCTCTTCTATATCAAAACTTGCTTTCATTTCTATTCCTTCTTCAGATTATACATTCAAAGATCTTTTTGCTATACATACACATCTGTGAGACCTTTCTGTCAGATCCCTGTCCATCCCAACAAAACTAATTTCTCATCACAGATCCACACGAGCTCTCTGCTGGGAGCTGAAGGTACAGATGAAGACACGTTTCTCCTGTCTGACATCCTCAGCACAAGCAGGAGTCCTCTGGAGAGACCCAGGGTCCGGCCACAGCAGAAATCCCAGCTGACACAGGAAGTGCTGGAGCAACTGAGTACGTGTGGTGTGCCTTTGTCTGGTGTGTGGTGTGTGTGTCCCAGCCTGAGCTGCACCAAGGGGACAGAGGAAGCAGGAATTCTCTCTGGGCATTCCTGAGGGCAGCTCAGACTGGGTTCAGTTTCTCTACACTTCTATCTGCAATGAAAGCAAAAGCAGAGATGGTTTCTGATTCAGCACAAGGTGCTTTGACCTAGTGAATGAACTAATGAACTCCTGAGTGCTGATGGCCAAAACAAGCAGAATATTTGGGTTCCTAAATTCTCTTTAGTCCCCTGACAAGTCATTGGAGCAAAAATACTTCACAGCAATCTATTAGAGTGAAGACAAGCAGCATGGTCCTTCAAATGGCACAGGCAAGGTTATCATCAGAATTTAGCCTGGAAATCCATTTTGAGGGTCCTGCATCCTAAAGTCTCATCATTGTTGATTATAACATGAGATGCTGTTCTTTAAAATTGTAAAGACAATCTTTTGGCAAACTGCTGAAAGTTGGGAAGATCCCCTCCTCTCCTGGAAACACTTTGCACCGTTTCTTAAAATTTAATCCCAGAACCCAAGATACATTTAATTTTCAGAAATATTAAAACTTTTGTTGAATCACACAAAGTGTTTATCCCCAGGACAATAAAGGCTGTGTTGTTCCAGCTCTCCTAAAATCTTTGTAGAAAACAAACTCTTGCTTTGGTACCTGATCTTTTCTGATTTCTGTCTCCCATGGATATTTCTCCAGGTTTGTTCTCTTTGTTTCCTGTCAAGGTAGCTCTTCAAAGCGCTGTAGAAAATCAGAAAATCTGTGGAGCCATCTGTGCTTTGGAGCTGCCTCTGTTGCTGTTGTTGCCCACAGAGGGCTCACAGCCAGACAGTGGGGCTGCATTTCTGATCTGCTGGAAGGTGGTGTCTGTTTGAAGTGAGGATCCTGCATTTCATTTCTTTCAGGGGACATTGTGAACAAGGGGGACCCTATGACGAGATACATTGAATTTGTTCAAGTTGGCCAAGGGTAAGTCCAATCCCAGTTACTCCTGCAAAGCTACAGGCCAGGCATTTTGCTGCTGTAATATCAAATGTGAAGCCAAGCAGGCTCCATACATGATGTGGGTTAAGATCCTCCCATCTCAGTACAGATCAGCATTAATAATTGTGGTCAGAAGGTGTTGTCAAAGAAAACTCAATGCTGGCAGTACTTCACCTGCAACAAGGAGCAGGACCTGAGAGATCTCCCATCCCTCAAACCTTATTGCCTAAAAGAGCACCTTACCACCCCACAGCTGTCAGATAAAAGTTCTCACTAACATTTATTTCAAGTATTTTGCTTAAAAATATTCGGTAATCCAAATGATAACTACATCGTTTAGCAACTGAAACCAAAGGTGAAATAATAAGCTTTCACACTGTCACACAAAACCCCACCCTGTGTAGTCTGCAGCATGTATTCCCTGGAAAAAATACACACAATACACATGGACACAAAAAGAAGGAAAAAAAACCCAACACAACAAGGCAAAATGGAGAAAAAATTAAATATTTTCAGTGTTTGTAGGCACACCTTCCCCCTGCTTTTAGGTTTTGAACGACTGTGCTCCAGCTCTTATTCTTCAAGTTGGGCCTCAGTTTTCCCTTGGAGACCCTGCGTGACAGAGGCTGCTGTGCTGCTGTTTGAAGAATAGATGAACCAAGGTGTTTTAAAACACTTCATGCAGCAGACATCTCCTGTCTGGGCTGGCTTTCATTTCAGCACCTAAACTGCTTCTCCTTTCTTCACTGCTCTTTTGTTTCCAGGGGTTTTGGGACTGTTTACAAAGCCATCGACCCAGTCTCAGGAAATGTGGTGAGTGCCAACATCCCAGCACATTGTGCAGCTGCTCACGGTTGTCCCCTCTGCTGTGAGCTCTGCTGGAGCTTTGGGTGGCCGGTAGAGCTTTCCTGCACAGGGTGCTCCTCAAGCACAGAGCAGTGGCAGCCTGCAAAACACATCTTGGACAGACTTTGTTCCTACTCAGTACCAGAAAGAATGCAAGAGGGGCAGTGTATCTTTCAGAGAAGGACATAATTAAGGCTTAAAATACCAGAGAATGGGTTATTTCTTTAGAAACCCGGAAAACAATTGCAAATCTGAACTATGGTAAAGAATTGGAGTAGCAAAATGGAAGTTCAAGAAATGTTGTGGGATTGTAATTTTTTGTGTGTGTAACTGCTATGATCTTTTAGGGTGAGATTTTATCCATCATGTACACATGTTTGCTTTGTTATACAGCCAAGAGCAGCAGCAGTTGCTGAAATAATGGCCAAACCCCATTGCTGGAGGATTCCCAGCTGTTTTGATATATTTTCAGTCAAAAATTCTGCTTGCAAAACCTGTGTGAATAATAACAGAGGTGATAAACTGAGGCCATTGGGGAAGAATGTGGGTGCAGAGTGTTGTCAGAGATCTGTGGGTGATACTTCAGGGAAATTTTTCCAGAGTTCAGAAGGCAAAATGTCTCTGGTAAGTATCCTGTGAGTGGCACCCAAGCAAATGGAGAAATCAGCTGTTGTCCTGTCACTTCCTGAGCCATGGTGTCTGATCACAAGGTCACAGGGCAGTGGCACAGTCCAGCCCCATCATTCCAGAACCACTCCCTCCATGGTCACTGTGCTGTCCTGCAGCAGAACTTCTCCAGTCCATGGTCCCCAATTTCATCTCAGGTGGCCCTGAAGAAGATGCCTCTCCGCAAATGGAGCAGAAAGGAACTCGTTGTCAACGAGATTCAGATCATGAAGGAAAACAGGCATCCCAATATTGTCAATTATATAGACAGGTGAGTGGTTCTGCTGTTATCAAGGGAATGTTCCTTCACACACTGCAAGCCAAAGGTTAAAAAACCCCTTTGGGCACTGGCAGAAGATGGAGCTCTTTCTTATTTCTCTATTCATCTCCAGTGGATGGGAGGAGATGGCCTTCGGTCTCCATTAATCTTTTCTGGTGTATTTAGTTGGAAACCCCTTTTCAAAAATCTGGATATGCCAAGTCTTACTAAAATAACAGCCTGTCAGTTCATTACCTCTGTGTTGTTTCGGGGCTTTTTCAAGTTGATCATATTTTCTATGTCTTAACGATAAGTGCTGATAAACCATAATAGAAATTATCTCCTTTGGCCTGTTCCCACTATTTTCCATTGCTGTGGAAGCCAGGAAGACTAAATTCTCATTTGCAGAACCACTTAATTTGCCAGTTTTTAAATAGTTTTTCCTGTTTCTGACTGTATTTCATGCAGTGTTTTTCAAATGGTTGGCCAATATCTGTCCTCAGTGGTGCAGAGCCTCCTCCCAAGGATAACTCTGGAGTTGAGTTGCCTTGTTCCTGGCATGAATGGTGGAACTGATAAATTAATGACTCAGTTGATGGCAAGTGTCCTGGTTCCAGATTGATCTCTGCTGTTACTAAACTGTATTTTTCTCGTTTGCCATCTAAGGCATCTCCTTTTTCATGGATTTGCCTTTCTTATTTAGACTGCTCAGATTCCCAATACTCTGTAGCCTACAAGGAATGTCTCTGTTTCATTCTGCCTCCATTTGCAAGCGACCTGGATGGAAACAAAACTCCCCTGCAGTCTTTCCCACAAGGTAATTTAGCTGTGCACATTCATCTCCATGCCTTTGTTTTCTTCTCTCAGCTACCTGGTGGATGAAGACCTGTGGCTTGTGATGGAATATGTGGATGGAGGCACTTTAACCAGCGTTCTTATCCGAGTCTTTATGGAGGAAAGAATGATAGCTGCTATCAGCAGGGAGGTGAGGGACCCTGCTTGTGCTTCCAATGGCTTAGACAGAGTGGAACAGGAGTCACTTTGTGTTCAGAGCTTTGTTTCAGTGCTGCTGTTATGAAATGTAAAACAAAAGGGCATCTAAGTGAGCCTCCTGCCAGTACAACTGCATTTCTTATACTCTGTTACTATACTCATACATTTGTACTGTTTTTAAATTTATTTAATGTTCTAAACTTTGCCTCTTTAAACTGGAGCATGTCTGCACTGCATTCTTGGCCTGTAAAAGCAAACATGCTGGTGGCAGAATTTTAAACTAACAGCAAATTAAAGTAGAGCCTCATTTCTCACAGCCCTCAGCTTAAAAGGAGAGCATTGCACCCAGATGATGTTTGCTTCTGAAAAGTGACTAATGTGCTACTCCCAAGTCTGCTGTTGAGGCCAACATCAAACCTTTGTCATGTAGCTCCCACACAAAATTACCTACTTCATAATGGAGGGAGAGATGTTTTCCTTTTTGACAAACCCTCCCTTGTCACCTGGATGGAGAGAGCACGGCCACTGCAGCCCTTCTGGCTGGGTTTGGAATGGACAGTTTGTATCAACAATTGGTGTTTCAATCTTTTAGAACCATTTCCTTTTCTTGTGTGATGCAGTGAGGTTAATTAATTTTTACCCTCATGGGCTTTTTGTTTCAGTGCCTCAAAGCCCTGGATTTCCTTCATTCAAAAAATGTGATCCACAGAGATGTCAAAAGTGACAATATTCTTCTTGGAATGGATGGATCTGTGAAACTGAGTAGGTATTCTTGGTCAGACACAGCATCCCCATGTTCTCAGATGTGGAGTGGGGAATTCTCGTGCTTGGTTTCACACTTCAAGCTGGTTTGGCAGTATTTTTGTTTTCCTCCTCAGCTGATTTTGGCCTGTGTGCTCAGCTGACCTCAGAGCGGAACACACGGTGCACAGTGCTCGGCTCTCCTTACTGGGTAGCACCAGAAATCCTGAAAAGGAAGGAATATGACACCCAAGTGGACATCTGGGCCCTTGGGATCGTGGCCATTGAAATGCTGGAGGGAGAACCTCCATACTTCAGAGAAAGCCCTCTCCAGGTAAGGTGCAAACACTGTCAGATGCCTCTGTCTCGCCAATCTCTGCCATGTTTTGTCTGCCGTGAACCAAAATCCCACTCAAATCAGCCTGAAATAGTTCCACCAAGGCCCACTTCTAGAAATGTTCCTGCAGAACATCTCATCAGAGGAGAAGTGACCTGTGCCAGTGCAAAAATGTGCTTTTTTGGCCTCCAGCACTGCTTGAATTCCTCCTGCTGTGTTTGATCTCTCTCTGAGCTGGAGCTGTGAATGACAGCAGCAAGTTTCTCCAATTGGGAAATTATTATGAAAAGCATTACAGGTGTATCTGCAGACCCAGAAGTCTTTTCAAATTCTGATCTTTCAGGTAGGGTCACTGGTTCTAGTGATGCCATAATTATGTATTACCCAAAAAAATTCTAAAAGTATGTCTTAGCAAAGCTACTTGAGTAAATTTATTATGAAGTTTTCAGGTTTTGATCCTAATTCCTTGAAATTATGAGTTCTTATACCAAATGAGCAAGGACTAGTGGAGGAATGTGTACCAGGATAAAATCTCATCACTAATAGCTGAAACCAAGTTGATTCCTGCACAGTTAATTCCTGAGGAAGACAAGAGTTCTGAAGAATTCAGTCTTCCACACTTCTTGTAAATGTTCCCTGACTTTTCTTGGAAGACCACTTTTGGATTGCCTTTGCCTTATGTAAGGCAGCAAACACAGATGAAGAGAATCATTTCCAGATCCCAGAATATTCTGAGTTGGGACAGACCCACAGGGACCACCAAGTCCAGCTCCTGAGTGATGGCCCATCTGGGCATTGATGTTACCAGCACCCTGCTGTGGCCAGCAGAGCTACACTCAAGGTCACTATCACCCCTGCTCTGCAGGCTGACAATTCCCTGTTCCTTACCCTCCAATGTTGATCACAGCCCCCTGAGAGGTGTTGGGAGCTATCAGAAAGCCAGCAGGGGCCTGCAGTGGAGCTGCCAGCCCAGGGGTGGTCAGCAGCTGTCCCGTGCTTCCTCTGTCCCCAGACTCAGCGCCTGATAGCCCGCAACAGGTACCCCCCTCTGAGGATGCCCAGCAAGATGTCGGTTCTGTTCCACGCCTTCCTGCACTCCTGCCTGGACACCGACCCCTCCATCCGCTGGACAGCCAGGGAGCTCCTGGAGGTAAAGGGCCAGAGGGAAGTTCTCACCAGGAGCCCTCCCCTCCTGTTAATCCCCTCTCTGGGTGCTTTTCAAAGTAGAATTTGGCTTGGAAGGGATCTTTAAAGTCCATTGGGGCCAACCTCCCTGCCATGAGTGGGGATATCTTCAAATTGATCAGGTTGCTTAGAGCTCTGTCCGACCTGGCTTTGGATGTTTTCAGGGATAGAGCATCCAACACCCCTCTGGGAAACCTGCCAGTGTTTCATCACCCCTAGCATAAACAATTTCTTCCTTAGACCTAACCTGAATCTCACCTCTTTTTGTTTAAAACCATTACTCTTTGTCCCTTTGCAACAGGCCCTACTAAAAATGGGTGCCCTTGAAGTTTTGAAAGGCTGCAATAAGATCTCCCTGGGGCCTTCTTTTCTTCAGTTCTCTTGACCTTTCCTCAGAGGAAAGGTGTTCCATCCACCCTCTGATCATTTCTGTGTTGTATTTTGGGGGTGCATTCAGTTTTAGCTGGTGGCAAGAGAACTGCAGAAGAATGGTGCCAGGTACAGAGGCCCAAAATGGTGTTGGTGGAAGAGGAACCCAGTCCCAACCCAGCAGTCAGAGATTTGGCTGTTCTTGTCTTGGTGCTGAAAACCTGCACCTCTGTGTTCTTCAGAACAGCACAGGCCTAAATCCTAATGGGATCAACATTTCTTGGAGGTGGAACAGCTTGCACTCATCTTTGCTGACAACTAAAGTAGCCTCTACCTTTAGAAAAAAGGAACCTAAATGAGTCCTTTGGGTTTCCTGAAATGAAAAAAGCCCTGAGGTAGCAAGTGGCATTCCCAGAATGCTGGCAGGGCCAAGATCCCAGCAAGCTGAAGACACCTTGGTAGATTGATTAATGGGATTACTGGGCCATGTTTGCCTCTGACAGCAAGGTCCTGAATATTAAGACTGAGGTGGAGATGGTCCCCTCAGTCCTATTTATGGGTATTTCTGGTAACCAGAGGAATCCTGCTTCCTCTTGTGAGAAACTGGGTTTGGAAAGTAACAGTTCCTTCCTTTCTTTTTTTTCCCTTTGGGCAGCATCCATTTTTAAAAACAGCCATGAGTCTCTCTGTCCTGCCTGAAGCAATCCGAATAGCCAGGAAAATGTGTCAGGGCACAGAAACAATTTGTGCCAACTCAGAGGAAAATCAGGAATAAAATTTTCACTCCTATGAGAGATTTGTTCCCTTGTCACCCAATGGTTCCATTCACTTCTGAATTGTTGGTTGTTTCTTAAACGTGGAAAGTCCCAATTATGGGGGCTTTTGTATTGTTTGGAAATGGAGAAGGGTCTCCTTCATTTATCAGCTCCACACCACGCTGCTCTGGAATGCTCATGGGCTGGGTTTTGCCCAGTAGTGGCACTTCTGGATGAGGAAAAAAGTGCAATTGCATTTCCAGACAAAAACAGGTGAAGAATGGGGCAGCCAAAACATCCCAGTGAGCTGGGACTGTGGACTGTTTGGAGAATTCCCTCTCCTCCTCCTACCTTGCAGAACATGTTGACACAAAAAATATATAATATATAGAGATCACAGAGAAAGATATGTATATAACATAGAGTGCTAAATGGGGGGTGTGCAAATGTACATAGGGTGTGTATATAGTGTGTGTATACATCGTGTGCATATATATATATAATATTTTTATATACACTCAGAGGCTTCCAGAACTGTTGCACAGTGTATAGGGAGATGGAATAGCGTGTATAGGATAATGTGTGGCACCCTGTATAAATTAAACACCGTTTTATCCGGGTGTTGCACCTGTCAGATATCGGTACCTGGCCGCGGTCACACCTGTGTGCGTGAACACCGAGCGCCCTCTCGCGGCCGCTGCCGGCGCAGAAATCGCTAAAATTGTAATTGTTTTGGGTTTGTTTTTTTGTTTTTGTTTTTGTTTTTTTGGGTTCTTTTTGTAAAATTTTATTTAGGTCACTTCGTATTGAAAAGTTACAAAAGGTTACAATTAAATATTTTACACCCATTTCCACCTGTTTTCATTTTTGAGGTGGCTCGAGTGTGTACATAAATGCAGCCCGTCCCTCCTCCCAAAAAACCAACCCCAAGATGTTTTCCTACATGTTGATATCATAACAATTTTGGCTATCAATGTTAGGAGCAGGCAGCAGCATGGGCCCCTGTCAGCCTGCCCTTAACTTGCTTCACCTGGGAAGGCACAGGCATCTGTAAACCAGCAGAGCCAGCTGTGTTCCCAGGCTGGATCAGCTCCTCCTGATGGGAAAATCTAACAGTTCCCAAAAATAATCAATGCAGAGGTCCAGACATCCTCAGGACAGCACTGGCCAGCAGTGCCTGTCCCCATGCCATGGGGACAAACTGGGGGAATGGCTGGAGCTGGCACAGTGATCAAGGCCTAGAAGTCACCATGTCCATGCTCCCCACCCTGACTTCCCACTTTGCCAGGCTGTGCGTGCCCAAGAACTGCTGGTCACACAGTCACACTGCCTCTGTGCCACTAATACTGGGGACAAGCCTTTGCAGAGGCTGGAACAAGGTGGTGGTGCTGGCACTGAGGGCCAGGGCTGTGGGGCTCCAGGGAGACAGCCAAGGGATGCCCCTCCAGCTTTGTGCCCCCAGCGGGCTCAGGAGCTTTCTCAGCCAAATCGTGGGGCAGGCAGGCACAAAGCTCTGGTGCCATCTCGGAGTGGAACTCTCTTCAGGCTGAACACTGACCCTTGGCCAAGCCAAGCCCTGGGAATGGCCCCCATCCCATAGGGAACACTGCAGGAAGCACAGCCTGGAACAGCGTGTGAGGAAAGCAAAGCAAACAGGTCTCAGTGCAGCCCTGACATTTGCAGTTTCTCTCGTCCTAACTCTGGTCTGCATGAGACAGTTCATGCTTTTAAAAAGATATATCTCAGTTTACACATTTTTCTGAGAGTCAGCAGCCCTGAAACCATGAGCTAACAGAGAATGTCACTTGCCTGTGGGGCTTGTAGTTCACACCTCTGACAAGATCTCTGCTGTGCCAAACTGGCCTGAGCCCAAAGTGTCTGAAAAGAGCTGGATTTAGGTCCTTGGTACGTGCAGCTAAGCTGATGGCACTGCAGCATCATTCACAGCCCCACAGTCCATCTTTGGCATGCCAGACAAAGCATTTTCCTACCACAGCAATGATCCTTTTGGAGCCCTGAGGAGACTTCAAAACCTTTTGTGAAAACATTAACTCTGTCAAGGATCCTTTCAAAAATTGTAAAAATGGCACAGTGTGGCTGAAGTGGCTACGAGGCATAAAGCAATCCCAATTTCCTGGCTGTAAAAAAGGCAGAACAGTCCTTCAGCTTCACTTCACCACCTCAAATCTGCAGCTGTGTAAAAGCCATTTCTGAGTGTGTGGCACAGAGCCCCATGCACTGCCAGGGTTACTGCCATGGGCTGCAGGGCAAGGGGAGAGCTGGCACCAGACCCCTGCTGTGAGGGAAATGTGAAATAACACCCATCCTCCATGGCACCCAAGTGAAACTACCTCAAACATCAGCCGTGCCAGCAATTAATGACTGCAAAATTTTGAGAGTGAGACCTGACCTGACATCTGCCAGGGAACAGCACCCTGCTTTTACAAACCCACCCTTCTCATGAACTCATTTTCTCCTCTTTCAGGCTGGTGCTACATGTACCAAAACAAGAAGGCTGTTATTTCATTTTTAGCATTATGTGGCTTAAACAAAGCAAGGAGGCTCCCATTACTGAATCTGTGCTCTGAGCAAAGCCACAGCTGAACTGTGAGGTGCCCTTGGACAGAGATACTGAACTGTGAGCCACCAGCTCAAGGTGGAGAAGAAGAAGAAGAATCAGAAAGTCAATCAGGGAGCCTTTGGGTGAACCAAGCTCTTATTTACTGTAGTGTTCAAACAGGCACTGCAAGATTTGCCCCCTCTATTTTAATGTTGTCCTGGCAAGACTGGTCTTAAGGCCATGAGCTATGACTGAGCTCCTCAAGCAGTGACATTTTCACCAAGGAGTAAAAACACCTAATCTGTAGTAAAATTCATCAAGAAGTCTGTGTGGGGAAAAAAAATCCCCATGAATCATGAATCCCCCTTGTATTTGCCAGTCTCCAAGCTGCTGGTGGGTGCCCGATGGAGCTGCAGCCATTCCTGCCTGTATCCTCAACGATGCTGCTGGGAAGATGCTCACATCCTCCTGAACTTATCTGCCAGCGTTACATTTGGCCCCTCTCCCACTGCATGAGTGTATCACGAGCATAGCTATGTATAAATATGCATTTTCCCCTCTCCCAGCGCCTCTCCGCCCATTACCAATGATAATGTGGAGAGTTGGAGGGCTGTTTTTCCCCCTTTGAAGCGATTATGCTGATGTGCACCCTGTGCTCCCGAGTCCCCGGCGCGGCTGCCGCGAGGTGACAGCTCCGTCTGGCTCTGCGGGGCCGCGGCGCTCAGAGCTCGGCGAGGTCATCGCTGGAGAGAACCGTGACGCTGATGTGACCCGGCACCTCGGCTGCTTCCCCGCCGCCTCTGCCCCGCAGCCGCAGCCTCTGCTGCTCGCGGGGCTCACCGGGGGAGGCTGCCAGCATCGCCTGCCCCAGCAACTGGTCACTCAGGAGGCTGCTGTTCCACACCTGGAGACCAGGGGACACAAAGAAAGCCGGCTGAGGCAGCGCTGCTGTCACACTCTGCTGTGCTCGAGAAGGGTCGCTCCCATTAACCCCAGGAAAAGCAGAGAGGAGGGGGCGTGCGTCTAAATTTAGCTAATTGTCCAGAGAGCAGGAGGGAGAGTCTGGATTTGCATGCTCATTTACATAGACTATGCAAATAAGGAGCGAAATGCAGCTTTTGCTTTCTAGGTCACAGCCTGCCTAGGAGAAGAATAAAAATGACCTTTTTTTACCTCATCAGCAGTAAAACCTACCTATAATAGCCTGTCTGTGCTGCTCTGCCTGCCTGTGCTCACGTCTGCACCTCCTCAGTGCTAGAGTTTGAGTCTGGCCCACAGCCTTGACTGAAGACAAAGTTCTTCTGGACTGCACCATGTCAAAGACAAGCTCTATTTCTCCAGCTAGTGCTGAGGTAAGCAGTGAGGTCTAGTTCTCACAGGACTAGAATTCAGGGTAGAAAATTTCTTAATAACACCCTTAACTTTGGTTTTGTTTCAAACACTGACTCTGGACAACACTTGGCTTCTCTTTGTCTCCCTTTCATCAAGTACCACACGGGGCAAAAGGAATTCTGTAAATTCTTTCAAAGCCTTGGAATGAAACATGTCTTGTGATCTCTAAGTGCCATCAGCTGGTGTTTGTGGAGGAGAAGCAGCAGCACAGCCCCAGGCAGAGCCCAGCAAGG
Source organism: Toxostoma redivivum (assembly GCA_013397375.1). NCBI lineage: Eukaryota > Metazoa > Chordata > Aves > Passeriformes > Mimidae > Toxostoma > Toxostoma redivivum. The sequence continues at coordinate 123,091 of VXBI01014371.1, forward strand.
GGAGCAGAGGTTCTCACTTCTCTCCTGGGTGGGTATCAGTCACACAAAGGAAAAGGTGGCCCAGTGAGGCCCAGGGATGCTGCTGTGCTGCCCTCCCTGCCCTGAGCAGCTGCCCTGTGGCTGTCTCACCTGGATAGTGACAGGACTATCCATGTCCTTTTTGTAGAAGATCACCTGGGTGTTGAACACGGGGCTGGTGGTGTTGTGCTGCACTGGGGAGCGCCGGCTCTGGTTCTCACACTTGATGAGCACGTAGGGATCTGCTTCTGGAACACAATCAGCAGCACAGCTCTGTCACATAGAATGGCAGCTGAGAGCTGCCCAGAAACCCAGCAGAGACAATCCCCTCCTGTGCCTGGCAGCACCACAGGACAGGGCACCAGAGCACATCACAGCCACTGCTCCCTGTCCAGGGGAAAACACAGAGTCATGGAATGGTTTGGTTTGGGAGGGTCCTTAAAGCCCATCCAGCTCTACTTCCTTCCACTATCCCAGGGTGCTCCAAGCCCCATCCAGCTTGGCCTTGGACACCTCCAGGGATCCAGGGGCAGCCACAGCTTCTCCATGAACCTGTGCCAGGGCCTCCCCACCCTCACAGAGAACAATTTCTCCCTCATATCCAATCTAACCCTCATACATGACCCCCTGCAATTGTTCAACATTCTAGAAATGCTTTGTTTTTACAGTGAGCATTTTTATTTCTAATTAAAGTTGATATTCTCCTTCCTTTACAATAAGGAGCAAGAATCATTTTGGAAACACCAAATGCATTCAGATAGATTGGGCCATTCCACTTTCTAATTAACTTTTAATTAAACAAAGGCAATACCATGTTTTGTATTTCAACACAACTCTGTCCATTTCTGTTGTTAATGACAGAATATCTGTTTTTTTCCACACTTTGCAACTTCTTAGATACAGATTTTAAATAAACTCTGAGTATCTGTAAGTCAGGCTCGTGAGAGCTTCTAACACACATTTTTTCACCATCTACTTGAAAACAGCACCACAGCCAGAGGGCAGCACAATTTTAGGCAGCCTTAGCTTTGTAACAAACCATACCGAGATGATTTCCCTCAAACACATCACTCATTTACAAAACCAGGTACAAACCACGTAACAGCTGCATCCAAACCAGATGCAGCCACCTCCATGTACAAGGCTGACACAGATTTTTCCATATGTTGCTCCGTGGTTACACCTGGCCAGAGCTGCCACGGGCCTGTTTCCCTGACAACCCCTCACAGTTCCATGGCAGGTAGCAGGATATTGGCTTTTCTGATGGGCAATTGCCTTCCGTGTCACTGAACTGTGAATTCAGCTCTGGGGAATAGGGTGGCACCACGCAGTGTCGCCAGGGGTGGAAAAGCTGCCCCCTTTGCAAAGCAATTTGGAAAATGGATCTGGAAAAAACTGGGTCTTGCCTGTCACCCCAATGGTGTTAACAACGTGTCGAGGGCAAAGAGCAGAGCAACACCCGAGCATTAACAGTAATTAAGAGACAAAGAGCATAAGGAGGGGTGGGGAAAGGACACAGAGCTAAAGAGGTGACAGGCACATCTGCTGAATGGATGAGGGAGCAGTTAATGAGGGGACTTGCTAAGTGAAACGAAATGGAAAGAGAATATCTGAAGGAAATATTCAAATTGTCAGCAAGACCTCGAGAAACAGAGGGAGGTAGAAGGGGGACACAAAATGTTTCTGCACCCATGATGTTCCAAAATGTTCCGACCACATGATGGCAGTGCTGAACGGGTCAGTTGTTTTAGGAAAACTGCCTCCAATTCCACAACAAAAGGAAGCAGTGGGAGAGCACATGGGGGATCAGATGTTCTCAGCTATGGATGGCCCAGTTCTGTGCCTGGTTTATTTACAGGACAAAGAAAAAACACCAAGGTCTGCTAGAGTGGAAAAGCAATATCCTGGTATTGGCCATGAGCTGGGAATGAAACTGGAGCTGCTGCTCAGGAAATGGCTCTGGCAGGGGAAGGAGGGCTGGGTTCAGCTCTGGGACACACAGATGGCTCCAGCTCTGCCCTGAACCCATAACAGCTCTTACCTCAGTCCTGGCCATGCTGCTGCTCTGGGAAGTTGAGCAAAAGAACAGTGCAAAGGAAAAAAAGTTGGAATCTGTAACAGCCAGAAACACCTGAACAGTAATGGCATTTCTAAGGCTTAAAGGAATCTGTGCTCAGTTGTCTAAGGCTTAATTTTTGGGGTTTTGAGAACTACACTGAGGATCTAACACCCACATCCTGCCGCACTGTACCACAGCAAAAGGCTTTCTGGAAAACATTCCTGAGGGAATGTTACCAGCTGAATTCCCACTCCTCTCTGCTGCTCTGACCAGAGCCTGGAGAGCTCTGACACCCTCAGCCACTGGAAAAGGGCATGGGACAAACAGCAGGTACAGTGCTGAGACACAAGCACTGCCTGGTAATCACAGCAGGTTGTTTTGCCTCTTGTAGGTGAATCTCTCCTTCTCCTTCCTTCTTCTTCTCAGGCTGCTCCCAAGGCAGCTCCCACCAAAGATTCTCTGGTTCCAGGGCTGTCACACACCATGGATCTCGACACTCAGCTTAGAAAGTGGTGGTGGAAAACAATGCAACATGCAAATCCAACATGGAATATCAGCAGGAAGAGTTAAAGGTGGAAAAGGTGATTTGTTCTCAAAGAGAAACTCGGGGGAAAGGCCTGACAGAGAGTAGTGAGAGCAATTTTTAAAACAGGCTTGGGAATGAGTGACAGAAAATCCTCTAGCACAAAGAATTTCCTCATCATCCTGCAGACCTGCCACTGTGCTTAGCTCACACAGCTGGATCCACTTCAGAACACACTGACTTGGAGAGAGGTACTTCCACAAGGAGCATCCAGGCCTGAGTTTGGGCTGTTTGATTCATCCACTATTCCTGACAACAGCAAAGCATCCATTGTTTTGTCCAGACATGGCAATGGATCAAAGACAGCACCAAGGAGGAGCTTTCCAATAAACATTTAAAATAAAGATTAAATAAATTTCCTCTGGCCAGGAACAGGGCTCTGGTAACAACCAGCACTGAGCTGTGAAAAATGAAGACTGTCAGACAGAGAGCAGGAGTAGAAAATGAAAAAGCAAATGACAACTGGGCAAGTTTCCTAATTAACTCAACATCAGGTGCTATAAAGCCATTTTGGTGTCCTTCAGGACACTTCCTCTGACAGATACACAGTCATGTACAAAGCATTTAACTGTTCTATCTTACCCACCTGAAAATGGTTGCTTGAAAACCATAAAGTCTTCCCTGCAGTGCTCTAATGTGGTAAATGTAACACACTACATGAGTCTGTGCCATTCAGCTGCCTTCTGGATATTTTCCATTTAGAAAATACACAACCCTGTCAGAAAAACCTTACTAATTCCCNGAGTCTGTGCCATTCAGCTGCCTTCTGGATATTTTCCATTTAGAAAATACACAACCCTGTCAGAAAAACCTTACTAATTCCCACAATTAGCTCCTCAGGAGGGTCTGTGTAGTCCTGCCCATCCTGCCCAGTTGTGGACCTGCCCATAACTTGCTGTTGTGCATCCCCATATTCACCTGATCTCTCCGCTGGAGCAGGTTTTACAACATGATGGAAAAACAAATCCCATAAATCCTCTGTTTGGATAATTTTTGATTGCTTAAATATCAACCCAAATCACCTTTAGAGGACTGAAAAGCCAATTCCACTCTTCCAGACTCTCCTTCCACTTACCTCCTGATCTGTCTTGCTTCTGCAAACCCTCTGCAGAGTGGACTTTGATTTGGGTGACTCTGCGTGGGTAGCCACAAAGAAGACTCCAACACGTCATTTTAGGCCTGTCTGCCTTCAGCTCCCTGAAAAATCATGGAAAAAGCAACCTAAGCAAAGAATGTCAAGCAAACAATCAATGGTTGTGGAAATCTGGAATTTTTAGAACATGAGATTTGTAGTTTCTCCTCATCTGCAATTTTTGAGTTCTATGGTGCAGAAATGACAGATGTAAGATATAAAAATAGAGCAAAGCAAAGTAAAACAAATTTGTGTTATCTTTAGTGTGGAAGTAAAAGTGGTGAAAAATCCCCCAATTTTAAATAGTGGAAAATACCATCAAATCAAGAAATAAATGCAGTGGGCCTGATTCATGAAGCACTGGTTCTACTCTTGCAGCAGCCACTGCTTTCAGAGGAGATGGTCACAGAAACAACAATTATCAGCTGTGACCACAAGCACCAGTGCTCAGTGTCCTGACCTAGAACTGGAGACCACTACAGGAACTGAACAAAAACAGCCAAAAGACCCAAAGTGAATCATCCAAGAGGTCCCTAAGTAAACATTTCCTGACCATGCACAAACCTGGAGATTCTCAGAGGTGTCCCTAATGTCTCCAGAGCCCAGTTCTGGAGCCACATGAGCCAGTGAGCCAGGACAACCTGGCAACCCCCGCTGTGGAGCTGCAGCCTTTGGGCTAAGGAGGATCTCCTGCAGCTGTGGGTGCCACCCACCTGAGTTTTGAGGGCACATCTGTGTAGAGCCTGAGGATGAATTTGGTGGGGACCCCTGGGATGTAGGTGGTTGGGATGAGGACGTAGCGGCCCTGCTGGAGGCTCCTCCTCAGGAACACGCTGCGGGTGTTGGAGTAGGGAGACGTGGCCACTCTCTCCTGCACCGTCAGCTTGTGCAGCCTGTACCTCCTGTTGTCCTCCACCTGCAGCAGAGAGGGGTTAATGCCAGCAGGGATAATGGGCAGGGTTCTCCCTCAGCATCACACAGCTTTTCACAGCCAAAAAACACAACGTGCAATAAAGGCATATCATTTGGCAAGTGTTTTCTCATCCAGTTAAGCTGTGGCAGGTGAAAGTTTGGGGCTGGCAAAGACAGGAACCCACTGAAAGAGATGATGGGATGCTACTGAAGAGCTGGGAACACTTCCAGAGGTGGGCACACCCCCCAAGGACTGCACCTGCATCCCTCTGCCTCCTTTCTCTAGCCTTTCTCAGCAGGCTCCCAATCCAGATGCACACAGCTGGATTTTCCTTGCCCTTTCCTGAGTACAAAAGCCACAGAATAACCATTCCTGTTTTGTTCTAAGCCTTGAAATTGTGTTTAACTCTTAACATCCTCTCCAGGGGATTGGTATTTGCCAGAGCACAATTTAAATGAAAACCTCTCTCGCAAGCAGCTCTTGGGGCAAAGGCAGCCCTTCATTCTTTTCTGGCAGCTCCCTCACCAAGGCCTTTAGTCATGCTAATGAGCCTGGTGTGGTAGAATATATCTAAAAATAGAAAAATTATTGATTAGAAATAAAAACAGAGCACTGAAACTTTTAGGAAGGTGTGGTTTTCTTTTTCAAGCCTTTCCAAATTACAGGTATGAACAAGGGAAATTATTCTGCTTTCTGAAAGACACTTTTCAATATATGTGGTTAACAGGTGATTGGCAAATGAGTAGGTGTGATGCAGATGTCAGCAGATCTAATCAGCTGTTGAAAATTGACCTATTTTTAGGGTAGGGCCATAGATTTAATGTAGTTCCAGGAGCTGTAGCAACAGATGACAGGATTACCCCAATCCTCAGTGAAAGAGCAGAAAAATTGCTGTTTCTTTGCTTCCCTCCTTCTCTGAGTTTGAGTGTTTTACTCAATTTTACTCAATTTGCCTTGAGGGTGCAATTAAATTACCTTTTGGCATCCCTGTGGTTCCTTTTCCCATATATTCATTTCCTGCTCACTAGTCCAGCTTTTGAAAACACATTTTCCTAAGTAGCAACAGAAAAATTGCAGACTTTTCAACCTCATTCACCTGGCTGTATTTGCTGGTGAAATGGAGGCAGAAGAAGGAGAAAAAACTCTCCATGTTTTAAGCATTTAATATAATTTTGCCTTTCTCTAGAAAGTTTGGGAGGTAGGAAAAGCTCTTAAAATTCTTTTGCAAGGGTCAAAAATTATTTATTTCAAATAAATGGAATTTATTCAAATAGAGTTTGAGCTGAACTAAATTCAGTTGAGTTCCCATGGCCTGAGTGCAGTGCCCACACAAAGTCTGAGCACAGAGCCAGACCCCAGGATAGTCCTGGCTCTATGTGCCAAAGGTCTCACTGTCAGGGTGAAGCAGCACTGAGCAAACTGAACCAACTCTGCACCAGCAGTGCAGCTGCCTGCCTACCTTGAGGATTTCAAAGCCAATTGTGATGTTGTCTCCTTTCCCTTCTTTCTTGTACTTGCGCCGATCCTCCTGCTGTAGTGACACCAGCACTGTGTCCTCGGCCTTCTTAACATCAAAGAGGTACTGGGGGAGAGAGAAGAGACAAGGGCTGTTGGAATTGCCTCAGGAGGCTGAGGGTAAAGCCATCACCAGGAAATCTGTGTGTACAAAGGAGGCAATGGAAATACATCTGGGGGAAGGAAGGAGAGTTCTCCATGTAACAGATGTTCCCAGCAATTCACAGCTGGAAAATTAATGCTAATAATAAGGACCTTAAAATTAAAAGTATCAGGTAAATAAAAGGTGTTGATGAAAATGGTAATCTTAGTGAAAGGGAATGACTTTAAGGTGAGGTAAGGTAGGTTTAGACTGGATATTAGGAAAAAATCCTCTCCTGTGAGGGTGGGGAGGGCCTGGAACAGGGTGCCCAGAGAAGCTGTGGCTGCCCCGGGATCCCTGGAAGTGTCCCAGGCCAGGCTGGATGGGGCTTGGAGCACCCTGGGGTAGTGGGAGGTGTCCCTGCCCATGGCAGGGAGTGGATTGAGTTGAGCTTCAAGGTCCCTCCCAACCCAAACCATTCCATGATTCTCTGATTCTATGAACTCACATAAAGGACAGCCTGGGACAAAGCTACAAAATGACTGGAGTCAGCAGGAGGACACCTCATTTGAAAGCAAAAGACAAAAGATTAAGTTTTATGTAGCTATAAATCAGGAGTAAGATTAAAAAAATAAACCAACAGAATCCATATGGGGTCTTAGATAATTTTCGATTCTCCTTTTAACTAAACAGTGACTTCAAATTTCAAACGTCTTTATATAGGGCCTGCAAATGAAGGAATCTTTCAAATCTTATTTAAAAGGCACTTTGTTCTGTATCTACAGTTCCTATTTAATGTGAGAATGACAGGAATGCTAATTTTGGACTTCTTGGTTTTCCTGAATACCCAGTGAAAAACAGCTAAGAAAGACTCCTGCAGCTTCAACATGCAAATATTTTATCCAAACTGTTTACAGTAAACTTGAGTCAACTTGGGTTTAAGACAAATCAAATGAATTTATCTCAAGTTTAAGCAGCAGTTCCCATTTTGCTAAATCCAACTTGAACAGTTACATTACTAAAAATCACTACCAGACCATTTCATAAGTATGAACAAAAGAAGGTCAGACAGGTGTTTCTCTATATGACAAGGAATTTAATTAATTTGTTCATTATTAGAGACTCCTTTAAATTTTGCTTTGTGCATGCAGAGGGCAAACTTGAGTTGTCAGGACCAATGGAGGGATTATTTACCCCAACTTTGAACAGATGCTGTACTCTCCCATCCTCAAAGACATTTAAATGTGAAGAAAAATAAATAGAAACATAAACCTGCAGCAGTGCACAGCTGGGTACCATGTGCACCACATGTTCTGAGTTAGGCAGGAATTCCCTGGCAGCATGGAGAAGAATATCATCATTGGTTCAATTCCCCCTTCCCTTCTCCTGCTAAAAAGCAAATTATTGAGCTTTGCTCTGAGGTAGATATTGAACTTGCCTTGGTCACAGAACCATCCACACCCCTCTGCCTTGGAGCTCTGCTGAATGAGACCCCATCCCAAGCTCTGATTTGTGTTTTATACCACCTACTGCAGCAGAGAAAGCACAGGGTCCTGGGAGAGTTCCAGGGGTTGTAAGAGAACCTAGAAAGTGAGATATAAACATGCAGCAACACCCAGTAAGGCACATTTTAATTCTTGTCCCTGTTGAACCATACACAGGGTTACTCCCTCAGAGTTCCAAGGCCATGGAGGGGTGGGAGGGCAAGAGGTGGAACCAGGAAAGTTCTCCCGGTGTGATGACAGCTCTGCAGCTGTGACCTCCTGATGGCACTTCAGCTGTCTGGATGGGCAGTGATCTAGAAGGCAGCAGGTGACTGTAGAATACACAGATACTTGGCTGAAATTGCTTTATCAAAGGGACTGAAGTGTCACAATCCCCCTCTGCATTAACTATATAAACCTCACAGGAGGCCTCAGTGCCAGGAGAACAGGCAGAGATTATCTCTAGATTATGGTGGGATGTGCCACATTACAGTAACCTGTAATGGCCCTAAGATAACATGAATATGTTCCAGCACTGCTGTAAGAGCCTTTTAATCAGCTGGCCCAGAGGTGACACTGGAATACAGAGACCTTCCATTGCATCAGGCATTGCACCCAGCTGGAACATGTGCATTTTGTTCTCTGTGACAGCTAAACACTTACAAATGAGACAGACAAGCACTTGGAACACATCCAGAATCTTACAGGGCAATACCTGAATTAAATCACCCCCTGCAAATGAGGCACTGCCAGAAGGCAGAGCAGTGGAGAACTGCAGGGTGAGCTGGGAATCTGAGATCTGATCTGAGCAGCTGAGGCTGCACTGTCCAGCATCCTGCTCTGGAAACAAAGGCTGCAGGCACAAACCTCTCTTGCAAGTGCAGAGAAGCAGATCCAAAAATATCTTTAATTAATCTGGACAGAAAGATCCATTTTCAAAGTAGTAACTAAGAGAGTAAGTGCCCAGACCTCAGGGATAGTAACAGAAGTTATATGCCTGAATTTGCAAGTGCTGGGAGAGAGAAGGGCAGGAGTGTGGAAAAGGGAGTAGGAATGGATGAACAGAGAAACTGAACAGATGAACTGGTCACTTGAATGACCAGGTAGGATGAGACAAGGAAAATTCTGTAATGCTGATGAGAGGGTGAGTTTGGGGAAGAGATGAGGTATTTCCAGAATCTTACATTAATGCCAAGAGATACTAATCTAATACAGTGGATAAAATCCCCAAGCTGTTTAAGGGGGTTAAGTGAGCTCTGTCATTAGAAAATCAGACTTGTTGCCTTTCTGTGACTGGGAATATGAAAGAAGTCCAGGCAGGACGTCAGTAATTCTGTTGTGTTGTGACTCACCAGCCCCAAGCATGATCAGTTCTAAATAAATATCTAAACCCTTCTGAGAAATTGCACCAAAACCAATGAAACATGCAGCACACTCCCAGGGCAATGAGATTTTTGTCTTGTAGTCACTGCCAACTCCCAAACAGGGTGGATACTTCAGGAGCCCCAGCTAAAGTGGGTAAACTTCAATACCTCACAAAACTTCCCACCTGGGGGTTCTGCAGGAAAGGTCTCTGTTATCAAATATCTCACAAAATACACAGTGCCTCACAAAACACAGGGATTCCCACCTGGGGGTTCTGCAGGAAGGTCTCTCTGTTATCAAAGCAGCCCCCAGATCTGTTCAGCAGAGGCTCTGGATGCTTTGCCCAAGCCCCATACATCATTTCCTTCTCCCAGGTCTTGTGGAGGCTGAAGAAGGAGGTGTTCACAGTCCTGCAGATGTCCACATCTGTGAAATTCTTACACCAGTCCTCAAACGTCATCCTGTTCCACAGAACACCAGGAAGTAATGGTTTGTTTAAAAATAAACAGTGATATTCACGCAAAGAGCCAAAACAAAACACAAAATCTTCCAGTCATTTCAAGAGGAGGCATTGCTCAGCTGTCCAGGGGACAAACTGATTCCCTGGAAAGCTTCCCATGTGGAAATACTCATGAAGCCACAATCCCAGAGTTTCAGAGCTTAATTCAGAGCAGCATCACTCAGTGTGTTTGGTCAGATCAGGATCTGTTCTGCTGCATCTCCTAAGCCTGAAGGACTGGTGGAACCTCTCAGGCTGGATTTGATAATACATTTTACAAAGAGCAAAGAGATACCTGCAATTAAAGTAGGATCCACTCCTCATTATTACAGTCCTTATTGTCACAGGACAATGTCATCTCTGTCCCTGAGCACCACTCAAACCTCTGCACTCTGGACAGAGCTTTTACCTAACCCCAACTCACCTGTGCCTGCTAAAGGAACAGGCTGGACTGCAGAGCAAGTGGAAAACAGCTTGGCTCTTTGAATTACCATCATGGCCTGCCTTAGTCATGGCCCAGAGCCAAACCCTGCAGCTGCCAGTCCTGACAAAGCCAACAGAATTATTTTCACTCTGAACCCTGCCAGCTCACTTGATGCAGTATTGATCATCTCCTGAAGGACCTGCTGGGCTAAAGATCTAAGCTTTAAGCAAGGTCAAAATTTATAGAGCTCTAGACATTGTATAGAGAATGAACACTTCTCATTCTCATGCTGGAAAACACCAACAAATATCAAAATTCACTGGATGCAACTCTATTTTTAGATGCCTCAGCCATGGCTGACCTACAGTAGTCAGTAAACAGGGTGTGAAATGCACATAGTACTTCCTCAGATATCTTTACTCATTTCAGAGTTTAACTGATAAACAGTGTTCAATACTGGGCATTGTGTCATGTAAACCAGCTTGTGTTCTCCTGGTTTCTGAGAGATTATCCTAAATATAGACAATAGATTCTGAGAGCTACTAATTTTGTTCTACTAGCTTCAAATCCATTTTTATTATTCTTCCCTGAAAGAAACAGACCTTGGGATAACTTTATCCATCTGTTTTTGAAGCTGTTAGATGGCAGATTAATGACAGTTACTCAGTGTAGCCAGTGTCCCCAAATCCTTCACATCACTCCCACTCACCAGAACTCTCCATCGTTCTCAACAGTGAGCCCCAAATTCTTGCGCTCAGAATCGCTGACTTTCTTCCACTCTTCAGAACTAAAAGGAAATAATTAAAAAAAAAATCAAAACAATAAAGATGATTAATAACTTAAAGGCACTTACCTGGAAAAAGAATTGAAATTAAAATCTCTCCTTGTCCATGGTTTTAAAAGGAATATCAGAGTACTGAAAGGGCAGATGATATTGATGAAAGTGTGAGGCTTTCAGGAGTTTTAAAACATTAATTGATTTGAAAGCTACTAAAAAAGGAAGAGAAAGGAAGAGATGAATAGGAAATAGGCTCAAGCAGAGCAGAACTTTATTGATTTCCTTTGTCACACCCTCCATTAGGACTCTTAAACACTTAAACAGCTGGTTTCCAAGGTCACAGGAGATTGACTCCATCCCCTGAAGGCCCCTCAAATGAAACCTAGTATTCCTCCTCAGGAGATTATTGAACACTTCACTTAGACCAGAGTATTCTCTTTGTCTTTTAATCACCTTAATAAAACAGGCCTGAGGTCTGAGATTTCCCCGGGGGGCCTTTGAGAAGAAACTGCTGGAGCCTGAGCAGTGTCCAGTTTGCAGAGGAACATTACAGTGCCCAGACCCTTCAGGCACACAGCTCCTGGGGGGAGCACAGACCCTAAATCCTGCAGCCTCCTGCTGAAACCCAAAACAGACCCTGTCCTGATGGGTTACACCAGAGGAACAAAGCCACAGCTCTTCACTGCCCCTCCAAAAGCTTGGAGGCTAAAGCTGAAGGTGGCTGGAAGGAGAGAAGGGAAGCTGCTCATCCTAACAGACATTTTCTTAACCCATTTGGAAATTGTCCATCTAGTTCTGTTAGACCAAAAGCCATGGGCCACCAGAGTCAGAGTCCTCAGTGCTGGCATGAGTGGCAGCTGTGCCAGACACAGGATACTGGAGAACCCTAAGGGCTTCAGTTAAACAAGACACAGCAGCTCTTTCGTGAATTCTTTGCATTTCACCCAGACCAATCTCTCTGCAAGCTGTAGATTTTTGCTAGATAAAGCATGGATTATAAGAAATTAATATGCTGCTGTTAAGAACACTGCATTGTCAAATACTAAATGCTAGCTGGTGAGCCCAGTGCTGAACTGTCACATGTATAAATCACCCACGACGGGAGACATCTCCTCCAGCAATCATTTCTCTTGCTGTGGAGGTACCTGCTAAGCCCATGGCCCACATGAAAATTCATTAGAAAGTTAATTAGAAAGAAATCATAAACGTGGCACTTTTACAGCATTTTTCACCAGTCACTTAAATGATCTACAAGACTTTTACCATCCCCAGCAGCTGGAAATGAGAAACTGAGTCCCAGACACGCTCAGTGGTAAAGCTGGGAACGAGCTTTGTGCTCTTGACTCATGAGCTGTTTTTCTTCCCATGTTCCAGTGTGCCAGAAGAATGATATAAACAGTAAATAAAGGTCCAGGGAGCCATAAACCCCTCCAGGACATGCTCATTTTCTCAGAGGAAAATGGGCAGAGATGGCACAGAAGTTCAGTGCATGTCTCACCAGTGTTTAACCATAAATTCAGTGGCCCCAGCAGGGTTTCACCCCTTTGACAATAGGTTTGCAGCTCTTACCTGTCACTCCAAGCACCATGCCATTCTTTTTTCCCCCAGGGGTTCCTCAGCCTGACCATGAAGAGCTTTTGTGCCTTGAAGGAGAACACGAGGCTCTCCCCGAGGCGCAGTTTCCTGATGGCAGTCACGGAGTAGGCATGGCCCACAATGAGCCCCATCTCTGTCTCTGCTTCACTGGGGCGGCCAGAGGACTCCTTGGGTGTGGAGAACGACAATTAAACAAAAAGAACTGACATCTCTGAGGAACCTGACAGCTCCAAGTTCAAGGGGAAGGACAAGAAAAATGTGGTTTTCATTCTCTTCCTGAGTGATATGAATATGCAGGAAAATAACAGCACTGGGAATCAGAAGTAGGGGCCCACCAGTCCAGTGTTGTTAGTGCCAGACAATCCCAGTGCCAGAAAACCCCAGAGCACAGAGGAATCCTGCCTGCTGCAGCCAGTCTGTCTCCTCCTGGCCTCTGAGTTCGAAAATAGAAAACCTTTATCAGCACTTCCAAAATCTTGTCATCTCTACCAAATGGCTCTTCTGGACACTGCTGACTGTGCCCAGACTGTCTGGGGGTGTCCTCACCTGGACACTCATGAATTTAGCTGGTGAATCCAATGGTTGTTCTTGTGATGGAATAAATTTGATACCCAGGAAGAACTACTGGCAGTGGGTAAAATTGGGAGAGCACAGGCAAGCACCAAAAACTTCTAAATCTTTGTAAAGTAAAAAAACTTCCAAGTTTTGACAAGTTGACAAGTAAAAATATTTCCAAGCCACTTGTGAAGGCTGTCCTGTACCTCACTCACTCCTGGCAGGGCTCTCTTACACGGCAAAGGGAAGATCTGTAGGGTGTTTAGGAACTGGGTTTGCTCATCATAAACTCCATGTAAGAATCCCAGTTCCCAGCAGTGATCCGGCTGTCCCTAAACTATCCCTAAACAAACCCTAAACTGTCCTGTTTGATACATAGAAGTAGTCAAGCTCTGAAAAAAGAACACAATGTCATGTATTGCATCCAGATCTCCTGATCTAAACCCAGAAAAGCAGCACCATACAAAGATGTTGGAGTTGTTTTGATGGTCCTGGGTCCAGATTCTCCACACCCTCACTGAATCCAGCCAAGCCAGCCTTGAGTCTCTCTCATTTATCACCCACAGGGCCTGGAAACACTCATTCCCTTGGACACCTTCCTACCAAGGAAGGAAGATTTCACTCAGTGCAGATCCTTGTGTGTAAACTTGGAATTACCTAAGTAATGCTCAGTCAAGCCTTGGCTGTGGTGGAGAGTGTAAGAGGTATGGCCTCTTGGTGTTACTAATGCAAGTATTTCAATAGAAATATATTATTTATCATTACACATTAATATATTAGTAGAACTATATGAATATTTAAATATAAAGAAGGATTTATCACAGTTATGAAATGCACATAGTACTCAGATATTTTTACCTATTTCAAAATTTAACTGGTCTAAACAGACAAGGTCCTTGTCCTAAGGCAAATGTTGCACTGATATAACAGTGCTCAGTCCCCAAAGGTAAGAAATCACATTAAAAAAAAAAAAGAGGAAGGAGAAATTCCTATCAAATTGGAACTGACAGATGGTCTGGCAACTGTGAGAGTCTCACCAAGCCCTGGTGACAACAGCTCCCAAAGAATCAGCTCAAGAGTTCCCCCAGCCTGGCTGACATTCCCATGGCTCTGGGCTCCCTCCAGTGTAACACTCACTCCCATTTTTCACAACTAAAAGCAAACAAGGAGTCCTTGACAGCGCTGGAGTCTGGAACTTCTCCTGCTGCCTTTATTATCCCCCAGGCTTTTCTCACTGCTGGCCTTTCTCACCTCGTTCTGAAGATACTTACTTATTTCTTTATTCAAATGAGATATTTAAACATCTCCTGTCTCTTCAGATTTCCAAGTGGTGATGCTCAGGGCCATTTTATAATCCAAGGAAAATGATGACATGTTTGTAAGGCAGCAATGAAGCCACTTGAGTATTAAATATTCTACACCTAGCAAGCTCCACTGTGTGTATAATACATCAAAAAGTGACAAATGCAGGCAAACTTAGGAATGGCTTCTCTGTAATCAATGTTTAGAAGATTTGTGTTTAATTTAGAAGGCAGAAACATCATGCCAGGAATCAGTGGAACCATTACAACTGCCTAATTAATTGCTTTTTAAAATACAGCTCCCTGTACTGAGTCAATCACCTCACCAAATTCTTGTTAAGAAACAGAACTGCTCTAGCATTTGGGAGCAACCTATCATCCCTTAAACAATGTCTGCAGTAACAATTCACACCAGGCACTCTGCTCTGCCAGCCTGGTCTGAGCAAATCAGATGGAATTCTTTCAAATAAAAATTCAGGCCTTTTGAAAAAAAAGATAAAACAAAACCCAAAGACCTTGAACCTTTTTTTCCTGAGCTGTTTCCTGATGTTGCAGGAAGGGACAGTCCAGGACCCCTGTTCTATCTCAGGTTAGAGTTTGTGTCCTCTTTGGTGCCAGGCCCTGATGCAGGACAGTGCATGGCCAGGCCAGGTAAACAGGTGACATTCTCAGGAGCCTCCAAAACCAGCTGATTTCTGTTCTTGACAATTCCACAACTTTCCTCATACTCACAAGAATTTCTGAATGAATTGGCTTCGTTCACAGATAGGGAAATTAAAGCAAAATGTTCAAGTGATTTAGTTAAGATCAGCCTTAACTAAGGTCTTAAACTGAAACAGGGGCCATGGGAGGAAGATGCTGCAGTGCCTTTAGATGCCAACCCTGCAGCTCCTAGAAAGTTATCCCTTTTCTGTGGGCTGCTGGATTAATGGTTCACAACAGATGATTTGAAAATAATTTAAAAGCAATCTTTTAGGAAATATTCAGGTGCCATTGCAGTTTGTTTGCCCTTCACATGTGCTAACAGCTTTGGACAAGGTGAGGATTTCAGCACTGCCCAGACTTACAGAGAAGGGGAGGTCAGCCCAGGTGTCACTGGTTTGCCTCCTGTGGTTTGTGAAGCACAAAGCATCCCTTGGGAGCTGTTCTTCATCCATCTTCTAGCACAGGACTGGAGAGAGGGAAATTCCTCAGAACCCATCCCCTCTCTAGGGACTATGGTCTCCTAATGTGGGCACTGGGTTTCCTGATCCTCACATGAGCCAGCACAGGCCAGTCCTGCAGGTTAACTCCAGTGGGGAGATTATGCAATACATTGAATGTATTCAATGCATTCAATATCAAATAGCATTACCTGAATAACCAGGTGAGCTCAGCCTTTCAGCTCAGCTCAGCTCCACTGTTACCCTGGCTGCACTGGCACAACCAAAGTCAAGAAGTCTCAGCAGATCCATGCCAGAACTGTGTTCTCTAAAGAGATTTCTCTAAGAAATAAAGCAATGGAATGCTGCTGTCTGCTCTGTAAATAAGGGTGGATTTACCTCAGGTCAATTCACAACTGTGACCATTCAGAAAAAAGAATTTCAGACATAGTGAAGTGGCAGCACAAGCTGTTGTGGTTGTATTTAGTAGCTCCTGGAGCTGGAAGAACTTAATACATTTTTCCAAATAAAACTTTTCCAAACATGCAAAGGAAGGACATACTCAATATCCTAATAATGGTATTTCTCCCAGAATACTTTCATTGAAATAAATGCTTAAAATCCAGCTCTCTGTACTCACCGAAATGGAGCAGCTGATGAACCCTCCTCTTTTATGCACCTTCATCAAGTCTTCAAACAGCTTCATCTGCTCAGAAATAACCTCTCCATATTTGCCCTCTGCCAAATTAACGGAGTCTGCCACTGCTCCAGTGAAATCCACCAGGGCTTCTGCAGCACAGCCTCCATCCAGGGCTTGGTAGGATCCAGCCAGCCTGGGGGCAACACAAACATTCTCAGCTCACAGGGGGCTGAAACAAGTGCTCTAATCTGGCTTCAATGTAGGGAACACATTGGTGTCTCAGCAAGGAAAAAACAGAACAGAAAAAAAAATCCCTGAGCAGGCTGCAGATAAATATTCCCTGGTTTGTAGGATCCTTAAGGATTTGGGCTGCTGAAGCAGACTGCATGCACTCCTTTATGATTTACATCCTTAACAGAGATTAAAGGAGTTTCCAGTCTTTTTAAGGTTCTCTACCAGCAGCAAAACTAAAGTCTATGGATAATCTGATAGAAGTGAACGAGAAAACAGACGAAGGGACAACACTGAGGACTACAAGGACAACAAACAGCTCATACTTAGCATAAGCTTTCTCCAGCAAAGCACTCCAGAATTCATTCCTCACGTTGGAATGGCAGTAGATCAACTCCCCATTCTCTGTTGGCAGCAGATCATCAACCACCACCTCTGTCCACTCCCCAAAGCGCCAGAAACGGAAACGGAAAATCCCAGCGTATTTCCTTGGGCTTTTAGGGTCCCATTCCTGCTCCTTACAGTCTGGAATCACCTGGGAAACCATGGAGGGGAAGTTCAGCCAGTGCACTGTGCTGAGGGTTATTCCCAGAGCAGACTGCCCTGGAACCTGCTAAAGAAAGGGAAGATTTGAATCCACCAAAATTCACCTCTTATTAGTCCTAGGGAGAAAAACTCTGGCTGATAGGCAGGGAAACAAGCAAGGTTAGTTTGGTTTATTAGCTTTATTTCCTGCACCACACACACCAATCACCCACCTGCTGCCAGAGGCTTTTCCTCAGAGCCAGGCAGGAGCACGCTGCCACAAACCAGCAGTTCCCCAGCTTGCCCTGGTGGAAGTCATGGGAGCTCATTCCATCCACAAGCAGGTGAGGGTCTTCACAGAGGTCCTGGCAAAGCAAACCAGACATGGCTGAAATGATCACAGCATCCTTCCAGTCAAGAAAAGCAGCAGGAATCGATGCTGCTGACACCTGAGCTCACAGCTTCTCCTTGTCAAGCCTCTGAAGGGGGGGAAAGATGCTTGAAGATTTTAGCCTTTATATTTTTCAAATCCTGTGCAGCAATAGTGCATAACTCTGCACTTCATATAAAGTGTTAACTATTATCTTCACACTTTGGTCAGACAAAACAATTCCTCTGGGGCTTGCAACCCAAGGACACTCTACAGCCTCAGGCTCTAAAAGAGTATAAACAAAAGTGAATTGTAGGGGGAGCAAACTGCGGGAATGTGACTTCATTACCTGAAGCTCTAATTGGAGAATGAATCTCTGATATGCAAATAGACCAAACTTATATCTGCCAAAAAACTCGTGACCATCGTGCACCTTGGGTGTAGCCTTGGAGGCTTTTGCACTGCCCAAGGTGTACCTGTAAAGGCCTTTAATAAACACCCACTTTATTCTTTTAACTGCCCAAGGTGTACCTGTTAAAGGCCTTTAATAAACACCCATTTTATTCTCTTAACTCTGTGCAGCCTCTGTTCTAGGTAGCCACTCCAAGGCATGATCTTCACTGCCATTGCTTTGGCTGACACACTGGAAACCCTCCTTCACCAAGAGCCTGAGTCACTGCAGCGAGCCCAGCCCCTCAGCACCACAGCAGAAAGAGAACACCTCTTTGTGAAACACACCTTTCACTCTCTGGGTCTCATCATTCCCATGGATCTGGCTCCTGCTAGAATTATTTGTCCCTCCTTTCCTGGCTCCATCTCTATCCACATGCAGGTTCCCACCAGAGCATGGCTGGATCTTCCTGGGATGTCTCCCTGCTCCTCCCTGGATTGCCCCTTGCAGGAAAGGGAGACCCTCTCAGTTTCATGGTGCACAGGAAAACCACAGGGTGCATTTTGCAGCAGTGATGTGTTTGTCCCCATGAAATCCTGGGCAGAGGTGTCTGCTGAATGGAGAGGGACCCTCCCACCAACACTTCAGCAGAAAGCAATGGGACCATCCCTAACTGGTGAGGAAGCTGCAGGGCTCAGCCCAGTGACTACTCCTGACACTCTCCTGTCAGTCTCTGCTCTTCCTGACTGCCTGAGAGGATGGCAGAGCAGGCAGTGGCAGGAAATTCTGCTCTTTCCCAGCTTAATAACCCTAAATTTCAACACAGTGGAAATGATCCTCTATCCATCAGTAGAAATGCAGGATAAATAACTCCATCTCACCTCAGAATGGCAGGAGACCCCAGATCTCCTGCAGTCTGTCCTGTCTGCCATCAGCAGCAGAGGAAGAAGCTGTGCTCCTTACCTATGGATTCTCTCTGCCTTTTGGTAATTAAAGATGATCATCCCAAAATAGCAGGACCTCAGCAAAGCCTGGCTACAGACCACAGGCATTTCTCTGATGTGACTGATAAATCAGTTCCAGATGAACTCATTTCCAGAGAAAAGAACCACCTCAGTGCTTAGCTGATGGTTTTAAAACCTGGGCTGGTTTAGCCTATGGCACCTGAAATCAGCTCACACCATGGAATTCATAGAGCTGCAGCCATTTTTCTTAAGTAAATCATATTTTTGGCATGAGACTTTTCTCATTAAGTAACAGTTGACATTTTGAATGCCTTTTGGGAAACAAGCAACTGATCATTACATGACACTGCTCTTCTGTCAGGAATTCCCACTGCACTTAGAGAAAATTCAAAGCTTATTAAGAGACCTTAACAAAAATCTGAGTAACAAAATGGTGCCTATGAGGGAAACTGACCGTGTACAAAATGCTCATCAGCATCATGGACAGATTCATTCAGCCTCCCTGGATGCTCTGACATGGGATGGCAGCAGGACCTCCAGGCTGGCACTTCAGAGATGTAAATCCACCTCACTGCAGGGGCTGACATCAGTTGGCACTTGGCTTTTGTGGTGGTAGCACACATCCCACATCCACATGGGCTAGATTCAATTTTATATCCCATTTCCTGGCATCTCTGGAAATTAATTTCTAGCATCTAGAAATTAATAATTTCTAGTTTGTTTTTCCTTTCAAAATGTTATTTTGTTAGAATAATAAATGAGGGATAAATTGAGCCATTGGGGTTAAAACTGTCCAAACTTTCCTGTCACTAGTGGAAGCCAAAACTTTAATTAGTTTTAGAAAGAAATTAAGCACTGCTGTGTATTACAAAGATCTTATTTGGTTTGTTTTGATAAAAATAACCCCATTAAACTGCCATTATTTAATTGAAGTGTGTCTTGCATCTCACAAAGTCCTCAGAGGAAAAACAGAGCAGCATTGCCAACTTCAAAAATTTATGGATGAGATCAGCATTTGCTGAGTGCTGGGGTCCAAAGCAAACATGGAACAGCAGAGCTCAAAAAACAGCACCTCCCTGATTCCACTAGAGCCACCAAATTCTCCAGGATCCTGCTTGATAAACCCTTTCTGATTGAAGCACCTAAAAGCCCTGGAGTTCTGGGGCTAAAGAACAGCATAAGAAAATGCCAAAAAATTCTGTTTCTCTTGTCATTATACCAGCTTCAATGGTGACTGTCACTGCATGGCTCAGATGAGACATAATAACCTGAGGCACAACCTAGAGCTCATTTCAGCTCTTTGCTCTCTTCTGGCCTTTGTGATTTTCACCACTTATGCCATATAGTAAATTCTCAGGAATACTTTTATCTATCTAAGCCACAATGCCCCCAACACAAGTTAGAAATGTGCTATTTCAATATATTATTCTGAGGTCCTTGTGAGGATCTTTAAGCATTTTTGGTTGCATCAAGCGTATTAAAAAATAGAAATTAAAAATAATATATATTTAAAAATATATTTTTTATTCTGTAATGTTCCCAGCAGTTAGGATATGCAATGTTGCCAATTTAGGAAAGTTGAGGACCAACTAATCAGAGGAATTACAAGGAGGAGACACTGACATGAGATGTGATCCAGGCACTTCAGGAGTCCTGATCCCTTCTCTCTGCTGCTGCCTAAGCACGCAAGCACTGGGGCTGTGAGTTCCACCAGAACCGCCTCCTTTGCAAACATAATGGTTTAACCTCAATCCTTCTTCTCAGGATCATCTTGCATCATCTGTGCTGTGAGAGAGAAAAACCTTCCCATAGATATTTCCCATAGATAGAGAGAAATATCTTCCCAATACCTTCCTATTTCCAAGGAACTGTTTAAAGGCAGTTACTGGATCCTACTACACATCATTAATGCCTGACAGCCACCCTATTTCTGATACACCACCATAACAAAAGCTAAATTTGTTGCAGTATTTGTGCCTGCAGGGAGCATCCCAGGGTCCAAATGCAGAGCTCTCCCCAGTTCTCCCCTCACACATGTCCACAATGAGATAAACACCATCTGCAGAACTCTAACTGGGAAGTGAGGCTGGAGGTTTCAGGGCCTCATGGTTCTGCTGAAAGCCCTGATGCTCTCTTTGTCCTACCAGGCTTTCATTTTCATGGCAGAAGTCTGTTTGTGTCACCTCCCATCCTTGCTGTGTAGGCTTGAAATATCTGACATTCAGACACTGATGCCATGAAGAATAAAGTGGCTCACAAACCCCTTTTTTCCTGATTTTAAATGGTCCCTTTATTTGTAACAGAGCAACCTGGTCAACTGGCTTACAATCCTATCCCAATCTGGATCCTACAGAATCCCCATATGTGCCTTCCTAGCCCCTCATCCAAGCAGTAATGAAAATTCTGATGAGTGTCAAACTAAGGGAGATTCCTGTAGGACTCCAGCAACACAACTTGAGAGTGCTCCAAGTGATTTATTTCACCATGTCAGAAGTTTTGCAAAACAATGTGAACCATGGGAGACAACAGACACCCATTTCACTGGAGCCATGAAATGGTTTGTGTGTTGTTCTTCCACAATTCCCTAAAATTAAAAAAAAATAAAATTAAAAAGAAAAGATGGATTTATTTGAGACCAGATACACCACTGAAAGTCCAGCAGGTACTTGATTGTGCATTGATATATGCACTGACTCTTAGAGTAATTTAGCTAAAGGAGAAAATTCCCTTTAGCTCTGAACACGCATCTCCTGGTGTAAGTATTAACAATATTCATGAACTAAATGCTATGCAGTATTGGTTATAAATAGGGAGAAAAACATTCAGAGGGTTAATTAACTAGCTATGTGTCTTCACAGGCATTAGCTGAAGCTGCACTCTAAAAAACATTAACTGTAAAATATTAAGAGAGAACTCAGACGTCCAAGAAAAGGGAAAGATGATTTTTAACAGATTAGGGTCTGTCAACTGTCTCAGAGAAAAACAGAGATTCAGTCAAGGGAAGAAGAAAGAAGAGCAGTAATTGTTTGCAACTAGGATTTTCAAAGGCTTTTGTAGCACTGGAGCTTACTTTCTCCAGCATCCTTTAAAGAACCCAGCCCTAGCATGAAAAATAATCCACCTTTGCTTGCACACAAGACCTCCAGAGGCAGGCACTATCAGACTGATCTACATAGGCTCAGTAACCATTCTCTTACATTTTCAAAGCAGGTTGATTTCTGTCAGAGCCGAGAATTGTTTCCATTTTCTTCCCTTCTCCCACCCTCACATCATCTTGAGTCAGCCCCTGTAGGGAAGCAGAGGAAAGGCAATTCTTTCTGAACATGGATGTAAAAATTCAGCTTTGGCTGCAGCTGACACTGAACCAACCTCATCTAAAGAAAGGCAGCAAAGACAGCACCCTGTGGTTGTGGAGCTCAAGAGGTAAATGGGATTTTCCATCCTATAAAAAACCCCAGCTGTGCTGCCATGGTCACAGCAGCCTCCCCAGAGCAGTCTGTGTGCCAAGGCATTTGCAGTTAGCCCCAAGAAGCAAAATGACCAAGCCCAGCTGCACTGGATACTCCAGTGCACACAAAAAGACTTTTACAACCTTGTTGTAGCTGAAAAAACTCTGTCCATGGAGTGAAAAAAGATAAGTGACCCCTTAGGGGGCAGTTCTCAGAGAAATCTCCATCCAAAAAAACCTGGGGTCAGATGTAACCTGACTGAACAGCCCTTGCTGAGATCAGGAGGGGATTTTGGCAGAGCTGTTCCACCATGTAAACCCACAAAAGGCAGGTTTAGCCCCAGGTTTCTGTCTGTACACCCTGAGCTCAGGACGTGCAATTCCTCTGTACACTCTGCCCATCATCCAGCAGCATCAGCTCCTGAGAGTGAGAAAATGCCCAGTGCTGCTTACACAGAAACTGAGCAGCACATGAGCAAGGCAAAGAGCATGCCAGAGCTCCAGCCTTGTGTAAAACAAAACTCAGCTATGTGGGGATTGAGAAATGCTTCTTCCCCCTCCTCCCTCTCCACTAAATCCTGTTACAAAACCAAATGCATCACAGACATTTTTATAGTGTTCTTTTTTTCCATTTTCAGTTTGGGGCTAGTGGTGACTAATACTCAATCCATGGGTTTCAGCCTTGCCCTGCCTATGGGACACGAGTGTTTGGGGAGGATCTGAATCCATGTTTTGGAAGAAAAACCCCCAAAATTGGAATTGGGCAACATGGTGTGTATCTTGGCTGCCTGTAGGTTTCACCTGACCCCTGGAGCACTCCAGCTGCTCTCTCCAGGATGCTGACAGGGCTGGGAAGGGCTCAGTGATGGCCCTAGGGCTGACCTTCTCCTGAACCTCCTGACAAAGTGTTTGCTGAAGTCCTGCCAGTCCTCTGCCACTGCAGCCCAGGAATGACTCCAGCCTACAATGAAAGATTTGTTGATCTCCCAGAACCCTTAGACAAGAACAAACCATCTCAAATCACCTCTTGCTGCACTGAGTTTGTGATGCTACAGAACTGCAGCACATCCTTAACACCTCTAGAGAAAAGCTGCCTTGTTTGAGAATAACTTTGTTTCTCACTGAATTTACCAGAACACAGCCTTTGCCTCCTGCCTTCTTCCCCTTGTACCTACTCCCTTCTCTAAACTGGGTACCACAATTTGTGTGACTTTTCCTCATCAGCAGCAGTCAGAGATGCTATTCTTAGAACAGGATTCACCTCAGACAACATCAAATTCTCTCAGCCAGATGTGCAAACTGCCCTGGAAGCAGAGCTCAGGTCCTTTCAAAGGGCACTGCACAGACATTTCCCTGCCACTGCCATGGTGCTGTGACACTGGAGAGAGGCCTGTGTCTCTACTCATCATATAAACCAACAGTTCAGAGCAATTCCAACCCCTATGAAACTTGATTTTCAGCTATTCCAAAGCTACAACAACTGTGACATAATGTAGAGGAAAAAATGTAATCAAATTTCAACTGTGACATAATGTAGAGGAAAAAATGTAATCAAATTTAAATGGTTTAATTGTAACCCATTTAACTAGTTAAAATGTATATGTTTAAACTTCCTGGGAAAAGTGATCGTTTTCCATCCTAAAGGGACAATTTTGGGGTCACTAATATGAAGTTTTCTTGCAAAATGCCTTTAGAAGGATTCACTCTGATTTTGAGGTGGTGATGCTCCATGAAAAACAAGTAGATATAGTAGCGACATTTTAAAGAAAATCTGAATGTAGCCATTCACTAAAGCAGGGGAAATGTTTTTGCATTAAATGCAATCAAAGAAGATGGGCAGGGACAAAGCCAGTCCTCAGAACAACTCCTGACATCATTTCCAGAAACACCCTGACGTGCCTTAGGTCAGACAGGGGCTGTAAGGCCACTCATCACACTCAAAGGCCACCCACTGTACAGCTCCATCTTTTTATTGCTTCCTCAAAACATGTTTGTCTATCAAATTCTTGGACGAGTTTCCTCAGATGGGGAATAAAAACAGTAAGAAAAGGAGGCTGGAAAAAGTCACACACATTTTTTTATAGCACTGAAATATTCAGCACTGGACCAGTGTGGAATAAACTATTCCCAGGTCAGTACTCCTGACTGTCCAGCTCTGTCTGGGGAGGAAAATATTTGTTTGCCATCAGTGAGCATCATTTTGGCTCAGGGGCCATGATCTTGTCCAGTCTGACCTTCTGCTGTGTCTCAGGGGGCTGGCAGCTGATGCAGATGGAATTCTCCATCACTGCCTTTTATAAGGAAGGGAATTTGTTGTTTACAAAAGAGTATCAGGCAGATTTCAGCAAAGTCACGTTTATTTTTTTTATTACATTGAGTATTTTGTGGCAAAACTAAAGTCTAGTCATCTAAACATTGTCTGGAGTGAAAATTCAGATTAATCTGGGAGATGATTTGTTTTTCCTGAAAGAAGATATTTCTCCCTTGCCCAGTGGCAATGCACAGACTTCAAAGATTAAAAAGCGTAAGTCTAAACATCATATTAAAGAGCATAAACCCCTTTAGCAACAAGTTCCTCCTTTCCACATCCCTTTTCCAGCAGGATTTGCTTTCAGCCTAGATTCCACTACCTACCAATCATGGCATTTATCTCAGACACTTTCTTAAGGATAAAAGTCCTTTATCCTCTTCTCCCAGATTCCTCATCTTTTTCAGACAGCACCTTGAGGTGTTCTCCCACTTACTTGCTTCAAGCAAAGATATGTGAATGCCTGGGATAACAGCTCAGGGCATATCCAGTGACACCTTCCACAGAAACCTTTGGAACTGTGATCTACCCCACACCATTCTGGATCAGATGTTTGCTTCATAACATAAAAAGAGGAACTGTAAAATGACATAAAGCCCTGAGCATGACACAAGCTTCTTAGACTAGGAGTTGAGCTGTATCAAATTTTGGGTTTTGAATTGGTTTTTAATAGAAATTTTGTTCTAGCCAGCACAACACAACTTTGCTGAGCCTATGAAGGTCAGAGTCTGTGGAGGGTCTCTGTCTCAACATGGTGCATATCAGACTTAAAATTCTAGTCTGGACATCCTTTCTGGCAAAGATCAGCCTTAGAACATGTAAACCAGAGCATTTTTCTTTTAGGAAGATGGAGAGTTCAAATTCTAAGCTATAAAAATATTGCCTTAAAAGTGACACAGCAGAGTTCATTTTACTCCTGAATACTGCAAGCACTTTGATGACTCAGCCAAATGAGTCTCATAGAATCATAAATTCACAATGACTACCAGGAAGGATTTTATTTACACATCTTGAAAACAAACAGCAGCTTCTATCTCTAAAACATTTTTTTAAACTTTGTCTTGGAAAGATTTTCATTTAGCAATAAAGTTATCAGCATGTGAGATAAGTTTCTTCAGTTTTGAGTGATGAAAAACCTGTATCAGTGACTTCCAAAAAAAATTATTAAGTGGAAATCACAGTTGCTGTATCTGCCAGGCAATCAAGCCCATGGTTTTCCCTCTATGTGGATAATTTTGTCTTGCACAGATGGCTACTAGAGTACTAAAATGAATAAAATATGTTTGGATAACATGCTGTTATACAAAGTAATCTTGAGGATTTCTTCTTTCCAGCCTCAAGAGAATTTCCAGGATAAACCAGTCTGAATATGCTTTAATGTGTTTACAAACTCTGCATGTCACTTTGGATATTATTATTGTGCAACTTAAATGTCCAAACCACTGAAAAGCCTGAGGAACCTGGATGCTTTAATCACTTAAGGACTTGTGAAAATGTGGAGCTCTATCACTGTTTGAATAGTCAATAAGTTTCCTAGAACCATTAATGATAATTAATTTTGGATTCTCTTCTGCTTCAACCCAAAACAAAGACTAGAGCAGATTCAGTCAGACAGATCCATGGACAAGAGCCTTTGGCTGCCTGGGAGGAGACTGAGCCTGTCAGGGTGTAGTCAGAATATTTACTTGGTCATGATGTTATCCCAGCTGAAGCACAGTGAGTTTCATTTTTGCTGTTAAGTTGTTCAGACATTTAAGGGTCTTCTTGCTTGCAAAGACAGAGTAAGAATTTTTTTCCTTATTTATATCATGCTGTTTCTTTCCACACTTGAGCTAATTTCTGATTTTCCCAATGTGATATAAATACACCAAGTTGAATTCACCACTTCATTTCAGACAAATTTCTCTGTTAAACACTACCATCAGTGCCACCACTGAGAAATTCCCCTCCTGACTGACCAGCTTAGAAATCTTTGGAATCCAAATAATCTCCCTCCTATCTTTTGGAATGACTGCTGGCAGCCATAGGAATATTCACAGTGCCCAACCTTACAGCTCTTCCCAGATAACACAAAGTGTTTGATTTGCAATTATGGATTTGAAGCTACATTCTGGGTAAAACAAAAGGGGTCCAGACCTCCAGTTCCTGTCGTGTGTTCAAAGCACCACTAAATTTCCTCTAAAGATGAAGATTCTCTGTGAATATTTAGGAATTGCTGTGAGAACTTCATCATCTTTATTTAATCAGGGGTTAACAGCTAAAGTAAAGTCAGTGAAAGCCCTAAGGAAACATTTCTTAACTCTCAGAAGGCAGGAGAAGAGCCTGTTTCTAATAATGTTGAGGTTTGCAGTGTTGCTTTTCCCTTGTCTTACAGCAGAAGTATTTACAGTTCAGCCATTATGTTCATTGGGGGCGATGCTGGCTTTTAATTTTTTGCAGATTTTGGAATGTCTGCACAAGTAGCTTAACCTGATGTCCCTGTTTTCCAAGCACAACCTCCCCCTCTGGGTGTGCAGTTTTCACTCCACCCAAATGCAGAGCTGCAGGGCAGATTCCCAGCTCTAAATCATCATCAATTCAGCTAAACCAAGGGCTGATGCTGCTTTATAGGTGCAAGCCCCCTCAGCCCACCTCTGTCCACTGGCAGATGCAGCTTTGGTTTGGTTCATGAGACATTCATCTTTTTAGGGAAATAAATGTGCTCGTTAAGACCAGGAAGGAGAAATGCCATGGTTGGATTAAATCTGAAATATTTGGATTAAATTTGAGTTATTCCTCTTGCAGTGCAGACACCAGCTGTTTGAGTAGTTAGATCATGTGCCCAAATGTGAAAAGCAGCTTTTAGGCAACTGTCACTTCTGAGGAGTTTTATTTGTGGAGAGCAGGGTCAGTGAGTGAAGGAGGAGGGAGGAGAGGCCAGAGGACGAGGTGCTGCATTCACATCTCCATTTAGGGAGGAAAATCAGATGTCCAGGGCTTAAATGCCCTTATCTGAAGGGAGGAGGAAACAGCAGTGATCATGCACAGCAAATGCAGCTCTGCACAAAAATGGATTATCTGTAGCATTATCCTACTGACCCAGGAGAGAAAATTTCTGAATTTTTGTCTTTTATCAGTCCCACAACTGCTTCCTTAAAGCTGCTGTGGTAAACTTGCAGCAGCAATAAACCTCCAAACCTGCAGACCAAAGCTCAGGCCACAGGTGGATCACTGCTAAGTGAGATTTAATTTTTTACTCACCATCACAGGACTGAAGATTTAGCACAGTCTTAGGAAGAAAAGAAAACCAACCCTATTTTGATAATTATTCACAATATCAGACTAGAAGGGGCTGTCTCCAGACAAAAATCAGACAATGTGCTTTATTCAGCACAGACATTCTTTATTAACCAGACCTCAGGAGTCTCTTGTGCCCCTCCCAAGCTCAGGAAGGGTCACCTGGAGCAGGCAGTGCCCAGATGGCTCCTGGACAGCTCCAGGCAGAGATTCCATTTCCTGATGCACGAGGAGCTCATTGGCCAAAGTTCAGTGCATGAAAATTGTAAGATAACACTTGCTCTTAACAAAAAGTGTATTTTTCCTGAGGAACAACATTTTATTTCCTGAAAGCTGGAAAAAAATGCAAATTCAAAATGTTTTAGCCTTTGTGATTAAGTTAGAAACAATGCCACATACAGACAAGACAGCAGTTCTAAAAGGTTCTTTCAGCTGTGAAGGATTTTTTAAAAGCTTCTTTTTAGCCAAGGAAACATACATTTTAATTTAATCTTTAAATAGAATTAATCTTGAAGGAAACATACATTTGGATCACAGGAGCACAGCATGAAATTCAAATAAATTAGTCTGCAAATCGAAGGCAGAATGGCTTTCTAAACCTCAAATTCCAGCTCATCCCAAATACCCTTTTAAATATGGAAATAATATGACAAAAGCATGAAGCTCTTCACACAGAAAGCATTTTTTGGATGTGGATGCTTTCCAGTCTTGCTGAAGAGTGTTGACAGAACAATACTTCAATTTCCTTTGCAACTGGCATGTTTAGGCTGTAATTTTTCCTTCAGAGAAGTCAGACATTTAATTCTTTTGGAAGACTAAATCAATGAACTAACAATTACTGTAAGAAGACTTATGCTAGCTGGGGATATGATCCTCAGGCTTTTTGTTTTACAGTCTCAAAATAAATTTTACCATGTCATCCTTACCATCACCACATTGCCTCAGGACAAACAGAAACTGTTTGAGAAACCAATTTTCATCTAATGACAACTGAACCGACTAAATAAAACCTGACATTTTAAAGAAATATTCAGAGCTTGGAGTTGTACTGTTTGTGTTCTAGAAATGACATTGAGGTCGTTTAATATTTTTTTTCTTTAGAGGCAACAACCCCAACAACATAAGAAAGCCTTCATCCAGTCTGAGGGAGGGAAATACAAACAGGAAAAAGTGCCAAGAGAGAAAATGACAAAATATTGGCATCTGGAGAGCTGTCTGCTTGGCAAGCATGCATGTCATTTACAAATGTTTGCCTTTAATTATATTTCTGGAAGACTTGGGTGAATAATACCACTGAGCAAGTTGCTACTTTGCAAATGCTGCCACTTCATCCTATGGAAATAAAGGGTGGCCACTGTGGGGTTTTTGCTTCCTGTCACCACGCAGCCAGCAATGAAAGGCACAACTAAAACCAAAGAATTTGATGTGACACCAGGATTGGGATTGAGCCATCAAACTGATGTCACATGGGGTCCACTCAGTCACCAGGCTGTACTGGAGAGGTCAGACCTGGAGGCATTATAGTTCCTGGCTCATCTCTTCTTCTGGGCAAGCCCCATCTTAACAACATTTTCCAGGCAAAATAAAAAAAAAAATTAAATTATGGAATTCATAGAATAAGGGTGAGCAACAGCTCGGTTCTGGGAACATTTTGGCAATTCCAAGAAGAAACATGTCACAACTTCCCCAGCTGAAAACATTAAGGACAAAATATTATGGGAGGAATGTTTTATCCAGTCAGAAACCAAGATGGAAACATGCCAAATAATGTTTTTGTGATGCCTCCCATACTCAACCTCTTGGGGGACAGACAAGGTGACAAACAGAGCACAGTGAGATTCCCAAAGCTTTGAAAGAAACCAAAAACCCTGATATTCGTATTGAGGTGTACCAGCATAAATCACTGGTGGGATTAAAAGTGATTAAAATATGTTTAGAAGTTTCTATTGTTTATAAAAGGACACTTCCTTAAAATAACATCCCCAAGAGAACAAGACAGTATCTGCTTCAGTCTCAATAGAGCCTCTTAAATTAAACACTCATCTCAAAAAAAGTGAGGTTTTATGAGTGCTCCCATATTTTCATTTTCAAATTAACACACAACATCTCTTCAGGGTGAAGCACTCTGCCAGAGCTGGGCATCACCAGCCTGCTGCAGAAAGGCGAGGAGAGACACAAAATCCTGGAACAATGCAGAATTCCTGATCCTGTTTCTGGTGGTCCTTCACAGACACAGAAATGGAGCCCATCTGAATGAAGTTTTATCAGCTTTAGAGGCACAGCACACTGCACTCACCTCAGCCTGGATGTGGCCTGCTGAGCCTGGCCTGGGGAAATGGGACCTGGACAAGGCTCACACAGCTGGACACGATCCCCAAGAGGGAATCCCAGCCCCTGCCAGCAGTAACTGCTGGGAGGGACTCTGTGGTATTGGATTTAAACAAAAGGAAAGAGAGATAAAAGGAACAGCGAAGCACATGGACTCTTTTTGGGAAAAGAAGCTGATTTTATTGAACTGAGAGTTTATATTTAAAGTTTGTTCCGATGTACGGAACAGAACTGTAGTTTATTGGTTTATAGGGATAAACATTTTTTAGGATGTGTTTTACAGAAAAAACACCAGGTGTTTGTTCTTGTTGTGAATTTTTTTTATTTTTTAACTTGTTTTTTACGAATTTCAACTTGCTTTGACTATGTTTATTACTTTGGGAATTTTTTCTTATTACTTTGAGAATAGGGTAAAACTTAAACTTGTGAGAAATAATTCTTTAAGCTAATTTACTAGATGTCTTTTTGACCACAGGACTCAGGGAATTAAGAGATCCCTCCCTGTTTGCTTGGCTGGGTGAGAGGAGTCCTGGGGGCACCATGCACAGCTCTGCTCCTCTTCCTGGCTCCAGGAAGCAAACAGCTGGGAAAGAAAGTGCTTAACAACACATCTGCAGCAGCCCTTTGTGTCTGGTGACTGCCCAGTCCAGTTACCTCTCCTTGGACCCATCATCTTTCCCATCACTACCCTTAGAACAAGAAAAAAAAAAATTTATATTTCCCTTATAAAGCTGCCACCATTCAAATTCTACAGCACAGGTTCCAGGGCTCTGCCTGCCTTCCAAATGCCACAGATTTACCCTGGGGTGCCAAAGCACTGCTCCACCCTCCAGCATCCTGCTTCCCATGCCATGTACACACAACCATGTGCACATATCCATTTAAACACAACCCTGCCAGCCTGCTCTGGGTTCATGCCCTCACAGCCCCCCATCCAGGCTTTATTTTTGTGTTAGAAATCAGGCTGGTCTCGTCACAGACAGAAATGCTGTTGCATATGAACCAATATTTCAGCTTGCTGGGGGGTTACACTGGTGAAATTGGTTATTGTATGTGAAGTTTATATTGTTTAATTTTAAATTCTCTTTGGTAAAATGCAATCCAATATGAAATATTAGCTGGATTCTCTCGGGTCCAATGCCCATCAGATTTCCACAGACAAGCCTGTTAATTATTACTTTGAGGCTTTGGTGACAAAGGTTACTTTAGAACAATAATAGGCCAAACCTGCAAACAAAGTCAACACAGGTTTTTCAGTTTGTCTGGTGATAGCAGAACACCTGCAGAAGCTGAGGTAGGGCTTGGAGCAGAGATGTCAGAGCCACTGAGAAGGGATCAGTGTCATGTTGAACATGAATTAGCACAGTGGTCGTGGTCTGTGCATTTCAACCCTCCCATCTCCGTTTCTGTGATAAACACAACATTTCCTCAAGTGATTATTATGTATTTTTACTGTATTCAATAAGGGATATCTTGTGGCAGCTGTCTTTTCTGCTGTGGCAATAAAGGCTTTCCCTTTGCACTACAGGTTGGCTCCATAAAGGATTAGCTAACAAACACATAAATAATAACATCAGCCTGGCACACAGGAGATTCCTTTGGAGTCTCCCTGTTTCCTCAGGAGGCTGCTCTCAGATGCTAGGAGCTGTCAAGCACGTTTTACATTCCTGATATAACAAAAATCCTCCTGTTTGGTTCTTCCTTTCCCATTCAGCTATGAAAAAGACCCCCAAAACAACACAAATGAACCTCCCAGTAGTGAAACACACAAACACACTCCCAAAAAAAAGCCACCTTTGCTATTTCTCAGCCAAGAAAGGGCAATGGACTGCAAGAAACAGCTGCCTGGAGCTCCCTACCTTCACCTGCCAGGGTACTAGAAGGTGTCACATTTTCTTTACAGAACATGCTCAGTGGAAAAAAAATTAAAAAAAAAAACCAAAAATACAACCCAACCTCAAAACCTTAGGAGAAAATAATAATGGGAGAAGGGAAAAAAGAAAATAAAGCCCACAATGTTTTCAGTGAATTGTTTGGCTGGACACCATCAGAACATGCTGTTCCAAGTACCTTAAAAGACCAACAAGGGAAAGCCCTTTAAAGCTGAAAAATGTTTCCTTGCCTCCAAGAAAAAAAAATCCAAGAAATATTTCAGCTACATTAGCATATTTGGGGAAATATTGCAACATTAAAACCAAAACCAAAAAGTAATTGAAACCAGTATTTTCCCCCCACAAAGAAATCCACTGTTCCTCCCCTCCATTTTTACAAAATGTGTGTGCTCCTCAAAACGATCAATTACTTGGAACAGCTAGGACTATTATTAACTTCAAAATGATTACAGGATCATATTAGGGTAGCACAAATAATGGCAATACTATTCTATCATGATGTGCTCTATGAGAACTTCCATTGTTGGTTGGTAAAATAAGAATTCCAGTTCCAAAGGGTTCCAGTTATTTTTTGGATCTCTGTAGATCAGTGCAGCCCATATGTATTTGAGTTATTAGAACTCTTATTTAGATTACATTTTGATTTCAACATCCACTCCAAAATCCTGGCTGCTAATGCTTTAGAAAGTTTTGAATTTCAGTGAATTCCCCTGTATCTCACACACCAAATCCCAATTTATCTCCTCTGTCTCATTGCTCCAGGGCAAAACCAGGTGGCCACACTTCTCTTGAAAATGACATTACATTTCCAGCTGCTGGTGAAAATGATCCAAATCAACTGATTTCACCAAACAAAACAAGAAAGCAGATTCTGAACCCAGCTGATCCCGAATTGCAGCAATACAGGAAGGGTAAGATTTGTTTTTGACCTGGATTTGAAAGACCTTGCCCTCCACTTTTGGACACCTCCTCTAGGAGCCCGATTCCCTGGGATCTTTGTAAACCCCACATTTCCAGTCTGTGGATCACCAGGATGCAAGAACAGCAAGAGAGGCACAGAAGATCACTCACTCCACTAAATCTACCCTCATTAAACAAATAAAGCTCCCGAGGCAGATTTTTAGTGGCTCCAACAACAACAACAAAACCCCTCAAGATTCAGAAGCCAAGTGCCAGCACTAATTTTACCCTTAAAGAAGCACAGAGCACGGTGAAGCCCTGCCCACCCTGACATCGCAGAGGGATGCCAGCTCATTGTCCTACCCCTAACGCGCACCCATCACCCCTCCCTTCCCTCCCAGCTCCAAATTAATTCTAACAACGTGAAGACAATTCGACTTAATTGCAGCTGCATCATCTCCTGCAGGATCTGGCTGCCAATCCCGCCGTCTGAATGTGCAGTTGCCAGGGCAACGGGTGCGAAGAGGATGCTTTTGTGCTGCCACTTGCATCCTCGGGAGCCGTGCCAAGCCCGGAGCTCCCGCAGCTGGGATGGGTTTAACACCTTCCTCCCCGGAGCCGCCTGTCCTTCCTGCCATGGCCAGCCCTTGGCAAGCAGCTCCTCCTGCTCTGCACATCGACACCTGCACGGCAGGGACAGATGGCTGCAGCTCAGCACACAGGGTGTTGGAACAACTCCCCTCAAACAGCAGTGCCAGGCTCTGCAGAAGGTTTGGGGTACATGGTTCATCCCTAATGAGGAAGGAAAAGATCCTTCACCATCATTTAGGAATTATTTTCTTCTGTTGTTGTCCCCTCACCCACCCCCTCTACACTAACAGAAGGCTGCTTCATGTCTGGAGGACTACATGGTCCCTGCCTCCACAATTTTAACCTAAAAAGCATGATTAATGTGTACAGAAACCTCCCCTTCAATCTGTGATTATCTTCCAGGGCAGACTGCTTCCCAGAGTTTAGCTCTTAATAGCTTTCCTATTTCTTTAAGATGAAGGGTTTAAACTTAGGTCAGAGCCTACTTTGCCTATGACCTTTAATACCACTTTTGAGTCTGTAAGGCTTAAGCCCTTCTCTAAAAATTAAGGTGCACTGCAATCATTTTCTTTATATACATACATGTGCAGTTAACAAAGAAATATATGACTTTAAACTTTTCCACAGATAATGAGCTGTAACTGAAGATAAAAATCTGTTTTTAATGGCAAGGAAACTATTTGCAACAACAGCAAACAGCCTCCCTGCTAGTGCACTCACAACCAATTCCAGCACACAAAAGTGCCTGTTGAAATGCTCACCAGTGTCATCTAGGAAGTCCTAAAATGCTGCAGCAGCTCTCATGGAGCTCCAGCTGCACTCATGGAGTGAATGTCTGAAAGTCACCCACTGAAAGCTGCTGGACTGTCTGAGGACAACGTCCATGGTGTTGAGATCCAGGATGTGACAGACATAAGGAAAAGAAGCCAGTTCAGGACTGATTCCATCTTAGTGCAAAGCTGAGTCTTTCCCAGCCCTTTTCTGCTACAAACAGGTCCTAGAGAAGCACAGCAAACAAGCAAACCACAAGACACTGGCTCACACAGCCTCCAACCTGAAACCACCTTTGCATCCCCAGCTGGGCTTGAGGCACATGGAAGGATTTGTGAGTTCACTCAAAGCTCAGCAGAAGCCCAGCACCTTTTTGAAACACATTTCCTCACCTCCCAGATGCCACATGTGCCATTATTTCCAGTGCAAACACAAATGTCACAGCACACAGAGCTTTACCTACACTTGAACAACAGTCAATAACCACCAACAGCAGAGAAATGTGGGCAATTCTGGGATAGGCAGGGAAACAGAAGCCTAAACTTCAGCTGTTTCAGTGCATGTAGGCTTTTCAGAATAACTAATTTTTTCAGGAAAACAATAATTATATCATGCAAAGCTTTAGGGGTGAGGAGGAGACATGGGGAGGGATCCCTGTTTTGATTAAGCAAGAGGATTGCTGTTGCTCCGTATTTTTAACTAGAAAAAACGTGGCTGAAGGAGTTTAAAGGGCACATTCTGGTGTGAAAAAGTGACCATTAAACCACAAGCCACACTCCAGAAGGGAGCTGGGAGCATGGAGAGGGGATCTGGCAAAGCAGGTAAATGTCACTGTTCAGGGGGCTGTTACAACCATTACTTTGTCACACACGAGGCAGCAATGCAGCTGCTCTCAGAGGAGTGCACATCACTGCCAGCCAGCTGATGGCATTCCCCTTTAATATCCACTCTCCTCCAGCTCTGGATTCCCCCCAGGCCCCATCCTGGCAGATATCCCAGGGTGTGATGAGCTGTCACTCCACTCCATGCCCCAAAACTGCTCTTGCAGTGGTCATGCAACTGCCCAAAGCCTGACACAGTGCCAGGACACCTCCCTCTCCTGCAGGCACCACTGGGCTCCACACCATTCCCAAACATAAGCAGATGTCTCTGGTCTTGTTCAAACTGGAAATCAGGGTCAGACTGCAGTGACACAGCTACAGAGGAGGCAGGAATTAAATGATGAAGAGCATTGCATCTGAGGACATTTAACCCAGGCATGCTTACACCTGACAGCCAAGTCTTTCATGACCCTCATTCCATGAAATTTATGGCAACTGGATTACTGTTGAATATTCTGGAGGACACTGAGACCACAAATCTTGTCACTGTGGAATAAAGAACATTAATGCAAAATCTGTAAAGCTCACCCAGACTAAGTGCCCATGCAGGGATTTGCCCCAAGCTTCCTCTGCCTTCCAAATGAGAGCAAAATCTTAAACAGGTAACAAGGTAGGGGTGGGTTTAGGGCTTAAATCAGCACTTGTAAATATGAAGATGGTCAGCTCTTGAGACAATGGATCATTTTTCACTAGCTAGAAACAAAAGCTGGTGCTGCCTCCAGTAAACACGTGAAGGTGCAGAAGTCAGAGCTTCTGAATTCTCTGGCACCTCAGCCCTGGATAAATCACCAACCTCCTCATCCCACACACCCCAGTTTGGGAAGTGGGGACATACTTGTTCTGTTTATTCATATTACTGTGTCATTCCAGAACACAGAACTGCCTTATTTCCTGGACTTTTCACTCACATGGTGATAACCACCCCTGAAAATGCTGGAAAACTGGTGAGAGAGTAGAGAATGGGGCCCATGGCACACAGTGTTTCTAGGAAAAGGGGCACTGGGCTGTGCAGATGCAACTCCCCACCTTCAGCCAGGTATGTGACCTTTGGAGTTAATGGGAATTTAATCAAACAGAGCAGTGTCCCTCTGTGGGCTGGCACACAAGAGGGTTTCTTGGGAAGCAGATCAGCAGCCCTGTCTCACGGTGTCTTTCTGTGCTCTTTTCCTGGACACAGACCAGCTGTGTCTTCCCAGAACATCAGGGTGCAATCACAGCCCTCTCATAAAGAGAAGATGCAGATGAAAGCAGAATCAGGGCTTATAAAACACAGGGTCAAGCAGGGAAACCAGGCAAGCACATGATAAGAGTCTCATTCTGTAGGATCAGACTATTTTCCTTTGTGAATAACTAAAGAACACTGTTTGTCTCTGAAGCAAGCTTACCCACTCTTTCCTCACATGCCTGCCCGCCCTGCTTGGGGGATCACTGCTGTTTGTTTAACACTGACAAAGATGTCCTTGAGATTCCATCCTTTTTGCCGCGGTCAATGAAAAAGTTCACACAAACCCGAGGTTTAGTTAAAAATAAGACAGACAAAGTATCCATTCAGCAGTGACAGTCACTGCTGGGTATTTTCAGCCCGTGCTGAGCAGGACCACCACACAGAGGCAGTGTTAACCAGGACAGGTGGCCAAGGACATCCTACAGACTTCCTACAAAGGCTTCTCCTGACACAGCTGCCCCAGCCCCACTTCAGCCTGGCAGGGGGGCAAACTCCAGGGAAATCACAGGAAAAGAGCAGGATGGGCTCTGATGCTAATATCAGTGGCCAGAAAGAATGTCCACTAACCAGAGGGAATGTTTCTTACTCCTTTTCCAGCAAACCAGCAGATTTTCCCCACAGAAAATCTCCTCAGGAGCTTTCCTGCATGAGCTGAAGGGCTCTGGAAGATGCTGCACCTTTGAAGTGGTCACACTCAGCTCAGTTTTTATTTCACAGGTTTATCTCAGAGAATCTGGGGTATTAGCAGAGCCCAATGTTCTGAAACACCAGCAAAGGATTCACATACCAGGGGAGGTTTAGATTAGATATAAGGAGAAATTTCTTTACCAAAAGGGTTGTCAAGCACTGGAACTGCCTGCCATGGGAAGTGGTTTTTAGAGATCTGGGGCTAGGGGGACATGGCTTAGTAGTGGACTCAACAGTGTCAGGG
This sequence comes from Toxostoma redivivum, assembly GCA_013397375.1. NCBI lineage: Eukaryota > Metazoa > Chordata > Aves > Passeriformes > Mimidae > Toxostoma > Toxostoma redivivum. Next base: position 160,210 of record VXBI01014371.1, read on the forward strand.
TAAGGGTTGGACTCAATGATCTTAGAAGTCTTTTTCAACCTAAAATCCTTTTTCAGCCTAGAAGATTCTATGGTTCTGTGTTGTTGGCATCAACACCAGAATTCACCCTCTGAACTTCTGGTTGGCAGAGGCCAGGGACTGGTGGGATATGGTTCAACATCTCAGGGGTGTCAGATCAATCTGTGTGTGGTTTTATGAGAAATTATAATAAAATTTGTGTAAACAGAACATTAATTAATATGTGAGGTTTCCTACATTAGCATCATGTCTAATGGGTAATAATTGAATGCAAAGTTAATCACTGACCTAGAATTAGACTTCAAACCACTGACCACCACCTTGAACAAACTCATACGCACAAGAATGGCCCAAAATGGCATCCTTGGCTAGAGTTTAGCTCTTGCTTCACATCTCTTATGAAGAACAAACACTCTTCCTGACCTCACTGTGACTAGTTGCACAGTATCACAGTATTTCGTCTTCTAGGAGGGGATGAAAAACACCAATAAACAGGAAAGTGCTCAGAAATAAAAATAAACCCACAGAGTTTGGAATGTCTTCTTTTTCTTTCTCAAATTCATTATCCCCATTCTTTAGTCTCATGTCTTACTTGAAAAACCAAAATGAGAAGCAGGAAAGCAACCCTTGGACTGCTTGCTAAAATTCCAGTAGAGAAGCTGCTGTGAGGAATGAGCACCACCAGGAAAGAAGAAGAAACAAAAAAGACAAGCAGCCTCAGGCCATCCTGGCAAAGAGAGTCCAGCCTTTGGTCAGCCTCATCTGTTGTCCCCTGTGACAGAGGACACAGAACAGCACCAGCTGCACATCAAGAACATCACGTTGGTATCATGTTTTCTAAGGAAAGACACCCAAGTCTGTGCTTCCAGAAGATTAATCCCAAATGTGGACATGGGTGAAGTAAAGGAGAAATTCATCATGCTTAAGGGCAAAAATACTGCGTGCATCTGGCTAGAGGCTTCCACTGTCCTCTCCATTACACTTGTCACAGTAAGAGAACAGATGACTCTGATGGAAAGCCAGACTGGGAATGGGTTTGTGTTCTTCTGAACTGTTTGCTTATGGCTGTGAACTGATTTAAAAATACATGTGAAGCATAAAACCTCAGAGCAAACCAACTAACAGACCCCAAATACAGGTGATATTAATGATTTGAAATGCCTACTACATTAGTCACAATTCAAAGCAAATGACATATTTGTTTTCCTGTTAAGATGCCAGTAAAAGAGGCAAATAGGCACAAGAATTCTTGGTTGCTTACAGATAATAGCTATTCATTTGACACAAAAAATCATGGGTGGGTAATTGAGGTTTTACACCAAGTCAGAGGCAAAATCCACTGTGAATTCAGCATAGCCATGCAGAGATCAGAGCTGGCATCAACCACTAAAGGAAAACTCTCCACTGTCTCTGGGTTGTTGGCATCAGCACCAGAATTCACCCTCTGAACTTCTGGCTGGCAGAGACCAGGGACTGATGGGATGTGGTTCAACATCTCAGGAGCGTCAGGTCAGTCTGTGCATGGTTTTATGAAAAATTATAATAAAATTTATGTAAATAGAACATGAAGAACATGAAGAACATTAATCTATGTAAATAGAACTTGCTGCTGAGGCTTCACCAGAACCAAACTGAAACAGCTGAGGGAGAGGTGGCAATTCCCAACAGAGCAAAGCTTTGCTCAGACACCTCTTGGTGGAAGTGCCTGTGCTGGAGGAGTGAGAACACATCCATCCCTTACCTTGGGTCGTTTCCATTCCACTTTTCCTTTTGCTGCTGGGTCATAGTAAAGGGATTCATCTGAGGCTGGAAACTCAGGATCCTCAAAGAGCCGGCCCTGCTGGAGGCACTGCCCCTTCAGCTCGTGGTACTTCTGATCTCGGAAGAGCTGCACTGATGGAGACATCCTCCTGTCTACATAACATCAATATTGGACAAACTATGAAGGCTCTTGAAAGTCCATAGCTGATACCAGTCACTGGTCTTTAAAAAGAGAGCATGTAACTTGCTCTAAATGAGGTGACTGATTTATTTAAAATAAAACAAAAAAACCCCCCAGATCAAAAATCAGATTATGTTAAAGACTAGGAAAGTATAAACCCAAGAAAATCTTATAGATAAAGATCATATTTTTGTCTGAACAGAATTCTTATCAGGAAAGAGCTCAGGCCAGCACAAACCCAACATTTTGCTTTGTCTAATTGACTGGAAAGGTAGCAGAGTGAGGCTTGGCTCTCAGTCTCCACCATGTGTGAAGGGCTGGGCCATCTTTCTGTCCTCATTCTTCTTCTGGCCACTAAAGCTTGAATTATCTACTCCAAATCTTATGCCTAAAAAAACCAAAACCAGATTTCCACATTTCTCCATCTTAATTTAAGTGACAATACTTTGGCTTGTACTATTGTCTTTGAAATTTATGCTACATTTCAGGGAACTGAATTCCCAGAAGGAGAAAATACTTGCAAATAACTGATGAGAACTAAAAGTATTTTAAAAAGCACAGCAACAACAAAAAAACCCAAACAATGTGTTCTCAGACCTTAATTCCCAGAATCCTGACAATCAAACTTGGCAAGTTTATGGTTGCACACACAGAGCTCAAATAAATTGCTTTAAGACATTTTACAAATGAGAAATCAATTACAGAAATCACTCAAGATAGTTTGAAATTTGGAGGACGTGGGGGATGTTACCTCTGCTTCAAGAGAGGGAGTGGTGAGAGCATCTGAACTTACCCTGTTTGGAAAGGTCCTGTGTGTCAGCTCCTCTCCTCTTCCTTCTGGACACCGGTTGGAATCAGAGATGTATCTCCCCTTCCTTGCCTACAGCAATAAAGACAAGTGCAGGTTGAATGAAGCAACATCCTGCTCTGGAGCATGGCACCACATCATCCTGGCAGCCACCCGCTGTGTCCAGCTGCAGGGAGCTCAGCTGCTGCTCCTTGAGCCACCTGCAGCACGAATTGGATGAGATTCCACAAATCTGCAGGAACTAAACCAAGCTGTGCACGTGTGCAAGTGAGCAGAGAGGCAGAAATACAGAGGAGTAATGAGGAACACTTGGAAATGTCAGATTTACTGTGGTCTTTGCTCTTGTGAGTGAAGGCTGTTTGTAGATGGCCCATCCCTGGAAGTGTCCAAAGCCAGACTGGATGGGGCTTGGAGCAACCTGGGATAGTGGAAGGTGTCCCTGCCCATGGCAGGGAGTGCCACTGGATGAGTTTAATATCCCTACCCAAAAAAAACCATTTTGTGATTCTATTACTTTCTGGTTACTTATCTCCCTCAAAAAAAAAAAAAAAAATGTCTCAAGGCCTCTCACTTGGCAGGTGGCCTCCCAAGACAGGGCAAATAGATTTGCTTCCCCCCACAAACCAGTTCTTCAAATTCAAGTGTAGAACAACTTGTCAATTTCACAGAGGTACCTCAGGGACCACAACAAAATAGTCTGACTAATTTGGGTGGGATATAGATTATTTCATGATGACTGGCTTTCTTGATCATTAAAAATTCCCCATGAGCTATCTAACATTCTAAACCGAGTCTCTGTTTTTAAAATAGCCCCTGGGTGATCAGGTTTGTGTCACTGCCTAATTCATTGAGATAGGTCTTTCATGATCTCATTCCCCTGCCCTTTCTCCCCACCTATCTGCCAGACAGGAATGTGAGTCCTTCCAGGATTAACACTCCATTCCACAGCAGCCTGGAATGTTCTGTGGCAATGAACAGAAGGTGGTGATAAAACACTGCCTGCCTTGCACAGGCAGTGCTCAGCAAGGGAAACACCAACAAGGAGGCTTCTCCTGCCAGTCTCTTATCCTGCCCCTCTCCAGGCTCCCTGTGACATCTGCAGTGGGTTTTAGGGGCTCAGGCTCCCAGGGCTGCTCATCCTGGCTGCTGAATGTTTCACCCCCACTCAGGAGGCACTGAGCTGAAGTCCCATCACCATCTGGAGAACCAGGAGGAGCCCACTTTCTCAGGACTGCCCATTTTAAACTCAGTAAAAATATCTCGTTCTTATTGAAAGGCCCTCCATCAAGAATGTCAGTGCAGTTTCTATAAAGCAGCCTGGTGGTTTGAGCACTGAGGATGGAAGGACACAGCTGAGCTCACCTCTGCTGGGGTGTTCACCTACCAGGACATGGCCTGAGGCAGACCTGCCTCCCATTCCAAGGCTTATTTTTGAAGCAGCTCCCAGTTTTTGACCCGCAGTTGATCACTGAAGCTCCCAAACTAAGAACCACACTCCTTCCAGTCAGGGCACACAGCAGCAGGGCATGCCCTGCTCCACACCCACAGCTTTAACCTGCCTCAGCTGGCACTCCAGCCTTGCAGTGCTGCAGGGCTTGGCAGCTGCTCTGCCAGGGTTCTGCCTGCTCTGCTCTGTGATACAGAATGAGCTCTGCACACTGGACTAAGAAACACAGTCCTAAAAATACTGCACCCCACCTCAGGGACACTCTGTCACTCCACAGAGAGAAGGGACAACAACAGGGGAGGGACAGAGGAGAAAAGAAGGGGGAAAAAAACCCTGGAGAGCTCTACAGGTCACCCAATCCCCTGTGGTATAAGCAGAAGTACAGGAGGTCTCACGTTGCTGAGCTTTCAACCTCTCAGCTTTTAAATCTTTCTCTGCCCCTCTGTTTTTCCAGAGAATTTCCCATTCTGATTAGAAAAAGGGTTTCAGCAGAAGAGTGAAGTGGAGCTGATGCAAAGTCCCCTCTTCAGCCTGACCACAGAACAATCTCAGTTTTACTTACAGTTTATACTCAGAGATGATTCCTCTGCCGGAGCCAGTCACGGTTAAATCACATTCAACACTGGGCAAATACCAGCAGCCATAAATTAAAGGGACATTCACTTGAAATTCAGGTCTTCACTAGAGCTTTAAGATAACCTTTGAGTGTTAAACTATCCAACAGTGTTTCTTTACACTCACATTTCCCTGTCTTAACCTTTCTCTCCCCCAGCTCCTACCCAGGAGATCCACAACAAACAGCACTGACTGTCCAGGCAGGTGTGTGAGGAATAACTTCACCCTCCTTATCCTAGAATTCATGCAATAAATACATAAACCTGAACAAAATTCATCTGCTCTCATCCAAGTTTTGTTACTCTGTGAAACCAAGTGACATGCAGGGTAAAAGCTCAGGCAGAGCAGTTATTGAGCTGTTAAGCCCAGCCATCCCTCCCACTCCCATCCCAGCCCGAGGGGTGCAGGGACACCAGGGCTGGGTTTTTCCAAACCAAACCCAGCCTTTCAGCCCCAGAGGCCAAGCAGCTGCAGAGGGTCCTTGGTGCCAGATGAAACTCCTCTGCAAGGAGGAGGCTTGGTGTGTTGTAATGCATAAATCCTATCACACACCCCTCTGTGCTGTTCCAGCTGCAGGACTCCAAGGAATTTCCATGCACAGCACCAGGACTAAAAGGACAAAGTGCATTTCCAGGCAGAATTTAAGGCTACAGTTGGGCACAGCTTTGAAAATGGAACTGCTTCTTCCTGAGTGGATCCTGAGTTCAGGTCCACATTCCTGCTGGCTCAGGAGCTCCTGTCTGAGAAGGCCATGGAGGGAGCCAGAAATTATGCTCACAGCCTGTTCCATGCTCTGGGGTAGCCTCCCAGGCTGAGAGAGCTGGGGTGCCTCAGCCTGGAGAAGAGAAGGCTCCAGGGAAACCTTAGAGCAGCCTTTCAGTTCCTAAAGGGAGTTTTTAAAAAAGAGGGCAAGCAACTTTTTAGATGGGCAGACAGTGACAGGACAAGGGGAAGTGGTTTTAAATTGAAAGAGGGGAGGTTTTAGATTAGGATGTCAGGAAGAAATTCTTTCCTGAGAACTGGCACAGGTTGCCTAGAGAAGCTGTGCACTCCCCATCCTAGGAGTGTTCAAGGCCAGGTTGGATTGGATTTTGAGCAGCCTGGAATAGTGGAAGACATTCCTGCTCAGGGTGGTGGAATGAGATGAGCCTTCCAACCCAAACCATTCTGTTATTGTATGAACCCAGTTTGAAGATTATTGTCCCTTTGCAGGTACCAAGTTGTCACCTTAGCAGGAATAACAGCCACCCACACCTGGTTCTCAGGTTTCTCTTTTGTGCCTGTAGTTGTGTGCCTGTCTTGACAACACACAAAAACCTCCCAGCTCCAAACTCTGCTCCTTCAACACTGACTCCTCACCAAACCTCAAAGCCACTGTTTGGACTACGAGAGCAAAACAGGGACTCAAGTATTTCACTGTTTGCAAACATAGTTTTGTATTTTCCCAAACATCTCTGTCTCCATAGTTTGCTTCAGAACAATCAAACCAGTGAGTGCCTCTAAAAAAGCAGCCCCGCAGCCAAAAGCTTTAAATTACTCTGAGCTGGTTTTCTGTAAAACTAATTAAAGGAACTTCCAGAGCTTCAGCTGGAAAAGGTTATTGCTCTTTCTTGCTGTGCAGAGTGATCACAGGTCCTTAAATGCAATGACTTTGCAAATCTGTATTAAGAGTGCAGGGGAACTTAAAGCAATTGAAAATCTTTCACTTCATAAACACTGTGGTTTCATGATCTTGGCTGCTCCGTTGCTACTGCTGCAGAAGAAGGATCTCTTCTGGAGAAATTTACTCATTCAAATTCTTTAAACAGCTCAAGGCATTAACTGGGAGGCTTTATGCTGGACTAGATCTCCTCGCCTTCTCTGCATAAGCCAATAAAAATGTATAAAGTCAGTGTTAAATCCATGTTGTGTGGCTGTGCAATTGCATTAATAAGAATATATTCAATTTCGAATTGTATATATTTCGAATTTCAAATTAGTACTGCCCAGTACTAATGAACATGATCCAGGGTTCTTAGTAGTTTTGGATGGCAGTGCTCTCCCTGACTGAGTGAAACAAGTTTATTGTGTGCTCTGGGGATACCAGAATTGTGCAGCATTAGCCCTTTCATCCAGTATTTGGATTTTCCAACAAAATAAGGTTAGTTTGACTATTTTATGGCCTCTGTAACCCAGGACTTCCATAGGCATACAAAGGTTTCTCTGTTAGCTCAACTCAAGAATTACCTGAGGGAAGGAGACACAAGCATTTGCTTTTTTGCAGAAACAGAAGGGTGCCAACCTTGTTCTGCTGTGCAGTTTTGCCACACTTCAAACCAAGAATGGAAACCACATATTTTCATCTGGGAGTATCTGCCTGTATCCTATCACTTCTGAGCAGGAATGTGGGGGAGAGTAGCTGGACATCAGGAGCATGTTTGCTTTCACAGACAGTATCACGGCCTGGCACAATCATCAGGCTATAAACCAAAGCTTTTCTACCATAAAATTAATTCCAACACTTGTACTGCAGCAGCACAGTGCTTAACCAGGGTTTTCTTTCAGGCCTCACTGGGATAGGAGAGGTTCTGTGGCACTTCAGCTGGGAGTCAGGATTTAGATTGCACTGCAGAGGGTGGGTGCTGGGTCAGGACCAAGCCTGACATTTCCTAAGTGGAGCAGGAGCTCTGCCAAGAACCTGCCTCTGATTTTCACAGATTGTTCTCTCTCCAACTCTCTATCTCATCAGCTCCTGGTGAGATGAAGTGCAAACCCATCTGACCCTTCAGGATGGGAATACAGAAGCAAACAGCTGCTGGGAAAAGCTGCCCTTGCAGGTGACTGCACCCAAGGGGGAACAACTGCATCTGGCATGAGCAAACACCCCAGATTTGTAGGGCTGATGGTCAGGGGTGTGTGGGATCTTTTCAGCTTGAGAACTGAGTGCAATCAATATACACCTGTGATTGTTCAGCAGTACAATGCTGATTTCATAGTCAAAACTACTCAAAGTCCTGGTAGAACACACTCAGAGAGGATAAACTCTGGCTGGACTCCCTCTGTCCCCTCCTTGCCTTTCCCATGAGAGTTTATCCCCGAGTACTTGCCTGTACTTTTAACCATTCTCTCTCTCCCCTCAGGCAAGGGCAAAGATTTAAAATGCAATGGGATTAGCAGCAGAACAGAATTTTGCCTCCACCTGATTTCCAGGTGAAACCTTCAACAAAATTCTGAAATTCTTAAAGATCATTACAACCAGAGACAAACCCCATGGCTCCTTTCAGGATTTTCCAAAGTGCACAGGTGTCTTCATGTTTCAAGAAACTTTGTCCTTCAGTGGTTTCCAGCATAGCCTCAAAATCAGACACATTTTCAGTTAACATCAGAGAGGTACAATTCCAGTTAGATTTTTTTAAAAAGTAATTTAATACAGTAGATGGCAATTGTTAAAATTAGCATTAATCCAGTCAAATGATCTATAAAAAGGTATAAAGAAAATTGAAACAGTATTGTCACTTTATTCATTCAAGCCAAGGTTTTGTGCTGAAACCACAGGAAACAGCTTTCTTCAGAATTCCAGTACCTCTCCATTCTGCCTTTTCATAAAAGTTAGTTTAAAAAAAGAGTTTGCAAATTAATCAGTAACTCCTTATCAGGCCACTCCATTACTTTATATATCCACTTATCAATTATTTTAGATACAATACAAAAATCTCTCCTTCACAAGAACAATGAAAAAAGTAAAAAAAAAAACCAAAAAAACCCCAAAAAAACCTTGAATTTCACAGTGAAAAAATCTACATTAAGAACTGACAATATTTTGGAAGATGAGAGACAGGATGGTAAATGGAAATATGAGCAGAGATCAAACCACACTTTATCCCCTTTCTTTGGAATAACTGTAAAGGATGCCTGTAGAGAGAAGAGTAGAGTAGAACTGGTTATCCCAGAAGAAAGGAGAGCACCCATGCTTTGGCAATAAATCCTGCAATAAAGTTTAGCTCAGAGTTAGCACAGAGCTGTGACTTTCTGAGAGAACAATATATTAAACAAACTCAAGTAATCCAAAGCATTTGCTCACTGTGTTGGCTCATTATGGTTCACACAGAGTTTTGCTTCCTGGTGACAAAGGTGTTCATCAGTGAACACCAGTCAGGCACTCACCTGGCTGGGGTCACACGCTGCTCGGGGCACATCCAGCTCCAGAGTGGCTCCTGCAAACACGGATCCCTCGGCTTTTTAACCTGGAATTCTCCGGGCTGTACCACGATCACGTCTCCAGGGGGGTGTGTGTTGGGATAACTCTGCAGGGATGTCCCAGGGACACCAGGAAAGCCCCGAGCTGACCCCAAGTGCAGAGCCTCGTGTGCTCCTGACACACAAACTCTCAGCTGTGGCTGTGCCTGGAACTGTGAATGAACTCTTGAAGAAGGAGATAAGGCCAGGCTGTTTGGCAAGAGCTGCAGGGTTTGTTTGGATTTTTTTTTTTGTAGGGAAAACAACAAATTAATTTGGAAAAAAAAAAAAAAAAAAAAAAAAAAAAAAAAAAAGTTACATTCCTTATTAGGCTGCACAGCACTCATCCTCCCCTCCCAGTCCTAGTAAAGGAACTGGTATCACTTGATGGGGGTAACAAAGTTTAGAATGCAGAAAATAATACATTTCTATGTGCTGTGGCAAAATAAAAAGCAGGACACCAAGAAATTCTCAACAAGAAATGGTTTTGGAAAAACAAGCTTCTCTCCATACTTTGCTTAGCCTCAATTTCCTTTTGGGTAAATCCTAAACATCTGGGTTAATTTGACTTGAATTTTTTCTGATTTAGGACTATAACACCTTTATTTTGCTATTATGTGGCTGTTATTTGTATTTTAGTAAATGTAGTCCCATTTTTGAACAAGCATTATTTCAAAATGCATTACAAAATTTCATCTCTACCATAGTTTTATATATTCTCCAAAGTTTTCTTCCTCCATTTAATCCTCATTGTAGCATAACTTGTCTAAGTTTACAGATTGGTTCATTCCTTCTCCTCAACATTATTACTGAGCAAATCTCCTCGAGGAGATTGGATCTCAGGGGATGAGTTACATCCACAAAATACTCTGAAGATGATTAAGAAGCATCACAAATTTCTGCACTGCAAGGTTCACTGCAGGACTATTTGCTCTTTTACCCCAATTCCTTTTGAAGGCACGCTGAAATTTGGACTGAAAGTCCCTGGAAGCTGCCACTACAGTTTTACTATTTCATGAGTAAAAAAGCCTTACATACTAAAGCCATGTGTTTCCAATTCCTGATTGAGTAAGTAGCCCAGAGTTTAAATCATAATAAAAAGCTGATGCCTGTATATATTACACACACACTGTGATTCATTTGCACAGTTGAGGAAAGAACATGAAAACCTCCACAAGAGCACAACAAAATTCCACTCTGTGAGCTGATAATAATATTCACAGCTTATAAGATGTGTTCTTGCAGTAGCTGCCTTTGCTTTGATCCAGTGCAGAACAAAACCATGAGAACTTTTTGATGTGAGTGGCATAATCCAAGAATTGGATGGGATTTGTCTGGGCTGAGGAGGAGCTCTTGCTGGAAGTCTTGTCAGAAACAGAAATTCCTTTGGACAGGCAGCAAGATGAGCCACATGGATGACAAGAAATGGAAAAATAAACCCTGGAAAAGAGGTCTCACTTATTGTGAACCATTTAACCTTACAACATCATACCGGAAATCCTTGAATGAGCCCTGCAGCCTTCAGCTTCCTTGGTGCATGAGTCCCCTCCTCTGGATGGTTTCCATCCATGACTGTGCTGCATCTCCTGGTGTCCCCAGTTTCCTCATTGCTCTCCTGCACAGCCTGTAAACACCCCCTGAGCAGTGCCCCACCACACTCTCCCCTGCTCCAGACCTGCTGCTTTCCAAACCTGGCTCCTCCTGCAGCTTCAGCAGCAAAGCAGAGCCCAGAGCCAGCCTGTTTTGTAGAGACACCACAGTGCAAATAACCACCAGAACTTGCTCCTTCACAAGGTCTTCCATACCCCACATCTGTGTGTTCAGCACCTTGAGCTCAGAGCCCATTCACACCTTCAGAAATTCCTGCCCATCACCTTGCACACACACTCCACTGCCAGGTTCTGGTGTCCCACCAGGGATACGTTCATCTATTATTCACTTAATTTCATGGGGTAATTTATTAATAAAACATGAGGTGGTTTCCAGCAGAGATTAAACTTAAATCCTACATGTTTACTCTACTCTTTCTAATTTAATCAGTTTGAACAAAGAAGAGCCCAAGAGGCAGAATCTGAAAACTAAGCAAGATTCACTGAAAACTCTCAGAGTTGTGTATCTAGTTGTGCCTGATTTTGCTCAACAACAGCATTTTGAACCTGGATCACTCGTCCTTCGCATTGTGGAGTTTTGATAAAGGATTCCTTCCTACTTTCTCCCAAAGCACAAATGACAGGAGGTGTTGGAGTAAGGAATCAGCCCCAGGCTGATGGCTTGCTAGCACTGAACCTTCTGCACTGAGTTAAAGGAAGACAATCCCTAGAACAGAAGGGGCTGTGCTTTGCCCCTGCCTGCAGCTGTCACAGAAGCTGAAGTGTACAGAGCAGGCTTTATCCCCAGCTATCTTAACCACAAACAGAAGAAAAAATCCTAAACAGACAAGGCAGCACTACCATCGCTCAGGTTACCCGGAGCAGCAGGGTTTGAAGTTATTTGAGTTATTTTTTCAGGCAGGCTGGTCACGGGAGGAAGGAGGAGCAGAGGAACACCCCTGCGAGGGAACGGCCCCAAGATTTATTTCCCTGCAGGACACACAAAAAATCCACCCTCCCTTCCTCATGTGAGCCCGGCGAGGGGGGGAACGAGCCCGGTGGCCGCGAGGTGGCGACATCAGCCAGGGATGCGAGGGTGGGAAAGGCAAGGAAAGGTTGGGAAAAGCAAGGGAGAGGTGGGAATGGCAGGAGATGAGTGGGAAAGGCAAGGGAGAGGTGGGGAAAGCAGGGGATGAGTGGGAAAGGCAAGGGACGGGTGGGAAACGCAAGGACAGGGGTGGGAAAGGCAAGGGATGGGTGGGAAAGACAAGGATGGGGCAGAAAACACAAAGCAGGGCAAGAGAGGGTCAGCAAGGCAAAGCAAGAGGGATGTGGGGAGGGCAAGGCAAGGCATGGCAAGGCAGGGGTAGGCAAAGCAAGACTTGGGAAGGGTTGGAAAGGCAAGGGAAGGGAGGGGAGGAGTAGCTAAGCATGATAGCTCCCTTGCCTTGTCCTGCATATTCTTCCCTTGTTTTGCATTTCCTTGCCTGGCCCTGCCTACTCTTCCCTTGCCTTCATACCCCTTGTCTTGTCTTGCCTACTGCTCCCTTGCCTTGCCTTCCCTTCTCTGCCCCTCTTCCCTTTCTTTACCAAGCCCAGCCTTGCCCTGCCCTTGCCTTGGCTCCCTCTCCCTTGCCTTTCCTACCCCTCCCTTGCTGTGTCTGCATTGCCTGTTCCTCCCGATGTGCCAGTGGGAGCTCCCTGCGGGGCCTTGGGGAACCCAGGGAGGAGTCACTGGGGGCTCCTGGGTGAGGGTAAGGGTGGTGGGGAGGGGGTGGAATCACTGGGATAGCGACTATGGGGTTGTGATAGCGGCTCTGGGAATGGAGCTGAAATCACTGCAGGGCCAGAATAATGAATGGCTGGAACTGGAGTAAAAATGTGAGGCTGGGGTTGGAATGTGCACTCTAGAGCTGGAGATGAAAGCTCAGAGAGCTGCAACCAAAAAGATCCTGCTGTGAGAACCAGCATGTTTCACCTGGCAGTGGTGAAAGTGGAGATGGGGAGCTGAAACAGCAGAACTGAGTGAAATAAAGCTTGTGGGGCTGGAGCTGAAATCACTGATGGCAGAGCGACTGTCGAGATGCGAGAGCGACATTTGGGATGGGGTAGTGACTGTCGGGTTGCGACAGGGATTGTTGGGATGGGGTGGGAACTTGAGATGCGATGGGGATTGTTGGGATGTGATGGGGACTGTCAGGATGGGATGGGGATCGTTGGGATGCCATAGGGACTGTCGGGATGTGATGAGAACTGTCAGGATGTGATGGGGACTGTCGGGGTGCCACAGGAACTGTCAGGATGCCATACAGACTGTTGGGATGCCAGTCCCTAGACTGTCTGGCTGTAACGGGGACTCCAAGCCCCGCCAATCCTAGCCATCGTTTCAACGCGGCCGCGGTCCCGCCGAGCCCTGCCCGAGAGTCGCGGCCCGGGCCCTCAGCCCGGCTGTCCTGAGGCGCAGCCCACACGGCCGCCGCTTCGGGACCCGGCAGAGCCGCGGACCCGCTCTCGCAGCCCCGGCGGGTGCTGTTGGGGCCCGGGAAGGGCGGGCGGGGGCTCTCCGGTCATGTTCCAGGCAGTTTGCCGGGCGGGCAGGAGCAGGACCGTGCCCGGAACGGCGGCGGCAGCGGGAGCGGGACGTGAGGGGACAGCGGGGAGCGGGTCGGGAACGGGCGGGCCCGACAGCGGGCCGGGATTGGCTGGGCTGGCCGGGGCGGGGTATAAATACCGTGCGCGGGGGGAGCGGGTGGTAGTGCTGTGGGGAGGGTGTGTGTGGTGTTTGGGGAGGGCTGTTAGGGCCCTTACAGCTACCCGGGACCGGACCTTTGTGGCTGCTGGGCCTTGGCCTTGGCCGGGCGGCGTCCCGGGGTGGTGTCGGTGCTCGGCCCGGTCCCGTCGGTGCCCGCCATGCCCCGCGAGGACCGGGCAGCGGTGCCGCTGGAGGCCGATGCGGAGCCTGTGGGGAAAAAGCTGTCCCCGAGTGAGGAATGGGTGGGATACAGCCCCGTGGGGGTCTGGAGCTTGAAGTAATGTTAAAAATATAGGCAGTGAAGTTGTTCTATTCCATTATTTTGTTGCTTTTATGTTCTACTAATCTCTTGCATTGGAGTATTTTTTATTCTGTTTTAAAATTCTCTTACTAGATACATAGTATTTATTAAACAAAGGTTGTAGGAGTGGGGCCACAGGGGACAAAGCCCTGGGCTGGAGCTATACCCAAACCTACGTGGAGCTGGGATAAATCCCACAGGGAAGGGGATGGAGCCAGACCCAAACCCAGGTGGAGCTGACATAAATCCCACAGGGAAGGGGATGGAGCTGCAGGGGCTTCCAGCCCAGCCAGTGGTGCCAAGCACAAGCCAGGAGTGGAATCTCAGGGGGGTTCTGAACCAGCCCAAGGGCCCATTTTGGGATGGGGAACCTGGGGCTCAGTGGCTGCTCCCTGCCCCTGTTGCCGGCTGGGGTGGGATTGTGGAAAGGTGCATGTTGGGGGTCACATCTCGTTAGCAGTGCCCATTTGGGATGGGTGTGACAGCTCATGGAGATCCTGAAGTGATGGCAGTGACTGATCCATGTCCTTGTCAACAGTTCTGGGCTGCAGTGAGAACCAGGAGCAGCTTTTAGCTGGAGGCAGAGAGAAGGTGAGGAGCTGGAGCTGAGGCAGCACAGCTGGCAAGACATAAACATGGGCTGGGAGTGAAACTCTGTGGGGTAGGGACAGGGGGTTGGAGAATTAGAAGGAAGATCCTGCTGAGAACCTGGAGCAGCTTCACCTGTCAACAGTGGGAAGATGTGGAGCTGGAGCAGAAACTGAGCTGGCAGTGAAATAAAGCTGATAGGGCTGGGAAAGGGACTAAAGGAGCTGAAATCACTGGTTCTTCCCCAGCTTCTCCCCACTTCTCTGGCAGTGAGGGTTCCTGCAGTGGAGCAGGATGGGTGTTTTTGGGGCACACAGGACACATTCCCCTGCTGCCATTTGCCATCTGTGTGGGCAGGTGTCAGTCAAGCTGAAAAACACACATGAAGAGAAAACTCCCTGAGGAACTCACAGGGACAAGAGTTCCTTCTCTTTGAATTGCCACTTGTATTCCGAGTGTTGTGTAAACATTAAATATTTAAAACATTGCCTGTAGCACTCTTGTTTCTCAGTGGGATTTGGATAAAGCCATTCCTGTCTCAGGGTCATGAGAAATGTGCTCAGGCTTAGAGCTTTCCCCTTCTCCATCAGAGATGCTGAGCACTGCCCCTCTCACACAGCCTGAAATCAGAGCCTTGTTTAATGTTGGCAGGAGTTGGATGGGGTTTGGCTCACGTTTGCCCTGTCAGTCCTGGTCTGTGGGATGCTGCTGCTGCAGGAACACTGTTCAAGCCTCCCCCAGCATGGGAGCAGCTCTGCACTCCCAGACAGAGCCCACTAAGCTTTAGGGTTTTTTTTGCAGTGCCCAGGCCATGCTCGCTGCAGTTCACATCTGCTTTGGAGCCCAGGAGGTTTCACCTTGGACATTTGATCATGCAATGCCATTTTTTAATTTAGTGAAGATCTGTCTTGCAGTTTCAGATGCCAGCTCTGCTCAGGTGATTTCTTGCACTGGTAACTCTTAGCAGCTGTTGTAGTTTCCCAGGTGAAATTCTTTACATGGAGTCTAAAGTCATGATTATTCCCATCTTGCTGGCACCTGGAGACCAAAGAAATTCTAAGTCTGCTTTGGGCTCTTCCTTTGTTTTGTCTGTGGTCCCAAGTGATTCCCCAGACAATGCAGAAACCTGGGGCCACATCAAGAGCTGAAAGTCTCCTGAGTTGTAGCCTACTGCTCTAAATATTCTTTTCCTAGTTCTGGTGCCTGGCATTTGGAGTCACAGCTGATCTACTTTTCTGACCAGAAAAGCAGAGTATGGTGAGTCATTTAAAGATTGAAGGATATTAAGGGCAGGCTTGGTTTTATGTACCTAAATCTGTGTCAAGGGGACAGAAAGGTGTTTTTTAGTTTCTGTTTTAATGGGGTAAGCCTCGAGGGGATGCTGCACTGGCCAGTGTGTGCCTGGAGCCTGTTCCAGGGTGCTTTGTCAGGAGACACAGAAATAAGTGAATTTTCCTTTAAGAGGAGAGCAGAGGAGGACACATTTGTCCTTGTCCTCAAGTTCTCCAGTACGTAACTGCATCACCCCCCCATGTCCCCTCCCCACCCAAAGCGTGACCCATTCTTTTGCAGAGCTCCAAAAGCTTGGCCTCATCTCCCAGCACTTGGCTCCTGCTCCCGCTGCGTGTGCACAAGCACATGGGTGGGCGACCTCATTTGGGAGCTGATTTCATTATAGATCAACTCTGTTCCTCCCCTCATGTATCTCATAGTTATCTTCCTCCCTGATGAGGACTTAATTAAAGCATGGGCAATTTGTGACAGAATGGCGTTTTCCAAAGATTTTCTTTGCTGGTTGCACAGATGCATCTCTCTCCAGAGGCCAGGCTGGTCATGTGTTAATTTAAAATGAAGGTTTTATTGCTGCATCCTGCTCTAGGTGCTGGTCACCTTTCTAGGCAGCACTGGAAGAATCACTATTTACAGGCTGATGACAGATTTGGCTGTGGCTTATTCCAGCCAGACTTCTGTCCTGTGCTAATTCAACCTTATGTTGGAATTGATGCCTTATTTTTCAGCAAAACTGAGGCCATGTCAGAGTGGCATCTTTGTCCCCCTCCTGTCCCCAAGAAGAGCAACTGAGTTCTCCTGTTGCACCAAACCTGAAGACCCCAGTGCCTCTGGAAGGTCTTTTTGCTTCCTCTGCTGTTCTCTTCCACGGGCTATGGCACTCACAGGGACCCTGCCCTGTCCCCAAAGGCACTGAGGTCACATCAGAGAGCGAGGGCTCTGTGCTGCCTCCAGGACTGTGCCAGTGCTGCCCAGCTCAGCCCCTGCCCCTGGATGATCTCAGGTGGCCTGGCCCCAGCCCCACACAGCCACTTGCTCTCTGCCTTCCCAGGGGTTGGGGAGAGAGTCAGAAGGGTGAAAGGGAGAGAGCTCATAGCCTGAGATAAAGAGAGTTTAATACATCAGAAAGGAAGAAACTAATCATCATCATGATGATAAAAAGAGTATTACAATGTACAAAGCAAGTGATGCCCAATGCAGTTGTCCAGCCCATGGATGGCCTTCCCTCAGTTTATTTGATGACTCCAGATGCTCTGGAATATCCTTGGGTCAGCTGGGGTCAGCTGTCCTGACTGTGACCCCTCCCAGCTCCTTATGCCCCTGAATCTCCTCAGTGGCAGGGCATGAGAAGCTTAAGAGTCTGAGCACAGACACTGCTTAGCCATGACTGAAAACAACAGTGTGTTATCAACATTATCCTCACACTGACTGCAACCCACAACACCCGGAGTTGGTGGGAGAAAAATTACCTCTCTTGGCCAAAACCAGGCCAGAGAACTCTTAGTCAGAGTCAGGTCTCTTGTGTTCAGAATATATGAATATTAAAAGCTTGTGAATAAGTTTTTAAGGCAGCTAAAGATGCAGGTCGGCCTGATGAGGCTGACAAAGCACTGATACAATTAAAGCATTGCCCCTGAGGTGTTTATCCCACTCAGGGGTTTTCACAGGTCCCTGGAGAATCTCCCTGTGGTTATGGTCACTCCCATTTTTTGTGACACCTCTGCTTTAGAAGGTGGACCAGCACTGCCTGGTGTGTTGTCTGGAGCATAGCACAGAGCCAGCCTGGGGTGACAACCTGAAACAAGCTTTTAAAATCACAATATTTTATGGCAGATGGTGAAAGGGAACAGCAGAGAGCAGGGTCAAACTCCGGATTTGATACCCCAGGCTCAAGAAGCCCAAAATCTGAACACAGTTGCCGAGCATCATTTCCAGTGATCTAAAATCCTCCTCTGTGTTGTCTTCACAAACCATGAAAAGCAGAAGACAGGAGCTAAGGGGTTTTGAAGCAGGCCAGAAGTTACTTCAGTCCAAGCATTGATACCACATAGGGCTGACACACTTGGACTGAGACTTTTCAGGAGCAAACACTTTTGCTGCTCTGATGTACCAACATATTCCAGGATCTCTGATGTTCATTTCTGTCTAGATCCAGGCCGATGCAGCAGGAAGGCTGGGCTGTGGAAGCTGAATTTTACTCTCCCTGACACGACAGTAAATCTGGAGTGATTCTGTAGGTGCCAGAGGAATTCCTGCTAAGACAGCAGTATCATTTCCAATGGCTTGCAGTGCTGGTTGGGGTGCCACACTACCAGCATTTAGATTTCCTTTGAACTCTCTCTGGAGTCCCTGGAATAGCTGCGATAGATGCACACAGCAGGTTTTAAATCTGCCCTTTTCAGAACATTTTTCGTGGGCAGGAGCACTTCCTCTAAGATTTTATTGACCTGATCCAACACACAGCCCCTCAAAAAGACACCAGGGTGTTTTGTTGGCTCCTCAAGTGCACGGGGACACAAGCAGAGAGTTTTCTAAAGCACTCAGTTCTGCTTTTCTGACAACATTTTCTTCAGTTTCAGCCCATGCACATTTGCATCAAGGTTGCTCTGAGAGTGGTTTTTTCCTGGTTTCATGATGGGAACTGCATTTTTTTCCATGTGGCAAACAGAACTGCAGTGTCTGTGCTGCTCTGGGCTGTCCAGGCTCAAATGGGTGCCAGCACTTTGCCAGGAGGGGTGATGGGTTGGTAGCCTAAGCCTTATTATCATTTCTCAGGGCTCACAGGGAAGAAGCTTTTGTCCTCACTGTGGTTCTGACAGAGGCTGGGAAAGGACAACTTGGAGCTTTTTCAGGCCTGTGTGGGAAGGCAGGACAAACACAGTGCAGCTCTCAAATCTCACCAAACTTCCCCAAACTCGTGTGGGACTGCTCAAGCCTTGCCCAGGCCCTGGATGCCAGGGCAGGGTTCAGATGGGGGCCACCTTTGCTGCTTTGAACCCGCAGTTTTATCTGCAGTGCTCACACAGGGAAAGAGCTGCCCTTATTTTCCCTTTTTCTCTCAGAGTGGGACCCACACAGAGCTCATCCCTTTAGGCAAAAGGATGGGTCTCTGCATAAGTTGGGTTGCTTCAGTCAGGCAGATTTGTATTAATTAATTCAGGGGCATCAAATTCCTTCCTTAGCCTCTTTTTTTTCTGCATTTATACAAGTGGGGCAGATTTGGGAAAGCTGAGGTATCAAAATGAACAAGTGTTCTATAATTCACAAGTCACAGTCAACATACACTCAAATAAAAGCCTCAGAAAGGTTTTTATCGGCCTAAATATTGAAACCAAATTTTATTTTTTGAAAATGACATTACACACATCTTGCAAATGTACATTTAGATGAGAAAACAATGAGTAACAAATATTGAGAGCAAAGCTATAAAGTGGACAGGTTCTCTGCTGCATGGCATTGCATTACAAGAATACTCAGACCCGGGATGGTTATTACAAGTAGTAAAAACAGTTCACAACACCTCACAAAAATGGAATTTTTTCCTAGTCAAATCATCTGACAAAAGGAAATTCTGTTAAGGGAGAAGAGCCATAGGGAATAGAGGTGTGGATCTAGGTACACTTTGTGATTTTGTGGCACGGCTTTTTGGGGTTTCTTTAAGTCCATTTCTTACAAAATGCATCTTTGTGAGTGACCCCATCTTTTCCACGACTCTGCCCATTTTCTGTCCTCCACTGCCAACAGAACCACAGCTAATAAACAGGGAGCCCCTTGTACTCAACTCAGAGCTCGGGAGTGTGGAGAAGGAGTTGTCTACAGACCCCCCCCAACAACATCATTCCCATATCCCATCCCCACCCCCTCGCTGTGTATCCAGGAAAATCAAAAGTGTGTGCAAACTCCGCAAATCAGGGGCCGTGGGACGAGTCCCAGGGACAGCCACCACTGCCAGGAGTGGAGGCCACGGCCAGCACTGCTCGTGCCTCTCTTGCCTCAGCTGCAGTGGCCCAGCAGCACCTCACCCTCCACCAGAGCCAAACTTCCAAAGGCTGGACTCGCTCCCCAGCCCAGCAGAGGGGGGGGATTGATCAGAGGGGGCTGATCAGGGGGGACTGATCAGGGGGGACTGATCAGAGGGGACTGATCAGAGGGGACTGATCTCCACCTGCTGTACCCTGGAAGTTGGATCTGATCAACGTGCCAAGGCAAGGCACTGCGAGAAATACGTTCCCCGAGAGAACCTGTTGAGAACTGCTTTTCAAACCTGGTCGTTTATCTTTTTATTTATGCCCAAATCTGTACTTTACAACCACGAGAGAGAGAGAGACAAAGAGTAAGAAAGAGGGAGAGAGAATCTTTCCAGGAGGAAAGGAAGAGCTAATTAAGAAAGGAGAGGTACAGGACCATGCATTTACTCTCAAGAGCTTGTTCACGAGCAAGCCAACATTTCTAACACTACAACCACTCATCTACATCTGTTTGCTAAGTAACTGAGTTCTACCTACAACTAGAGAGCAGAAGGGGTCTTTTTATTTTCTTCCCCCTCCCTTTAAAACGTCAATAAAAATGTTTTCTGTACAAGTTGAATGGCACAAAAGGTGGTTAAAATGCTAAATAACTCACCACAAATGGAGAATGCAAAATTAGTTCAAAACATGCATGGACTGTGTACAGGTAAGCAAGGAATCATTGGCATAAAGCTGCAATATATTACAAGATGATACAGTTGAGATCTTTTGGAATAACCTCTGCTTGTTCTGTCCCTTTGAAGAGACCTTCACGTAAAAATTCAGCATAAAGGGAATTCAAGGTATGTATCCAAGCAGGAAGTTAACTATGGGCAATGTTATCTGTCTGAAGAGAAAAGCATTTCCCCTCCCCTTCCACACACTCCCCCAAGGTACAAAAGTCAACATGATCAGCATTGCTGCAGGCTTGCCAAAAAGAAAGGTTAGACAGGTCTGGGGTAGGAGAACAAAAGCACCATTTAAATTAATAGCTCTTTGTACAATGTCATTAATTAAATACCTTATTCTTTAAAAAAACATCCTGAAGTTTACCAATCCCACCAAAATAACCACAGACCCCTTCCCACCCCCGTGTCTTCCAAGGTTATGTACACAGAGTTTAAAGTATACCAGCTAAACTTTAAACCCAGCTGCCCCTCCAACCCCCACCCTCTGAACAGCAAGAGAAGAAATGAAAGTGGCCTCTCAGTTATATTATATTGCAGCTTTGTTGTTAATGAGGAAATCACACAAACTTGATGAATGGCCTAAGACAGTAATCCATGATCAGGTTCCAGGTCACATCTCCCTCCCTCAGCACCACTGGAAGCTGCAGGGTCCTGAGCAAAGGCAGCTCCTGCTCTCCACAAGAGCAGTGAGGAGCTCAGGCTGAGGGCATGGGAGCTGCTCACCTCAGCTTGGGACAGGATTTGTAACTGAGAAAGCAGACAAAGGCTAGTGACAGCAAAGCCAGCAGGCTGATCCTCCTTTCCTGTGCTTCCAGACTAGACAGTGTCACAAAATCCAGAGAATTATGGAGGGGAATGTGTCATCTCAGAGAATAGATTTGGCTAGACAGGTCTCCTCTTTCCAAAAGACCCTGGGTGCCTTCTGATTGCTAATCACAGCTGTACTAGGACTGCCACGGTGCTAAAGCTGCTTGGATCACCCATCATTTAAATAAGAAGCAAACTAACAACAATTTCACATGTCAGAATTCAGCATGTAATTGTAACTCACAGGCTTCCTTGTTCTTACATTCAATACTCCTGCTTCACCTTATCTAAAAACACCAATTAGCAGTGCAATTAATTCCCTAGACATTCTTCTTTTTAGGCAGATGCATCATTAGACATCACATTAAATCTGGAAAAAGCTCCTCTGTCTTAAAGATGGGGAGAGAAAGGAAAAAAAGCTGTGTGTTCTGCAACCACATGTGACTGTATGGTCACCATGAGAGGGAAACACAATAACACAGGATTTCACCTGCCACCTGCCAAGGAAAGTGAATTACAAGTCCATCCATACCTGCTCTGCAGTGGTTGGAAGCAGATGGAGAAAAGCAGCCATGCTTTAATTAAAAAAAAAAATAACAAAATACTCCCCCAACATAACCCCCAAAACCCAAACAACAATAAAAATAAACCCCACAAAACGTTTCTCAGGGATTCTATGAAAATAAAATTTTTCATGTTGAGAACTGGGGCTGGACCCAATGTTGGAATCCATTTGGTCCCTTACAGGTATTTCCTAAGTCTGACCCTGTGCATGAGTTTCCCAGAAGTCAGGGATCAGAGCCAGGGTTTGGTTCTGCTCTCCCTGACCAGGTGCCACCACCGTGTTCCATCCTGACTGCACGTGCCAGGTGGGTCCCTGTGCTCTGCAACAGCCCCTCTGTGCAAATGGGACTCCAATTTAGCTCCATTTCCTATATATAACTCTTGCAAAGAGAGATGGAAGAACCAGCTTGGATAAAACTCAAAAGCAGCCTTGAGTTTAGATGAGTCACCTAAAATGAACTGAACCTTCCTTTTTATTCCAGAGACACTTGGCAATGCTTTTCTCTAAAAACCAAGCCAACCATAAATCTCTATTCTGCCTGGTACTAGCTGGGACTAGAGTAGAAAAATACTGGTAGAAATAGAAATACTACTTCTAGTTCCATAAACCTGCTGGGCTCTGGGCATGTCTATTGGTAGGCTGAGGGAGAGTAAAGTGAGATAAAGCCAACACTACTTACAAGCAAAAAATACAGAGGAGGCCCTGATTTGCTGAAGTTCATTATTTAACTTCAATTCTAAAACTTTTAAGGTATTTCAACAAACTATTTCAGCTTTATCATTAACTATAATTAAACTACACAAAATCTCTCCCACCTATAACTTGCTATTTTAGGTCCATACAAGACATCACTTTACAACTGGGGTCAGTGAGGTTTTCTCTGCAAAGGCTGCAGCTATCACCCAGGAAACTGAACCTGCACTCAAGTAATCAATCACACAAGAATTATCAACAGTAATCAATCTTTGAAATAGGAGACCAACCTTGGACCAAATAGATTCATAAATTAATTACAGAGGAGCTTCTGCCTGGTTAAAGCAGAAGAAAATTAGGTGTATTGGGTTCCATTTGCGTTATATTGAGTGAGAATTTATGGAAATAAAAGAGATGCAATCTTCATGCAACAAAAAAAATAATCTGAGACTATACAGCAAAAAAGCGTTTGGATAAGTCAGTTATTTTGTGGTTTAGAATTAAATTCACAAGCACTATAACTCAACTGAATTTAGGAAAAAGATCTCATGAGAAAACCCGTGTTAAACACAGATGTCCTTGTTCAGCACATACTTCCTATTGCTGTGGTGGCTCAGCAGCTCTTACACAGGGGCTGGGCATTTCCTGGGCATTTCCTGGGCATTTCCAGCCTCACCCCTGTGCCCCCACAGCAAACACAGGAAATCTCCCAAGGAGTCTGTCCTGCTTTTCACTCTGGGTGCCACTCTCCCCAGAGTTTGCTGAGCTCTGTGGGAAGGGCTGGGAGGCTCTGAGGTGCCCTCATTATTGTCCTGCATTCCCCAGAGTGCCAGGTTGGTGCTGCTCAGTGATTTCTGATCTGACACAGGCAGGAGTGCAAATAAACCCAGCCCAAGCTTGGTGCTGCCATTCAGCCCAGGCTGGATCTTCCTTTGAGGGATGGCACTGTGGGAGAAGAGGAGCTCACACCAAGTTCTGCCTGCAGCCAGCTTTGGCCTCATTTCTGCCAAGGGCAGAGGGACAGACAGTGCTGTGGACAGACAGACACTACCCCTGGCCCAGGTTCCTGCAGGGACAGTGACTCCCAGCAAACAGCCAGGAGCTGCTGCTGCTCTTCTGTCCCAACCAAGCCACAGATCCTTAGTTAGCCCCAGCCTCCTCCTTTGTCCTCAGAATTTCTTGGTTTTTGTCTTTCATTATTCCCACACATCAGTGGTGCTGACATGTCCTGTGCTGTGCCTCGTTCTCTCCCTGCCATTGGGTTTTCTCTGAAGCTCCAGCTCATTTCATGACTCAGTACCTACCCCTACCTCCTAACAAACATCCCCCACCATTCCTCTAAAGGCTTTTCCCTTCATTTCGTGTGTTTTCCATCATAGCATCTTTCCCTGATGATGCCAACTTTCTTTTCTTCAGCTGACAGATTAACTACTGCCAAGATTTGTTAATTCCCTTTGGACATCCTCCTTTTTCTTCAGTTTGAGTGATAAACTGTCAGACCTAGAAACCTCCAAACTGGCTCAAGAATCCTGAGTTCATGGAGATAAAGAGCAAGAGTCACAAGAATTGAGTGAGTTCAAGTGCACTAAGCAAGGACACTGCAAGGCAGCTCTCTCCCATACAGACATCTGGCCATGAACACTTTCTAAACAAGAAGATTTTCAAAACCTGGCCCACTGTTTTCTTGGTAGAAAGCCACTAAAATAATTAGACTTATTCACTGTTTGTAAACTCAGGGCCCATATTTTGACTACTAGCACGAATTGCCCCTGATATGTGTACGTACATCTAACAAAAAGAGGGGCAGTGGGGGCTGTATTTAGGCTGCTGGATCAGGGTATGATGTGGGTATTTCCTTCCTCCCAGGGATGTTGCTGGCTCCCCCATGGTTTTGATGGGGAACTAAAAATGAGGTGTCTGTCTTTCACCATGACTGAAATATTTAATAATTTTTACAGCAGAGTTTTGAGAGAGACAGATGTCTGTGAGAGACTTGCCAGAGATCCAGTTTGCTTCTAATAAGGTGTTCAGACTTTGCTGAGCAATGAATACATTTTAAAACCAAGCTCTTTGTATCAGCTTATCTCAAAGCACCCTACACATGGAGGGAAATTGGGACCAGCCCTCTGTGCACTGGGATACCGTGGCACAAGGAGAAGTGATCTGTCCAGAGCTGTGCCACACTCCAACAGCTCTGAAACCCCAATGGCTCTGAAATCCTCCTGCTGAATCCACTAGGTTTGATTCTCATTGCTCAGAAGCTCATATATTGGCCAAAAATAAATGTTGATGTGTTCAATCTCCTCTAAGCAGTGTCCCAAGGGATGGACAGTTGTCTGTGACCCCAAAACTCCCCATTTTCACCTGCAGGTGTAGTACTCACACCATGGCTGGCAGCTGGGATCCTGTCAGAGCAGCTGTGCAATGGCATTGCTGGAAAAAGCCTTTCCATGCACCTGCTTCTATTCCCTGAAAATCTCCCCAATCCCTGTTAAACCTGTGGGTCTGTCAGCTTGGCCTCAGACCTTCAATCATCACTGACTAGAACTGTTCCAGAGGAAACAAAGCAAAACAAAGAGGGGTCTATCCACTGCTGCTCCCAGCCTTTCACCTGCAGGCACCAGGAGAAACCAGCTCTCAAGCCAGGGGCAGAGGAGGAGGATGAAGAACATCTGAACAGCAGAATCAACCACCACTGCAGCAAACCCAGCCCTGTTCACTCCACACTGAGGAGCAGCTGTGACACACAAGACTGAGCTTTAACATTTCCTGAGATACTGTGGAGAGGCTCAGATTCATGCAGATTGATGACAGAGGCATCAGCCAGAAGAATTCTGTGGTTCTGGAGACAACAATTTTCAAGAGATGGGCTAAATACTTTGAGAATTAAAGTGTGCCTTGTGTCCTTTGGCCAAGGCCATTGAACCCTAGGCCTTGCTGGGCACATGCACAGTCCTGCTTCTGAAGCCCAAGGGATGTTAGAAGGCACTTAGTCTTCACCTTCCTGCTCTCATCATGATGCATCAATCACACCAAGGTGGGGTTTCAGCTGCATCTCTTCCAGGTGTCCTGTGGAAAGCACTCATCCTGTTGCCATGGGCTGACCTGACTCTTTAGATACACAGAAAAAAGATCCTCATCTTGTGCCATCCATTTGCTTCTACAAAGAACCTCACCAGTCCCAAACACTGTCCCAGCCTGCTTCCATCAGCAACCAGAAAAATAACCTGGAGCCTAAGTCACCACGGGGAAAAAGATGTTTTGTTCCATTGTGGTGGTGATCAGCACCTGGTGTGTGGCAAACACACCTGTACAGAGCTTTTCTCTGGTGCTGGATTGTCTTAGCTTGAGGAGACACTTTCTAGACTAATTTTATATCTATTTTACTTGGCTATTTTTTTATATCTTTCTCTAAAAATGATTCTGCCTCTACTACAGTGAAAGAGAACTCTCTGTTGTTTTGCATGGCTGGGGGCACCACTGAGGTCCGTGACAAAATCACTCTCAGCACACTGGGGAAGGCTCTGACTGGAAAATCCACGCTGGGCCCCTGCAGAGAGGATGCCACTTCCAGGGATGGCTGTCCCTGGAACAGTGTCTGGGTAGGGATTCAGCCTGGAATCCCAGAGCACTCCCACAGGGTGTGCTGGGAAGCAGCAGGAAGAGCAGCACTGACCTCAAAGGCATGAAAAAGCAAAGACAAGGCATCCTAGAAAATGTTATCCACATGGATAAGGAGAAACTAACACTTGAATGCCCTTGTTTCCCATTGGAAATGCCTGGGTGTAACACTGCTTTGCTGTTTGCCACAGTTTTTGGTTCTACCTCCTTTTTTTCCCCTTTGAAAGTACTGAACAAGCAAATGAGAGAAATAGCAGCTCAACCAAGTGTGTGGGTTTTTGTATGCCTACATGTGTGTTAGCTGAGCATGAGAGAGATGTGGAAGTTGTTTTCTAAGCAGGATTCTTCTATTGTCTATGGAAATAACACAATTAATGTTTCTAGCTCCTGAAAAGACAATAAATAATGTGCAGGTATTGGAAACACAGACAGTGGTAAGGAAAAGCTGCTTCCAACTCCCACCACAAAGTGAAATCCCATTATCAAACTCTTTCCAAATCACTTCAAGGTATTTAGAACTGAACTAGCTCCAAATCTTATACCAGATGAGGCTTTAAACCAGAAACTTCAGGATTATGAATGCTTTAAGTGATAAAAATCCCAAGGCTGAAGGTTTTGCTGCATTGCTCTCATCTTATACAGTCAAGACCATCACCTGAGTGTAAAAATGTTAAACCCCTCAGTCTGTGTTATTCCTTCCTAATGACTGTGTCTGAAACAGGGATCTTTATATACAAATTTGCTAAATGATACTGAATAAAGACAGATTTCAGAGAAACAAAGCCCTACTACTTTAAGAGTTTCTCCAATTTGTTTTTAAATACTGTATTGTTTTAAAACAATATAGTCTCAGTGATTCAATTAGTCTCTGAAAGCACTAAAGGCAGCCTCATGAGGCAAATTAGACAGGGTTTTTATAGCAGAATTAATATGGCAAATCCTTATATCATGTGGAGCTTTATGTGCTTGTAAATGTTAAAAAAAAAATAAATATGAAAGGTGAACTCTGGAGTATATAGTGGAATTAATATCATCTGCTCCAGGATCTCAACAGGGACTGGAATTGCTACAGTATATTGGAAGTAATTACTAATTCACAGCAGTTCAGGAAAGCTTTCTGACCAAACCCAAGCTTGATCTCATGAAAACTCAACAGGAGTAAGCTTTTAAGTTCTTTCCTGAATCAGGGCTGTCCTTCTGTTTAAATAACTAAAATCTGATGTGCACTGTTTCTCTTTGTATTCAAATCTAGATGAGGGATCCTACAAAGCCAAAGATAACTAGTTCTGAATGTATGTAACATTCCACATGCATTTCTGTACAAGAACTCATGCAATATTGGCATTAATACAGACTTCACTCTATGCTACAGCTGAAATGCTCACTGACTTCTACTGCCCAGGCATTTCTACCTAGAAAATTGCTTCTTAAAACTTGGGAGTCTGACCTCATACCCTGTTTTCTTTGTGGCTTCTGCTGGTTTGAATGGCTATTTTTCCCACTGAACAATTTATTTTAACTCTTTTAGACCTTTTCAAGGTCCCCCTAATTCCCTGAAGGAATTTCTGGGCTCAGCCCCACCACAGGATGATCCTCATGCAAACAAAGCTGCATTCCCAAGGGAGAGCTGGCAGGATCAGGTTTTAGGTGTCACCAGGTGCAGCTCAGGAGGAAGAGCTCAGTGGTTCCTTAGTGATGCTCCACCAGGAAAAGCATCTCCAAATAAACAAACAGAGCTTTTGGCAGGAAGGAGAGAAATCCTTTCTCAACAACCATCCCAACAAAGGATCCTTCCTCCCTGCACTCAGACTGCACTCAGACACTGGGTGAAAGCCTCCCCAGATTCCTTCCTTCCCACCAGCAGCTCCAGCAGCTCAGGCTGCAGAGAGCAGCCCAGGAGAGCAAAGGTTTGGGATTCCTGGTGGATGTCCTGCACTGAGCAGCAAGAGAACCTGGATGGGACTGCATGGCTGGTCTCCTGGTTTATCTGAGGAAAGGTGGCAGGACAGGCTCACCCTGACTGTGACAGGAATGGCCTCTGTCCCTGTGTGACAACACCCTGGACTGCACCTCCAGTCCACCCATGGCTACTGCTCAGGGTCCCTGGAAAGGCAGAGACTCAGGGAGGGACTCTGACATTTCCACCAACAGAACAGGGGAGAGAGTAAAAGCATGTCAAATTATGTGTCCCACTAGAGCTTTCCCTAAGACAAAAGCTCTGGTGAATAATATTGTGATTAGCATAACCAAGGCCTTTGACATCCTTATGCTTAAAAAAGTCCTTTTTTGCTCATGACCAATGTCTACAGTAGCACTCACAGGATTAAACAGCCAAAAATTAGCACCCATAACCAAATCTGCACCCAGAATATTTCAGCACCTTCTGTTAGAGGATCTGAAAGCACTTGACAAATGTTAACCAACATTTGGCCTCACAACCCCCAGTGAGGTAGAACAGAGCTGTCCCTGCAGGGACAGACAGACAGATTGAGGCACAGGGTTACTCAGAGACCTGCTCCCATTCAGACACAAAATTCAGCAATGCCAGGGGCTGAGAGGTGTGCTGACTACTGCACCCAAGCTTTGTCCACAGCACCAT
The DNA here is from genome assembly GCA_013397375.1 of Toxostoma redivivum. Lineage (NCBI taxonomy): Eukaryota > Metazoa > Chordata > Aves > Passeriformes > Mimidae > Toxostoma > Toxostoma redivivum. Next base: position 188,756 of record VXBI01014371.1, read on the forward strand.
CCTTCCCCCCACAGACCCTCAACACGAGCCCTTAGCCTGTGAACTAACCCCAGGAATCTATTTGCAATATTTAAAATGACCAGTTAGCAGTTGTGCAGTCAGAGAGTTATTCAATCAAATGAAGCTATCAGTGAGAACAAATGGTTTCTTGTGCAAAACTCTGGGTGTAAATGATCATGCACTAACACTACTGGGTGCAAATTTGGTGCATGATAACTCCGACCCCTTGACAATTCCCAATCCTGGCCTCTCTCTGATAAATCTCTTTTAAAAAGTTGCATTATAAGTATAAGCCTTGAAAGATGCAGCCTGCACAGATTGTTTCACCCCAGCAATGCAAGCAAACAAAATGTGGAGTGGCTTTGGGAACAACCCAGCATTCATGGAGCATCAAACATCACAAGGATAAAATCCATCCTAATCACAAGGGGTTGCAAGGCAATAGGGAGTAGGTGTCTATGTTGAAAAAAAAAAAGGCAAATAGAGCAACAAAGAAAGACTTGATTGCACAGATTTCATTTAGGTAAAGTTCTGCAAGAATCAGTTTCATCAAAGCTTCGTCCATGAGGGAGGGAGGCAGTGGCAGCTGGCCTAGGACAAAGCTTCAGCACAGTAAAAACCACCAGCCCTGCTGAGGAGATGAACTTTGCATTCTGGAGGAGGCATTACTGATAAATAAAAGCAAAAGCTTTCTCTAAATACAGCGAGTTTGTTTTTCTCAGATAGAAGAGTTTCTTAAAATACGGGGTTTAGAACACCACAAAACTTCATTTGTTATATAAGTAGAGAATCTGGCCATAGTTAGGAATACTGAAGTGTAAAAAACCAAATACGTAGTCTTAAACATTACAAAAACTATCAAAACATTCAATATTTTGAATTGACCATTTCCCCCCCTACACGTGTCTGTTTTGGCAGCAATGACAAGATCTCTAAACTGAGTTGCTCTTATTATTGTTCTGCAGTTGTGGTTGGTTTTTTTTGTTCTTTTTTTTTCTGAATGTGTTTTTTAAACAAAAGAAAATTACCAGCTTTTATAAAAAAGAAGGAGCTTGAATCCTTACTCCCAAAACACAGATACAAGGTTTTCCTCTATAAAAAGTGTATTGATTTTTTGCTATAAAAAGTGACCTATAGGGTGTCAAACCTGAAAACAAATTCTCACAGTGTTTTCAGTGTTGGCTGTTCACAAGGCATTACTGTTACAAACAGAGATAGAGAGATACCATAGGGGAGGTATAAATATTTGTTACCAGCTAGCAGCATCCTTGGATTGCATGTGGAAGGTGTTCTACTCCAGATAACTCAGCTGATTTATGTTTTTTTGCTTAATTATTAAAAAAAAACCAAACCCAAACAATATTTGAATGATTTGAATTATTGTACTAACCTTACTTAGCATCTGACACAATCACTCCTAATCTCATCCAAGCTTCTGCTGGCATATTAAGCATCAAACTAGAAATTCCCTTCCTGCCCTCCACAATAAAACCAAGACCAGTTGGAATGCAGGTGCCAAAACTGGGGCTGTGAATGAGGAGCAGTGAGCTGGCAGAGGCTGGCAGTTTGCACTGGTGGAGAACATCATCTGCTCTGCTCCAGCTTGCAAACTGCTCAGCAAGGGCTCCATTTGCACACCTCTAGGGGAGCTACTCTACTAACACTAGGAAAACCACATGGCTGCAGCAGAAGAAGAAATCATAGAAGAAAATGGGAAATGCACGGAATCGTTGGCACGTCGGCCCCAAATTTCTCACAATGCCCATTTTGCACCCCTGTAACTCAGAAGAATGGTATCCCTCTATCTCTATAGACTGGCAGGTGTTGGTTTGTGGCACAGAGAGGAGAAATCACAGAACAAAAATGACATTTAACCGTGTGTCCTTTGACTTGAAAGCACCAGTCACCTATCTGCTTGTTTTGGCAGAGGTACTTTGCTGTATCCCAAATGCAATCTGGACATTTCACTCCGTGCTGCTCTACATGGAGTCTCCAAGGGAATCCGAGTCATCCAAGGACAGAGGCAGGTACAAGTCCTGTAGGGAGAAAGCAGGAAATGTTAACCCTCCCCATCAGCTCCCACCCTTGGCCATGCAGAAGGATGAGTGGCTCAGTTCTGGCAGCTCCGAGGGTGGAATGCCCTGGGCTCACCACAATCCAGGGAGTTCCAGGCTAAAATCAAGGTAGGCTCCTTGCACAGAGGAGCAAAAGCATCTCTGTTCCTGATGACTGTGCCAGAAGTGTTTTTTATTGTTCTGGATCAATGTGTCCATTCCAGCACATGCATGAAAAAGCAGCACCTTGCCTTAAACACATCTCTTTAAACCTAAGTCCACAATAAAGAGTCTTACCTTGGTTTGACAGCTGCCCTCAGGACAAATCTCCAGAAAAATCACATGGTCCATGGTTTATTCTTTATTTTAAGTAACTTCTAATCAGTTGGAAAAGTTAGTAAAATAACCCCAAGTTTATTATTTGGATCAAGTTCTCAATGTAAAACTTTTCCAGTGTCTCTTTCTGGAGTAACCATTTTATTCCAGTTGTTTAAAGTTCTCTGTAGCTCAAGGGCTAAAGCTCTCCTGGGATCTTTTTGAACTCTGACCCACAAACTGTGAGCAAAATGAAGAAAACCCCAAATATTCAGGAAGAAAATTTACAGAAATCCTGATATAAGAAGAGATAAATTAGGACTTTGTGGTGAACTCAACCTAAGCATTTATCACTTGAGCTTTAAGGGGAAAGAAGAAAAGCAATTTCATCATAAGCAGGAAATTGCTCCTGGGAGAAAGACAATGATGCATGAATATTCTGGTAACCTAAAATGCTGCATTTGTGTTTTCTGATTGGATTAACTTAGTGGAGAAAATCATAGCTGGGCTGGCTTTGCCCTCAGCAGTCACCATCTATTACAAATGGTCTCAGGGCTGCACTGGAAAGATCATAAATCAGCCAGCTGAAAACATACATAAAACATTAAAAAGGTGAGTTTTACTTGTCTTGACCAAGAAACAAATCCTCATCTCCATAGTTCTAAATGAGATGGAAAGTTTGGAGAATATTTTGTGTCCCTGATGCTGAAGCAAAGGATGCAGTTTGCAGCATTGCTCTTTGATGAACTCACACCATGGGCCAGATTCTGTTCTCCATTATAAATTAATAATAAATCTGGAGACACTGTGTTAAATTTGGTATGTTTTCTCAAACTTAGAGAAGTTGAGAACAGAGTGAGGTCCCTAGGAAAACACAGTTTTCACTTGGATTCAGCTATGCCTTTGTAAAGCAGAATTAGTTCCACCCCTGCAGTCCAGCCCATGGTGGGTTCCACGTGGCTGCAAAACCTCAGCACCACCAGAATTTTGTAATTACTCTTCAAAAACTTTGGGTCAATGCTTTCAAAGTCTGAGAGGAACATTCTGTTTACTAAAGAGAAACCCCCCAGACTTCCTCTCACACCCACATTTGTGTCCAAGCTCCAATTCCAGTATCAAGTGAAAACTGTTGGAAGCAGCACTGTGGCTATTCCAGAAATGCAAAGGAAATGAAAGTCAGAACTCAGCACAGAGTGGCCCTGAATAAGAGGAACTGAAAATGCTGTGACAGCTGCTGTACCTTTTAAATAAATCAATACATGAATTATCCATGAGCCAGCACAGGTTTCCTGCTCTCTGCCAGGATGCTGTGCTACCTGTTGGCCACGCTGTCTGTGACCAGCTACTGTTCCACAACACCAGCTGTAAGAATCACTTGCTTCCTGTAAAACAGAGCATGGCCTTAAATAATTAAAAAAAATAAATTCTTGAGGAGCATCATTAAAGTGATGTCTTAGAGCTCCAGTAGCATTGCTTCTGCTGTTTAATGGGCCTGATTTGCCAACACTTGAGGCTTTTCAGGACAGGAGGGTTTACATGAAACCACATCCATCAATGATTTTTTTTAAAATAGTGGTACAAGCTCATGGTTAAGTTGTGTACTCTGAAGCCTCTGGATGGGGAACAACAACTCCAGGGGAAGAGTCAGGCCAGTGCTTTGCTCACCACCTTGCCCAAAAAGACAACTTTTACAGGTGAAGAGCCAAACTCCACTGTTTGAACACCAGGAGTTGCTGTTATTCTTCCAGAGGATGTGGCCATGGCTCCAGTGCCACACACACCTGAGGGGCTGGGGCAGAAGGAGGTGTAGTAAGGTATAAGAAACATAATACCTTGTGCTTGCGGAGGCTCCCTGGGCTGGTGGGTGTGGAGATCGGGGACTGCTTGGATTTGGGTGTGGACAGCTGGCTGCTGGAGGTCCCATTTGCTGGCAGAAAACAAGACACAAGCTGGAAATCAGGCAAGCAAGGGGAAGATTTTTCTCCTTTGGGGAGATGGAAGGTCTCCAAACGTTTAACACCATGGTTTATTCATGTTACGCAGGAGAAAAAAAAGCACAAGTGAACAGCATAGCTATAAACATAACTCAAGGATTTCAGCTGCTCAGGGTGAAAATACAGCTGCAAAAGTTTCAGCTGCAAAATACAATGAGATACAAAATTAATTGAGGGAGCAATATTTCACACAACAAATATTCACCAAGTTGATCCAAGGCACACATCACCAGAAAAACAGAAAGAAAATTTCTGTGTTCTCAAACTGTTTAAGGTCATGACTGGGAACCAGAGGCTGAAGATATCCTGGATCCTACACAAGCAATGTCAGATGTCAATTATACACATTAAAAATTAGACAATCAGCAGCCTGGAATGCCCTGGCTGTAGTTTGCTATGGGTGGGATTAAGTGACCTAAGAGCCTGATGGAATTATGCTTTCAGTTTTCACAGCTGGATCTGCAAATCAGTTGCTCAAAATTCATCAAGTCCTTTAGTGTCTAGAGGAGACTGAAGAAGTGTATAAAGAATGATAGAATAAAATGTGTGAATGTTGTATTTTTGAGATTAAAACCAGCACAGCTCTTGCTTTAATGCCTAAGAAAGCCTCACTCCTGTGTTACCTCCGTGTGGGAAACAGGGGTAGCTCGGGTTTGCAGCAAAGGCAGAGGTCAAACAGGTGTGAAAAGAAACCTGTGCTCAAAGCCACGGGACAAAGGAGGAGCTGCCAGCACGTTGAAGCAGCTTGGATGCAACAAATTCATGGTGGTGTGGCTCGTCTGCCTTCACATCCATCATTTCCATGCACTTCCTCCTTTTTTGGAAGAGGTTATTCATCACACACAGCTTTTTTCCCATCAAAAATGCACCTTACCGAGGAAATGGATATTTTTAAAGGTGGTAGAAATAATGATTTATAGATAATTGGGGAACAGAGTGACCCTTCACCTCCCTATCCCACTCAGACCATTCTTTATTGATAGGGGAAAAAAACTGTTCTGGAAAGGCAGAAGCTGTTTCCTGCTGGTCCATGCACTGAGCTGTGCCACTCTACAAAATGAGCTGTCTCCAGGCTGGTGGGGAAAAAAGTAGAGTTCTCTAACTATATGCCAAATAATGAAAGCAATTCAGTAAAAAAGAACTTGGATCTCTTTTATGTTTTATTTCACTGAGTGAATTTGTGTTTCCTATTAAAGAAAATGTGGGGAACAAGAGGACTGATATAATCTCCATTAGCTAGAATCCATTTCCAATTTCTAAAATGCCTCTTTTTTTATCTCCAGCTGTCACTGATCCTTCCTAAACTGAAGAATGTCACCTAAGACCTCTGCAAGAAACCCCAATTTCCCTTTCACAAACAAGACTGGAACAACAGCAGAGCCAATGTGCAGCAAAATGGATGTAATTGCTGCAGGGCAGGACAGAAATTCCCTAATACAATGAGAGTTTTAAGTGCTACAGCAGGCATGTAAATATTTTATGAGCATCAACAAAAAAACAGATGTGACATCCAAATCAGAAATGGGATGAGATATCATTACAAATACAGCAGAATTCTGCACCAGGAGCAGCAATGAAGAAGCCCAGTTGAATTTTCTCTGCCTGCTAATGAAGAATAGTGTTCATAAGCAAACTTGCCTGCATTTCCTTTGAACTGAAATGCAAGAAAATAGCAGGAGGCAAAGAGCAGGTCCCAGCTTTTGCATAACACTGCTGCCCCACTAAAATGTGCTGATGATTTAGGGTAGCTCAGGATCTCACCTACACTCAGCTATTAGGAACTGTTCTTTAGAACCAGCTTTCATTTCAATTAATTGGGATTTCCCACCATTGTATTCTTTGTGCATTATGGCTTATTCATGGCACTGTATTTGCTTGGCAACATCAATTTACCTTAAAGTGCCTATTCCATATCCTTTAATTACAGAATCACATGCACCTTTCTCCACAGGATCCTCACCTTCCCCTGTGCACAAGGCAGTGCTCAGGAGAGAAATCAGCCTTGTCCAGCACAGGGGAGGGAGGATGGAGAACATTCCTGTCATGTTTGAGATGAGAGATCCAGGTCAACTGAATTCTCTGTCTGCTTCCCCCACAGCTGTTTCAGAACCCCAGAATGGTTTGGGTTGGAAAGGATCTTAAAGCTCATCCCATTCCACCCCCTGCCATGGGTAGGGACACCTCCCACCATCCCACACTGCTCCAAGCTCCATCCAACCTGGCCCTGGACATTTCCAGGGATCCAGGGGCAGCCACAGCTTCCCTGGGCACCCTGTACCAGGGCCTCATCACCCCTACAGCAAAGAATTTCTTGTTAATATCTAAATCTGCCCTCCTTCATCTTCAGTCCATCCCCCCTTTTTCCTATCACTCTATGCCCTTGTCAAAAGTCCCTCTTCAGCCTTTTTTAAGGCCCTTTTGTAGCCAGTTTTATCATATGGAATTGTTCCCTGAGTGTTGCTTAGGTTTGCTGGGATGACTGGGCTCTGGTTCTGAATTTCCAGTGCTGGTAAGCACCAAGACCTGAAAATGAGGTGAGTGAGATCCATCTTTTGAACTCACTTTTCTGTCCACAAACTGAACTGGAAAAAGCAGGGCCTGAGGCTCACAGTAAGTGCTCAAAATGTGTAGAGATATCTATTTCTACTAACTTGTTAAATAAAGTTAATAATCTGCTTGATTTGGGTTGCCAGCATTCTGCAAATGAGATCCCAGTCTGAGGAGCTCGTACAGCTCGAGAGTGAGAGGAAGGACTGTGAAATCCATGGAGAGTTTTGTCTCCAGGTCAGGGTTTGAAAAGCCACCAGGAAAATAAAGAAAGGGAACAAGCAGAACAAGGACAGCAGGAAGAAAATGTAGAAATGGCAGCTTGTTCAGAGAGTGTGAGCCATCCTGTCCTTCAGGACAGAAAAACAAAGCCTCAGGAGTGGAAGAACTCAGATTGCACAGGAATCCTTTGCTCAGGCACCTCCAAACCTCCAGGCACTCAGCTCTGCAGTGCTGGCACCCTTTTTCCCTGTGTTTGGTGAGGGGATCTCTCCTGGGTGTGCCCCGTGGGCTGGCAGTGAGCAGGACACAGGGACAGGCAGGGGACGAGCAGGGGACGAGCTGCTCTGTCCCATGTGCCATTCCCCAGACATCTGCTGCCTTTGGACACACTCAGCCATAATGACCCCTGGGAGCAGCCCTGCAGCCAGGACAGACGGACACTGGCTCTGTTTGCTAATTGCTGTGCCTGATGAATGTGCTTTTGTCCCTCTGTCCATTAGTGGACTGAGACTTTAAGGTCCTGCACAGCCTCAGAGCCCTGCTTGTATTCTCCCTCAGCCAAATCAAAGCAAAGATATTTTCAAATTTCACTTCAGGTACCTGCAACCCTGTCCTGGTTTTGAAAATCGTAAGTTCTCCTCTCACAGCACGTGTTTTTATACAACTGAACCCTTGTTTGGTATGTCAGTTAGTGTAAGATAAATTCATGTTTTTATAACAAAGAAAGAATGGCAAATGACATCATTATTTTCTCTCCTGTATTTCTCCCCTGAGATTTAGCTCTGGCTTAGCTTAGTCTGACTTCTTATTGAAGCAGTCTGTTAAAGAAATTCTGCCAAACTTCATGCTGACCCTACTGCATTTAAATCTCATGGATCAGAGCAGAAGCACAGAGACTTCTCTCCCTATGCCCAGTGTTCTGTCATGTTAGGAGAAGGCACTGAATGGTGCCCTGCAGGTGTGGCTTAGTATGGATTCCACTGCTCTAAGCTGTGTCTTTTAGCAAAGCTGACTCCCTAGGAAGAAAAATTGAGACTAGAAACACATGGAAGCTTTGTAACTCCAATTTTGCCAGAAATCCACTGGCATTGTTTAGGAAATACAGATGTGGGTCGGGATTAGTGAGGGAAGGGAGAAAGGATTTCCCTTGGGAATACAAGGATTGGGGTGTGTTCCCATCTCCTCAGAGCAAGACACTTCTTTATTCTGCATTCATTAATTTAATTTTCATTCATTCATTTAAATGACAGCATAGTAAGAGAAAAGCACCATACCAAAAAAAAAGCAATGTTTTCTGTGGATTTGCTACTTCATTTTTTTGATATCCTGGGAGCTGAAGGGCTCTGCTGCCTAAAGGGATTGAACTTTTCACACTGAGGCCCTGACACCTCATTCTGAATTGGGTTCAGACTCCTCTCACCCAAAGATTTACCTCCAAACCTGCACTGACATCAGTCCTCAGATATGTCACAATGGCCTTGGAGACCTTGGTGGGAAAAAAAAGGACACAGAAACCTGCACAGAAAAGAACTGGAAATAGCAGAAACAACACAAAACCAAGAAAACTCTCATGAGTTTCCACATGACAACCACAGCAGAGTGAAAGACAACAAAGACAAAAGGTACAAATGGGTAGGAGAGCAAACACGTAGCAGAAATATTGCATATATTTGAAGTAAATCTCCTTTTAAATAGTTTTCATGCATTAAATGGGTGAGATTCTGTGGGGAAAAAAATAGGTCAGATCATCTTTTATTAATCAGACTTCATTCAGCTTTCTTTGCTTTTTGAATGTGATAACTCCAAAATCCCATCTAAATGTAAATATTGATTCTTAAAAGATGTGTAAATCCACTTAATTTATTACCAATTCAATACAAGAATACAAAATGGTATTCTTTTTTCTCTCTGTCCTGAGAAAACAAGAGTCTTCTATTTTTCAGTACTGAAAGAGCTCAGTCTCTTTTCTTCTTATTAAGCAGGACAAGTGCCATTTTTTCCTTTATTGAAATTACAGGAAAGCACGAAAGACTCTTGTCTGGACAGATTAAAGAAACCTGATTTGCTCTTCATTACTGACCTTAACTCCAGGAACTGGTGATTGTTCAGCCTTTCTGGTTGTTTTAATCTCCCCCTGAAAAGCTCTGCTAAGTGTGTTCATTAAAGCTCATCAGATGAGTCACCATCCTGGGCCTGGAGTCGCTCAATCAGTTAAAATCAGGCACACAATAATTGCCATTTCTTGTTAAACCCTATGCTGATGCAGTAAACTCTGGTTCTGGTGGGAATCAGCACCTGATGCTTGTGGAGAAGGTTCAGAGCTGACTCCTACATCACTGAATGTTACTTCTGGGTTTTTGTAAATCAACATCACATTTCCCATTGTGCCTTCAGTGTGCCTACACAGCTTTAGCAGGCATTTGGGATTGTGAAAATGTTAAATTATGGCAAGCCTGAGTTTGAGAATAGCCAACAACAGAATTCCGAAGAAAAGTTTTATGAGTGCAAAATCACCTTAGAGAGAAATAATTTTTTAAAAAATAGAGTCTTGGCATGTGCCAACCAATTTCACACTGTCTCTTTAGGTAGCTGAAGAACACCCACACATCCTACACAAATGAACTGCTTCCTGGGGAAATCCTTCTGACTACTGCCAAGAGAATTTTTTATCTAATAATCCCATTTCTGCTGATGGCCAGATGTTGTGTGATGTTCCCATACAATATGCAGCATGTTATCATGATGGTGAAAAGGAATTTCTGGTTTATATCACCTGTGTTGATGCTGTGGGACACTTGAACTCAAGCTGTGAAGCTCTCCTGGATTCTGACATGTTTAATGGATGACTTGGCCATTTTAGTGAGAGCCGGTGTCTAGTTCTCTTTTGGAACAGAACAGGCAGGCAGGTGAGAGATCAATCATAACCCCAGGAACTCTCCATGACTCTAGAAACTATCAATTACCAGAATTACTGAATTTGCAGCCCAGCCTTGGACTGACAGCTCTGCAGCTCTCCATATGTGCTACTGAAGGAGGGAGGCATTTCAAACAGTGCAAGCTGCTGCAGTAAATTAGGATTCCCATTTTCCTTCTCTTCCGTTACTGAATGAGTGTCTCAGTGTCCCATCAATAAACCCATCACCAGTTCTGCAATTGCAAGGTCGCTGATCTCCTTTGAATGATGATTGTAAGGAGCCACTCCTGACCTCTGCAATAATCACCACTTGCTTTGCACAGGAGGTTACCCTAAATCACTCTGTATCTACAGGGACCATCTGGGAGCACTGTGAGCCCTGATTTCCAAGATTAGGAACTTCTTTTGAAATATTTTTGTGGAGGGAGGCTGTGAGACTGTGGGTGAGACAACTCAAACCACAACTGCACTTGGGGACCGAGTGCACCAACGGGGACTTGCACCCACGGGAAATTCCTTCCCAATATTTATTAAGCACCCCTGTAGCTGCTTGTTTCCATAAGACACCCGAGTTTCCTTGACAAACACAGAGAGTTTGTGCTTTTTCCCTTGAGCAGAGTGGAACCCAGACACCAGGAAACAATCACTCACCATCTTGGTGGTTACCTGAATCGGCTGGGGACTTGCTGCGGCGCATGGGCGCGGGGCTCTTGGCCGAGCTCTTCTGAGGGGTGGGGGAGGATTTGCTGCCCGTGGCCCCTGCTGGGCTCCCCTTCATCACCCGGCACTCTGGGGAAACACAGACACACCTGCTTATGTTCCTTACCCTCCCTGGTGAGGAACAGCCACGGGCCAGCTCGGTGCCTGGTCCCCAGAGAGATGCAGTCCTGTGCAAAGATCTGACAGGAGGGTCTCACAGATGTGTATGTACAACAGAAATGAATGTAGAATTTGAAGAAAGAATAGAAATAATAGCAAGTTTTGATATAGAAGAATTGCTGAGCCAGTCTTACTGGATAACTCAGAAGGCCAAAGGTGTGTTAGTATGTGAGTTGGAAGGGGCTTTTATGACTTAGAGCAAAGGATAAATCCACTTCAAACAGAAGATGTTTTTACTAAGCAAAAAGATCTTCACAGGCAAACAAAAAGCCAATGTTGCAAGTAGAAAAAAGATCTCATTTTTTTTCCATTGCCAGAAAACTGAAAAACAACTTCTAGCTTAAACTGTAACTTGCTAACTTTTTATAATTGGAAAACAGTAACATGAGTATGGTAATGTTAGTAGTTATGACAGGCTATAGTAAATAGTATGATAATATGATAGGCTATTACTACTATAGTATAGTAATAGTAAAAGAATTGATTGGTTGTCATGTTTTAAGATGCTCTCAATAAAAAGTGTTTAATGCATTGTAACCAGAACTAGAGTTGGCTTCAGATATGACAGAAAAGCTTTGGGCTGGGCTCTTGTCACCCACAACCTGTGAGTTGCTGTATCCTCTGGATACAATAAACAGCATTTTAAATAATAATCTAAAGTTCCACATCCCTCATTTCGGCTCTTACAATGCAGAAAATACCAAGGGCAAGGGAAAAGCTGATTTCATCCCTTGTTCTCCAGGGTGAAAGGAGACTCTTCAAGGGGAGGGCAAAGAGAACAGCTCTGCTCCTCTAGAGGAGGTGCTGAGGCTCTGTGGGTGTCAGGCTGGCTCCTACCTGTGTCCTACCAAACATTTCCTGCCCTTCCCTTTCCCTTGGCTCTCATGAGCACAGTGAAAATGGTCAACAGTGACTGAGGGAACGCTCAGGCCAAGAAAATCCAGTTAATTTGCCGTAACCCTTCTATGAAGAGCCAGTGGCAGGAATGATGAGTGCCCTTCCTGCAGCTGCAGAGAGCAGCCAACAGCTCCTGGTGTGCTGTGAAGTCTCCAATGCTGCAGATGGGGCAGCTGCCCCAGGAGGCTTTCACCCAGCTGGAATCAGCCTCTTCTGTCCTCAACAAGCTGCAACTTTTCAGATGCAGAAAGCAAAGGAGACAAAATGCTTTTACAAAGCACATCCTCAGTCCTGGCCACTCGAACCTTTCAGCAAGGTTTGTATAAACAAGCCCAGCAGATTTATGTGCTGGAAGACGTGAGCAGATGAGAACCCCAACTGTGCTTCCCTAAAAAATAAATAGGCCAGGAAGAGTGGAAAATGTAAACATGATCTACAGAGTCCTGCAGAGGGGAACTGAAATGCTAACAAACCTCCACGTGTCCCAGGATTTCAGGCATGCCTGATCTTCAGAACCAGCCTTTATTTACATTAAGAGCTCACAGAAAAAGAACTTCCCACCCCTCAAGTTATTAACTTAACCCAGTTAAGAAGAAGGCAATAAAAAAGGGATTTCCTCTTTGTCAAATGTTAGCTGGTCCCACCTCATCTCCTCCAACAGCTTGTCCTCACCAAGATGTGAAAAATGTGTCATTTTTACAGATGTGAATTACGTGTTCCACATGCAGGAAGATTTTTATGGAAAAGTTCAGCTCAGCCCCACATGCTTCACACTGAGGACCCCTGGAATGGAGTCCCCAGTGGAATTAAGGCAGCACAGAGCAGATAAATAATTGGTCAACCAAAAGCAAGCTGCCTGGCCTAAATGTATGTGTTATTTAACTATATATCAGTGGATCTACGAAAATGTAATTGCCTTAATTTTTTCCCCAGGCTTCCCTCATTCTCAGCCAGCCAAGGATCCATCTCTACTCCTTCCAGATGGTTTGAGAGGGAGTTTTGCTGTTGGGCCATGCAGCACAAGAATGTGAGGAGAAGAGGCCTTGTGCTCCAGGGATACTGCATGGCAAGAATTAAACCCACAGTCAGCTTATTTTGTCTCCTGCTAAATCAATTTTGGAAATTGTAAATCAGGGATAGAAAAAGTTGTGGGTTTTTTCCTTCAAAAATAATTAAATTCTCACAGATGATGTCATAGAAAGGCTTGTGGACGTCCAGCACCAACACAGCCTCAGTTTTTTATACATGAAGAGCAGTAGTGATGTTGTGAGGGGGCTCCGGGGGTGTCAGGCAGCTGTGTTTAGTCACCTGAACTACTCACTAAAAAAAAAAAAACCTGAAAAGTAAAAATACTTCATGTTAGGTCTCTGCAAGTGCTTCCAGATTTATCTTCTTCCCAGGGGAGTAATTCCTTGGAAGGAAACCTGGCTTTGCATTTTCCAGCACAGAAAGGCTGACTCTGAGGAATTCCTCCAGCTCAGCCCTTGGCAAGTGTCAGCACACCAGAGGCAATCCCTGAGCTCCTGCAGGAGGTGGAAACCTGCTATGCTGAGGTTGGGGTAAAAAAGCCTCTAAATGTCACCAAAGTGTGACATTTCCACCATGCTGAAGCCATTTGGGTACAAAAGGGACAGAGCAATGTCATCTGGAGGTGCTCAGCAGCAAGGATTAGAGGTTGGAAGCTGTGGACAGCTTTATTTTTGGCTATTTTTCCTCTGGGCAGCCAGGAGGAAAAAGATGACATAATCCTCTCTTGTGCTGTTTCTCTTTTTGTTTCCTGATGTCCTGCCAGAGTGAACATAATAACCAGCAATCCTGGTGTGTGTCATCCAAACAGGCAAGAGAAATTTCCCCATGACAGAGGAGATTTTAGTAAGTGACACTCATCTGCAGAACCTCAGGATTCCCAGCTCTGCTGGCAGCATCTGCCTTGGATGAGGAAAGGTGATGGGTGTTCAGTGGGAATGAGGAAAGGTGATGGGTGTTCAGTGGGAATGAGGTGCTGGGGCTCCTCATCTTCCTGGAAATACCTTCCCAACAGCAAACTTGGCTTCTCTCTGCTGGAGCAGTGAGCAGTGAGCAGCAGTGAAGGCAGAGAGCTGGGCTTTCCATCCAGTTCTTCTGCCAGGACTGCATCCAAGCTGTTTTCCAGCCTGGAGCTCCCTGTGGAGCTGACTCAACTGCTGAGTGGTAAAAAACAATGTGGAGCTCAGCTCACAGATCACTTCCCCAGCCTGACACAGGCTTCATTCTCTGCCTGCAAAGTCTCAGCTGAACCTTGGAAGCTTTCTTTGAACTACCCAAGACCATCAAATGGGTTCATCTGGAGTGCACAGGTCAGAAGTACCAGCACTAAAATAAAATCACGCTTGCAAAGGAGTAATAAAAAACACAGTGTTTGGAGTTTAGAGGCTGCTTGACTTCCTGGCATCCAGCAAAAATCTCTGGTCTTCAATATAGAGTTTGCAGCATATAGGACAGGAGGGGCTTGTGTTCCTCATACAGCACACCTAGAGCTCTGGGAAGTAAGCCTAGTGTTTGGAGACTACATTTTTTAAAGTTTAATTGGTTAAAATGGCATTAATTTCCTCTTGCTGCACTCACTGGCACCTGCAGAGAGGTGGGTACACTTGGGTGGTAAGTCCTACAAGCAAGCTCTGTATATTCTGTAAAATCAAAGATTTTATGGCTTAATTGATTACAGGGACACACATTATTACAGACTTCTGCTGGCACTGGTAACAAGGAAAAATAACAGTGCTGTCCCAGTCATGCCCCCAAAAAGGGAATTACTGCTCTGCTTTTTGAATCAGCAGAAGTAAGCAGTGGAAATATGATTTTTTTTTTCAACTGTTGCTTGTTTCCATTTTTAATATGCACATGTCTACATAAGGATGGTTAGTTCTCAAGAAAAATGCATCTATCTGATTGTGATAGGAGTAAATTGTAAGTATAAACACTCCCAGATTTTGCAGTAAATGTCAAAATGCTGTAGGAATTCATTTATTCTGACTTGGGCTACCTCAGTCAGTATTTGCCTGATTATAATACTGCTGACTGGATAAATGTCACAAAAGGATGTTAAATTCCATGTACTGGGTCTTAAAAACCAGAACAAAAGCATGCAGCATCATTATCAGATCCAAGCAAGTGAATAGAAATGAAATAAAACCACAGAGTGTGTTTGATGTTACCGCTTTCATCCAGGGAAAAGTCATCCTGTGCATAGCGGAATTTTTCTGGACCACAGGCGATAAACACATCATCATCCCCAAAGAAATCGTGGAGACAGGTCACCTACAGAGAGAGCAAAGTCATTCATTTTATTTTTAATTGGCAGCATTCTGATGTGGCTCAGCTCTTGCTGAAGCAGAAGGGGGCTCTGCCTCTCTGCTGTTCCCCCACCCCATGGTCCTGCTTTCCACAGGGCTGGTGCTCATCACACAAATTCCCACGGCAAGTCAAGCCTAACAGAGTCATTAAAAAAAAAAAAAAAGCAGAACAGAGATAAAAAATCCCAAACAACTCCCTTGCACATCCTTGGAGGTTTGGATTTCCCACCCAGCTGACAGGATGCATCAGTCACCCAAAGGAATGACACTGCTACTTCTAAAATAAGAACAGAGGTGCCCCCGTGCCACACTGGCAGGGCTGTGACACCACTGTGACACCACTGCCTGTGCTGGGCTGTCTTGGTACCTACAGAGCCTAAAACCTCAAAGAATCACTGGGTTTAAGCACAGGGGTAGAGATGTGACTCCTCCTGAGCAATCCTGATGACAAATTTTAAAGCCAGAACTTTTATCTGTGCTATTGGTGGAGAGACCCAAAGTATGACAGGACAACTTTCCCAGCCCAGCACCATTTAAATCCAGATTTCCTGCAGGTGTTGTGCCAGCCTCTCCCTCACTGAGTGCCTTGCTCTCCCTCTCTTGCCATCCTCAACAGGAGGAACTTTTATCTTGCAGTAGCTGGAGCTCCAAACTCTGCCTTGCCTTGCAGCATCAAACAGAAATAAAACACAAGATGTGGGAGCCCCAGATCCACTGATTTAGTCAGAGAACTGATACCTGGGAGTTTGGAAATGTGAAAGTGCATTCAGGTTGCTGGGAGAAAAAGTTTAAATCCCATCAGGCTTGGAGCTCTTCCCCTTATTCAGCTGGCAGAGATCTGCAATTCTCTCCAGATGATGGACTTGCTTTAACAATTCCTAACAATATCCAGATATCCCAGACACATACTGACCAAATATTGTGTCAGGAGCAGCAAAAACGCTCATCTGGAAACACCCCAGTGTGGACCAGCCCCAGCAGAGCCAGCCTGGGGCAGCCACACATCCGAGCACCCAGCAGAGCCCAAGGTGGCTTCCCAAAGTTCCCCTTTTCCAGGAAACCATTCCAAGCAAGCACAAGGTCAGCACTGGTGTTTGTAATGGAGGTGAGAGGCTGAGAGCTGCTGCTGCTGCCCAGTGTTTTACTGGGAGGGACTGGAGAGAGCACTGGAGATGACCATGGGGAGGGAACTCACTGGAGGCAGAGCTGAATTTCTCTATCTACTGATCTCTTGGAGCTGGACTGTGAAAAGTTAATTTCAAGCTCTAATAAATCAACTCTAAAGAAGGCTTTTGGCTATCTTAATAAGGCTCAGTATTTCACACTGGTTAGGATAATGTGTAATTAAAGCACTGCCTATGAGTGCCAGCACTGGTTACAATGCCAAGCCTTAGTGAAAAGCCTGGTTTTCACATTGTCACGACTTTCAAATGGAGCAGGCTGAAATCTGCCATGGCTTTGATCAGAGTTAGAATTTTCTCTGCTAACTCCAGTGAATTCCTATTTCTGATTGCCTAAAATTAGATTGAAAATAGCTAACTTCATCTATAGAGAATTCTCCCAAAGAAAAGATGACATTTCAAACCAGCACTTGGTACTACAGCCCTCCCCCTGAGGATGTGTGGCACTGATTCATTTGCAAATAATTGGGTTTGGCTCAACACAGAGTTCCCATCTGAATGCTAAGTACTCCACTTGTGCCACTGAAAGGACCCATGGGTTGCTCTGCTCCACTGTGCAGTTAAATCTGTGATCTAAAGTTGGATCAAAAGGCTTCAAAAATTTCCCAGCCTTTTGCATGAAATCAGAAAGAACCCACAGATGTTTTTGTTGTCTCCAGTTCAGAAGTCCAAGTGTGGATTTTGTCCCTGGCTGCCCACAACCACCCCAAGCAAAAAGAAAGTCCAGGCAATCAAGAAAATCTTCAGATCCAAGGCTCCAAACACGATGGAGAAGCCCCAGCGTGTCCAAGGACAGGAACCTGACTGCATTTCCAACAGAGATACTTGCAATTCACTTTTCTGCATTCCTGTCCCTCCAGAGAGCAGTTATTATGTGTGTTTTATAGTTATGAACAGCTGCCTGAGCACTGGAGGCTGGTAGAGAATTAGATAACTTCTTGCTGAACTTCGAACATTCAGGAAACAATCACTTCTGTATTTGCCTGATTTGTTCCTTTTTGGTCTCCTCTTGTAACTTCCACAACTAAGAGCTCACCACAACACAGCAGAAAGGACAGCCAAAACCCAACCCCACTCTCCTTAAATAGTGCAAAACATTGCAAAATTCAGAAAATTACCGGGGTCCTGTGCTTATGTTCACCATGTGTGTGGTATTTTCTGTTTACCTTTTGTTTATTCAACTCCAGTCCTTGATCATTGTTCTGAGTCCCTGAAACACGTCCCAGATGGGCTCCTGTCCACAGGAAGTCACTGCAGTAAACTTTCTTTGGGAAAACAAGTGATTTCACTGCTGAGAGCACAGATTGTCTGAGGGGTGCATGGAGAAAAGAAATCCACCAGGATCAAGCCCTGGATGTGCTCACCCCTGAAGGACACAAAGCTGGGAAGTGGGACCATGCTGGGATAACTGCTTTGGGACCTCCTGAACCAGTGTGGGATGTTTAAGGGTTGTTCTTGACAGGCAAGGCCAAACCTCTACCTGCAGTAATGTTGTAGAGGGTTTTAGTGACTCCCAAATAACATTATTGGTCTTCTCTCCATCCTTCAGAAGTCTTTTTCATGATTTTTTATAAGAAAGGAAGAAGGAAGGAAAGAAAGAGAGAGAGAAAGAGAGAGAGAGAGAGAGAGAGAGAGAGAGAGAGAGAGAGAGAGAGAGAGAGAGAGAGAGAGAGAGAGAGAGAGAGAGAGAGAGAGAGAGAGAGAGAGAGAGAGAGAGAGAGAGAGAGAGAGAGAGAGAGAGAGAGAGAGAGAGAGAGAGAGAGAGAGAGAGAGAGAGAGAGAGAGAGAGAGAGAGAGAGAGAGAGAGAGAGAGAGAGAGAGAGAGAGAGAGAGAGAGAGAGAGAGAGAGAGAGAGAGAGAGAGAGAGAGAGAGAGAGAGAGAGAGAGAGAGAGAGAGAGAGAGAGAGAGAGAGAGAGAGAGAGAGAGAGAGAGAGAGAGAGAGAGAGAGAGAGAAAGAAAGAAAGAAAGAAAAGAAAGAAAAGAGAAATATAGTACAAGTCTCCCCCCAAGCAGCTTGGACATTTTGAAAGAATATTTTCTGCTTTAGCTTACTTTCATCTACCACTCTAATTAAATCAAATAATTCACTTGGAACACCATGAAAAAAAAATCAACCCTGAAAGGAGGTTCATGTCAACAAAAAATTTACCCCAGATGACAACCTGAAAATATTTTTTTTAAATGCTGTGTTTTGCTTTTGGTCATAAATTTATTAAAGCACAAAACAAAACCCAATAGAAGCCAGATAGTGCAAGGACCAATGCTGCCACTTGGAAATGGTGATTCTGTTGGTGGCTGTTGTCATACACCCTCAGCAATGACACCAGGAGCCAGCAAAACAGGAAGATTTTGTCTTTCTGCACTTTTCAGTCTACAAGCATTTTTCATCTGTAACAAAAATTAAACTTGTGTATGTAACTGCAGTAGACAAGATAAATAGCATTGATTTCCAAGCATGCCTTTGTTTAAGGGAGGATAATATTTAATTTGAAATCCAGGATTGAAAGGACAATATTGACTTGGGAAAGGATCATACTGCATGAAATGTTTGCTCTCCAATTCCTGTAGCTTAAGCAATTCCAAGGAAGGAAATCATATCTTCACACTCCAGTCCATGAGGCACAAATTTATCTCTTACAAAGTCATTATTTCTAATAGATCTGATGGTAGCATTTTTTTTGTGCCAAGATCTGATCTTGAAAAATCTTTATAATATATATGAGGGAAGAAATAGAAGGTTGTAGAGATTAGTTTACAATTCCTTAGGTTTTCCTTGTTAAATTAAATCCTTCTCTGCTTATATGAGAAAAAGCTTCCCTGAGAGGACAATCTAGCTGGGATTTCTGCAGTGACAGCCATCAGTGTCTGCTGCAGCAATTTTAATTGCAGAGAGGAAAAGCTGCAGCCCTGTGAGAGCTGCTGAGCCCCTGCTTCATTTTAATACAGCACTTGTAGAACTAAGCACTTTTCAGGATTTTGACAAAATGGAGCTTGCCTCTCACACATCCCTGGATGGGAGCTCACTGTCAGCTGAAAAGCCTGTGATAGCACAGACAGAAATTCTGAGTTCACCTGGAAAAGGAGCAGTAAAAACACAGGATCTACACTGGCACAGCTCAGAGTAACTGGCTCTTCCCACCTTCCTCCAGGAGGCAGCAGCAGTATTTAGAAACTGTAATTTATTAAT
>VXBI01014375.1:0-64009 GCA_013397375.1 Toxostoma redivivum
AGAAAATATTCCAGATAAGAAATGGATAAACAACCTTGAGAGTGAAAACTAAAGAGCTCAGATTGATTCCAGCTCGGGCACACGAACTGCCAGACAAGAACTTTTACACATCTTGGGGAAAAAACCAAACCAGATTCTGAGAACCATGGACAGGATCATGAGCAGCCCTGCTGGCACAGGCAGGGATTGCAGACATGGCTCTGGGGCTCTGTCCCCTGTGCTTCCCCCTCTCCAGGAGCCGTGCTTGTAAAACATTTTCATCCGTGCTCTCTATCAGAAAGCATCTGCATTTTATTATATTGCATCTCAGTGCCAAGAAAGGAATATGTTTTGGAACTTGTGAGCACCATCATATAATTTTCATTAATAGAAGGAGGAGGGAAGTCCCAGCACCCAGCACTTGAAATGACCTTACAAAGGAAACAAAGGCTGGGGATGGCAGGGAATATCCATGGGGAAGTTCATTGGTGTTACACCAATGGAGAGCAACTCATGGCAACATTTTGGTATTCAAATAGTGAAGAAAATCAATGGAATTTTAATAAAGCTGATCCTGATTGCACAGAGAACATAAAATACTGCTCTGCTGTAGTAGCCGTATATCAGCTGAGCTTACACCTCCTCAGCAGTGTAACTACAACGAGCCATGGCTGCAGGGTTTGTAAAACCTTGCAGGAGCAAGCAAGGCCTTTGCAACATTTCTTATTAGCATTTATTCCTGGGATAATTCCTGCAGAACTTTCCACTGCCAGCAAAGGCTGGACCAGGAAGGCAGAAGGAACCTGTGGTGGTGCAGCTGAAACCAAAATTCCCAGGCCTTTCACTGATGTTGGCAGCACCTTGCTCATCTCATCCTTTCTTTTTTTAATTTATTTTTCAGGAGTCTGAATCAGTGTGTTCTGTCAAGTACCTGGTGGCCTGTGAGGAGCAGACTGAGCTCAACCTCTTTGGAAAAATCTCTTTGAGATGCACAAGAGTGAGCTCAGCCCGACCACTCCCTCCCTGTCCTGCTTTCCAGTGGCATTTATTCACTCCATGAATCCAGGAGATCATTTAATCCACCTCACTTTCCCAAAACTGGTCTTGATGAGCTCATAATGAGGCCAAAAAGGTCAATCAGAGCTGGAAGGTGGGAAGTGCTTTTCAAATGCAAATCATTTTTCTGGCCTGGACATTTCGGTGAAGTTCTGGAGATAATATTTCAGCTTTTTTTTTTTTCTTTTTTTTCTTTTTTTTTTTTTTCTCCAGTTTTAAATTGTTATCTTGAAAATGCACAATAGCAAATTTTCCCAAACTTTAGCCAATCGGGATCAGCCCTCCCAGATAATGTAAATACAATTAGTTGATTTAAAGCACATTTCATGTTCTGCTTATCTGCTAAGTGTTTCAGTTATGGCGTTCATACAGAATGAGTCACTCATACATATTCCTCAAGGAAGAGCCAAAAGATGGAAGGAAAATACAGCCTGAGGAAAAAGTCTATAAAGATTTCTCGCTTTTCTAATCCCTTCTCTCTAATGTTTCTTTGTAAATTTGTCAGATGGGAATGAAATTGCCTCATAACTCTCCAGATGTGAAGAGCATCACTGCACAAAATTACGTACTTGTCAAAGCAAGGGGGAATTTATGTTGGTGTTCCTGAGATGTGATTTTATTCAGTCTATTTCCTTTGTGCACATCACAGCAAGTAGAAAGACAAAAACAGCTAGTTTATGTATATCTTCTTTTTTGCACCCCCCCCTTTTTTTTTCACCTCTGGTGAATTTTTTAGCTTTTCTTTTTCCCTTTTGTTTTCTTATCCCCCTCCCCTCCCTCCTTTTATCTACTGCTTATTGCTAGTGACAGTAAACTTCATCCAACAACACTCTGATGAGAGCAGCTATGATTCTACCAGCACCAGGCAGCTCAGACAAGTGCTACAGTAATTTTCCCTGTGGAGCAGGGAGAAAGGTGTGGCTTCTCTCCTGGTTAGGGAAGATGTTTGTTTAGAAACCTGCAGCGTTTCTTACAGGCAACCAAATCGTGATTTCGTTTGATTTTTTTGCTTTGTATTCTAGTGTTTTAATTCAAACTCGGTGTGTTTTCCCTCCAAGGCTCCTGCAGTCAAATATTGTGGTCCAAAAACTTCTTCCAGTGCTACCCAAGTCCAGTTTCTTTGTGCTGTTTTTAATGATGTTGTTGGCAGGTTTTGTGCAGTGTTTCTTCCTTCAGTTTAAAGCTCTGGTATTAAATGAAGTCTAAAACATAGGGTGCATAAACCACCCTGAATTCCAGCTCTTGCTGGCCATGATCTTCTTGAAACATTTAAAAATATTTCAGCTCTTTAATCCTCTTATTTGTGTTTCTCCAAGACACCCAAGATGGTTTTAAAACCAGTATTAATGGGGGAAAGAACAATGGGCCAAGTCAATGAGATCTTCAAGGTATTATTAATGATGGATCCCTGAACCTTTCTAAAAACTGGGATGACTCCTCTCTCCTAACAGGGATTTTAGGAACAGGATGGGAAGAGATCCAGACCCATCAGTGCTCCAATATCCCTGTCCTAGCATGGCCCAGTTATGAAATTCAAATGTCTCCTCTTCTTATTTATTCTTCGTTTTCCTCCCCTTCTTTTTTTCTTCTCTCTTCTTTGTTTTCCTCCCCCTTTTTTTCTTCTCTCTTCTTTGTTTCCCTCCCCTCTCTGATGTTTCCTTTGTAAACTGCTGTTCACTTCCCTCCATGTATTTAAAACCAGCCATATTCTGGGTGCTGAAAGGGTAAATTTGGGGCTGCTGGCACACCAAGACATGCCACGGATTTACAAGTAAAAGAAATATTCTCAGTTGTGTAAGAGTAGGTGATGTGCTGAGGATGTCAGGATTTTTTTTTTTTGGTTAAAAAAGAAAGTATTTATCTGGGCATTAAGTTTTCTGGGAGCTGGACTGGGAGGTTATAAATAATGGTAAGTGTTAAAGGCCAGCTTGGTTCTGTCTCTGCTAAGAAATCACCTGTAAAAATGCATTTGAACTAGTTCTGGAGCTGGTTTTAAGCTGCTAAAACCTCCATCAGTGATGAGGAGAACACCTTGGAGGCTCTGGTAGGGCAAATCTGTGCAGATCCTCCTGTCTCTTTTTATATCTCACTGGAGCTCCTTGTGTGACCTTCCAGGTGTCCTCCTTGTGCAGTCAAGGCCAGTCTCTCACTGCAGACAACTCCAAAAATAAACCCAGGGTTACTGTGCCCCTTCCTCACCACCCTTGGGCCTGTCCTAGCAATGCAGTAATGCCTGGGGAGAGTCAGTTCACCAGCACTGAGAGGCTTTGTGCTACCTGTTGGACCAAAAAATGAAAGTATTTCCTTTCCTTCATCACACCCTGGTCATACCAAGTGTCTGTGTGTGAACAGTCCTTGAAATCAGTCAGTTATTATTAATATCCATCAGCATTTTATCCTGGTGAATGTGTAAAACACTGGATTAGAACAAGGAATGAGAGCTCCTGCAGCCAGCCCAATGGTTTCTTAAGGCAGTTTTTTCCCTGTGGTACATGGGGTATAAAATTATTGTGGTGTTGATGGAGCTGGAAGTTGCTCAGAGCAGCCTTGAGGGGCCTGGAGATCCCTTGGAAAAGCAGCAAAGTAAATGGCAAGCCACATATTGTAAAGTAACAAGAAGAATTTTTATTATTGGGGGTTTTTTTTCCCTTTTGTATTTTTCTTACCATTTTGATCAGATGTACATTGTTTATAACCCCTCGTTTACCAGCCCCAAATATCATTACAACGTCTGCACCATGATCTATGTTTGGTTGTTACCCTTTTAATGGATAAAAAAAGATTTAAGTACTTCATTCTGTTGCATTTTGACAGCTGTTAGCCATCATTTTTCCATTCACCTGCATTTAGCAATCCCATAAAGGGAGGCAATCTCAGAACTAACAAGAGCTGGGCACTGCAAGGTGATAATTCTGTATCACTTTGGCCTATAAATACCTGCCAGGCTTCTGGCTGAGTCAGCAGTCTGTAACAAAGTGGCAGCCGTGCCCTTTTATCTGTGTGAGTGTTTCACAGCAATTGGACTATCAGCCCCTGCAGTGAAAATCCGTAGTATCGATCAGGCTATTTCTCCACTGTAATTCTTTTGTAGGAAATCCCTGATGACAAATTTTATCTGCACCACTTTTTGATTGCTGGTTTGATGTAAGCGATCTCCAAGGGCAGAGTTAAGCTCCTGGCCGTTCCACATTATCAAGCACCAGCTTTATTTACTGAAACTACACTTGTGGTCACCAACCAAAATAAAAAAAAAATAAAAAAAAAAAAAAAAGGGGAGAGAGAGGGAAAGGAGGAGGTGGAGGAGGCTGAAAATTAAGAGCAGAATAATATTTCAAAGTGCAGGAGCAAGGGGGTGAAATCACTTGTATGGGCTGCTGGGTTGGTAAGTAAAATCATGTCCTGCATTAATGAGTGCACAACCAGGAGAAATCTGTTCTGATAAAAATATCTGTGGGGCACAGGGCTGTGTCTGGCCAGTGGATGGGGTTTGGAGTGATCTTGCAAGCTCTTGTCCATGGGAATGGTCCCAGAGCTCCTGCCCAGACCGGGCTGGGAGCTCCCTGTGCTCATCAGAGGGCAGGGTGTGATTTCATTCCATTCCCAAAGGGATTTTATTCCTCCTGAGATGGGTGTCTGAGCAAACACAGGGTTTGCTGTTTGTTGTGCTCAGAGCTCAGGGTTTGCTGTGGTCTGGGCAGGTTCTGCTCACACACGTGCTCAGAGCAGGCACCAATGCAAAGCTCCAGGTACAAACCTCTGGCTGGAATCTGATCACAGCACAAACTCGGATTAGTGGATGCTCTTTAACCCCCAAATTTAACTTGGAAACCCTAAAGAAAGCTCACAGACCTCCAGTGTCCCTCAGCTGAGTGAGGGGGAAGCCTCAGATACTGCAGAACACAGCAATTCCATTGCTGGGAATTCAACATTTCCTCCAGCTCTGATTTCAGTGTGGGCTATTGTCTCAGCAGAGTTATTACAGATTATCCCTTGGACAGCCAAGTTTCTAATTTCTGCATTGCTGCTGAATGAAGCCTTAATTCCTGAGCCCTCAGGGAGGTTTCCTCGTGGCAGTCAGTGCTGTAGCACATCGGGGCTGCTCACTATGACTCTGCAGAGATGTTTTCTTTTGCTGGAGTAATGCAGCATGAAGCAGGGAAATGATGTCTTGTGTTTCCCTGAGTCACTGGCGTGTCCCAAACACGGCACGTGCAGACCAGAATTGCTTAGGAAAATAGTCTAGCTCTGCTTTGGGGTTTTTTTCACCCAAGGCATGTAAAGCACAAAACTAAAAATAGCTTGCATAGCAATGAGATCTCCATCAAGGAAATATCTGTTTGTACTGCTGGGCTCCTGCCTCTGACTGTGTCACTCTGCTAAAATTCAGCTGCCTAGAAAATATATATCTCTGGCTGGAAACATATATCCAGAGGTGTGTGTTTACTGAGCAGCAGATATTGGATTAGGCATGGAGCCAGTCCAATTTCATGACTACACCTTTGAAAAATTGTCTGATTAACACTGAGAGGAATAATTGTATGTGAAAGGAATAGTAAACATTCCATTCCCCCCTAGAATGGATTTCCAGCAAATAATGTGAAATACCTTGTCCATTCAGAGCTCTATCCCAATGAAAGCACTTTAATCATTTAATCATTAAGCAATAGCTCAGATTAAATAAATTAATAGCGAGTAAGTATTGAGAATAATTGGGATTATTTGGGAGAAATTATTTTGGATTTTTATACATTTGAGCACATTCCAAGGCTGAGTAAGTTCAAAGTTGGCAAATTTGATTCATAAAAGTGGAATCATAAAACCCAAAGAGAAGACAATAAGTTTTCCAGGGGGAGTTGAATGAGTTTAAAAATCAATGAAATCCTTTATGTAAGTTTTATGCACTGAATACCTCTACCCAAGATCTTTGATACAATTTAGTGAACCAAATTCCAAGCATGCAGTTTAGCCCAAAGTCTGTTGCTATTACTGGTGAATTACCATAAATCCCAAACCAATCTTGCCCTGTGCTTGAGAGGCTGCTGTTATTTGTGACAGGACTGGCCAAGGCCAGATGGGTGGGGGTCAGTCTGAGATTGGACTGGATGGTCCTGGAGGCCTTTAACAACCTCTGGCATTCTGGGATTCTGTGTTAGGGCCTTACATGAGGCACCAATATCTGAAAAATAAACAGGTGACACAAATTGTTTATACATTATTTGGATTTATTTTGCATTTTATCTTTACATTTACTCACAGAATTCACTCCTGGTGGAAAGCACTGAATGGACACCAACAGAATCTCCTTTGTGGGTGAGCTATGGAGAGGTGTTCACTCTGAGCTGCACTAGGACCACCAAGCCATGGCACTGAAAGCACTGACAGCCATCAGGTAATAATGACTTCCAATTACTCCTAATCTGGGCTACACTGGAACCAGGGACCTTGCAAGAGCCTGGATCCCATTAACAGCTCCCTAAGCCAGCCAGTCCCAGGGTGTTTGATTGTTCTCAAGGCAACCAAAGAGCTTGCCTTCACTCTCATTTATTTCTTTTTTTTTTTTCTTTTTTTAAACTGCTTAAAATTAGGGGTGGGGAGGTATTGAAATACTCAATTTGCAGTTTCTCTGTATCTAATACCACGTCTAGAGGAGCAGCTTTCATTCGCACTGGGAATACCTCCTGCTGAAATGAAATTCTCTTTTCTCAGTCCTTGATGCCTTGTCTGTCACTGATGGATTTTGCCCACCTAGACCTCCACAATCAGTGAAAGCTGCCCTGATTCTGCCTGGCAGGACATTGCAGCATGGTCCCAGAGTCTTATGAGGATTCCTGGGATATCCTCAGTGTTATGGGAGTGAACCAGACAAGAAATGAGCCACGAGATGCTAATTTCTATCTGCAGAATACCTCTCACTAAATTTTCTGTATCAATTATATTTGTTAATCATTATTTTTAATCTATTCCTTGAAAAAAAAAAAGTACTGAAATGCTTGGTATTAAAAAAGAACTGAAATACTTGGTATTTTCAGCAGGGCAAGCACCATGTTGGTCTGTTTGATACCAGCACCTTGTACCTAGAGTGGCCAAAGGCTGGACTGGGTGGTCTTGGAGATCTTTCCCAAAGCAGAAAGGACAAGAACACCTTTGTACCTGAATACTAAAAATCATCCCCTGTGCAGCATCCCCCCAGCTGCAGGGCTGGCCAGTCCATTCACACATTTTCAGGCTAAAAATGTGCACTCTGCTGCACCTTTGTGACACCTCCTGTGAGCAAAAAGTGTCAGCTCAGGGTGCTCTGTGACCCACCACCTGCCTGCCTCACCTCTGCACTCAAGAGAGAGAGCTGCAGAATTTCACTCCACTTTCTTCTCCAAATTTCTGGTGCTTTGGGGCAAATTCAGCGTTTTCATTAACATTTCAGATAAGTCTGGAAGGAGCACAGACATTAATGCAGATTACAGGCCAGAAATGCTAAGCAGCAGCAGCCTCTTTGATCTGCTGAGATATGTCAGTGGTAAATATTTCTGCAGCCCTGAAAATCAGCAGCGTGGAGCCCTTGTCCAGATAAAGGGGAATTCAGGCATCCTGGGGCCTCCTGCTGTCCTGCAGTGCCTTCCCAGCCCTGTTTTTTGGGGCTGATCCAAGTGAACCCCCCTTTTTGGCAGGGTTAGCAGATATCACCCCACAATATCAGCCCAAATGTCAGTGTGTGAGCAGATCCCCTTTAAGGGACTCATTTCAGGGCATGTTTGCACCTTGAGCTGCCATGTTCTCCTCCAGAAAATGCTCCAGCAGCACAGTAAAGGCATTTTCCAGAGCAGGGACTCAAACCTGGATGCCCCATTTCCACCTGAGTGCTCCCACCCTGCAATCTGAGTGAGCATTTTTACTGTTCTTCAGTTTTAAAAGAAAGAACTTGAGCCCTTCTCTCCTATACCAGAAGTGGTTCCTGAGCAGGAAAGAGCAGGAAAGGACAGGAATATTATTACATGCAGGATTTATCCTATTTATTTCCTCATTTCCTAGACTTAGGTTTCTGCTTTTCCATTGTGGTTTTGGCCCTGTTCTCAGGGCTCTGGTTCACCCCATATCTTTTACAGAATGTTTAAATGCCTGGCCAATATATGATTTTACTAGAATTGTCTCAATTTAGGCTTCAAAATTGAATCCTTCCTTTACAAGAGCCTTGAGATTAACAATGTTCAGTGGTGGGCTCAATAGATGGGGAATTATTCAGCTGGAATTTACAGCTGAGAGGCTGCTCACGTGCAGCTCTCTGACTTACCCTGAAAAGTGAAACAAGTGTATTAAAAATAGTATTTGTGTAGATGTTTCCTTCCTGATGGTGTTTCCTGTAGAGAGAAAATGATTCCTTTGGGCACAAGGGCGTTTACCTGGGGCAAAAAAAAACTGTGGGAATGTATCTCCCAAGGAATTGAATCAATGAGTTGGTGAGGTTTTTCCCTTTAAAACCCTGATGATATTAGTTAGAACTGTAAACTGCATGTCTGGTTTCATCAGACCTGTCTCCCACCATCAAACAAACACAGCCTAATGTCAAATTATTGAATTCTCCCAGCTGCTGGAAATTCTCCTCCCCAGCTCCGAGTGTTTTTTCCCTAACACAAAATAACAAGCCAGTCCCATGTGTTTGTACCAGCCCTGCAAGTGCTGTCTATAAAAGTCATGTCATAACCTCAATCAATCACTCAGCACTGGCCAGCACTCGGGTAGATGATCCAGAAATCCTCCTGACTGGGATTATTCTGCAGGAAATAACACAGTGCTGCCTGATAGCAGCAGCAAAATGCTGCAGAAAGAGGCCAAACAGCCAGAGTTGCCCAAGTAGTTCCTTCCTGTAGCTTCTGGGGCTGCTTCTATTCCAACATGTGCCACAAAGTGCCAGCTGGAAGCTGGGTGGGACAGTGGCACTTGGAGAATTTCATCATTTCTTTGCTTGCTCATGAAAACATATTAAATTTTCTAGATTGGAACATATTTCACCAATTAATCCATCTGTTATGGAATAACAAAATGCCACTTAGAGCCATGGAGAATGCAGGCTGTAGATCCTAAGCTTTCTTAGACAGGATATTCAAAATTTATGTACCTGCCAGTCAAGGTATAACAAAATGCAGAAAGATGCTTGTAAAAAGAAATGTGATATTTACTGTTCAGCCATGTAATATCTTCTACTTATACATCTCCCTTGAGGGTATCTCAATGTTATTGGAAGAGTAGTTTCCTTAGACAGGCTCCTTTTTCCTCTTTTCTAGCTCTCCTTTTCATTTTTGTTATTTTCTTTTCTTTTTTTTTTTAATTTTCTAATTCTCTTTGGAAATTCCAACCCTTATATTGCAATACTAGAAATTAGTAGGGTTTGAGACTTAGTAGTGGGTTTATTTAAATTAATTTGTGCTATAAAGCTGAAGAGCAGTTTAGAGCATGTAAGCTTAAGACCATGGAGGGTTTAGAGTTGAGTTATTTGAGGCAGGCTGAGCACAGCCTCCATGGACATCCACCATCACTAAATCAACACAAGGAAAGGCACAACTGGGGCCTCTCAGTGTTTTCCTGCTGATTTCAGCCAGTAGGGTTCTGGCTGTGTTTTCCAAGCAGACTTTGGGAACCACAGACCTCTTGCCAGCAGGTAAATGGTCAAAGGAGAGTCAGGCAGCTGTGTCCAGACTGGAATAGAGCTCTGGATTTAAAATCCTCCAGAGGTGTCTCTGTTACCCCAGTGTCCATCAGTCTGTCTGTACATGCACCCCTCTCCCCCTGCAGTGCTGACAGGAGGCCAGTGTCAGGTCTTTGAGGAGCCAGCAGGGTGTTTTGTCACACTCAGTGAAACTAAAATCATTCCATGCTGCCTGTTGGTGAAAGAACAGAGAATACACCCTGCTGCACGCTGTAACTTCAGGTCTCCTTGCTTTTATCACTTTCCTTGCCTTTATGATGTGTGCAGTGAAAAAAAAAAAAAATCTCTTGTGAATGGAAGTTTAAGTTTGCCTGCAAGGGTGGAAATGTGGAGAGGCAGCACAAGCTCCTCTGCTGCACCTAAAAGGTGCTGCCTGTGTGATCACCAGCCTTGCCCTGAAACCAGTGTCCATCCCAATTCATCAAGAAATTCGGGGAAATCCCCGTGATGGGCCGAGGAGGAGGCTGTGGATCCGCTCCTGAAGCTCCACTGCTCTGTGCAATCAGCCTGGAGGAGATGGAGCTGCTCCTGCAGCATCCACAGAGGGCTCCACCGTATGCCAGATTTGTTCCATGAATTTCTCTCCTCTCATTGCCTTAAGCACAATTACAAATACATTATGCAGTGTGAATTTTCACCCTTTTTTAGCATTCAGCGGTGCTGCGAACCACCAGCCTTTCCCCTCAGTGTACTGGGTTGAAATTAGAGCATTCCCCAAATATCCTGCTGCCTGTGCCATCCTGCCATGACCCTGGAGGGGACACCACCACCAAATGCTTCCTGTGATGGGATTTATTCAATCACATCCACAAGATCTCCTGCTCTGAGCTCTCAGAGGGGTCAGGGACCCGCGGCCGCTGCCGCTCTGGGGCAGCCACCAGAGACAGCTCCTGATTTCCAGCTGGGGGAACGCTGTGATGGACAAAACACAACAAACCAGCTCTATTTATCCACGGGAATGCTTCTCCCTCCTCCCAGAGGGGCTCAGGCTGCTCCTTGCACTGCATTTTTAATGTGGATTTTTGGTAGAAAGGCCCTGCCCAGCACCAGCACAGGCCAGGCCACATCGGCCTCGGCTCCCTGAAACAGAATTTATCAGAAATTCAGCAAAACTTGAGGATTGAGAGGCTGTGATCAATTCTGACATTGTCCTGCTTCTCCCTCCTCCCAGAGGGGCTCAGGCTGCTCCTTGCACTGCATTTTTAATGTGAATTTATGGGAGAAAGGCCCTACCCAGTGCCAGCACCATGCTGAGCAGGCCAGGCCATATTGGCCTCGGCTGCCTGACACCGAATTTGTCAGAAATTTATCAAAACTTGCATATTTGGAGGCCATGATCAACTCTGACAATGTCCCACTTCTCCTACCTCGTGGGGGGGCTCAGGCTGTTCTTTGCACTGTGTCCTTTAATGTGGATTTTTGGTTGAAAGACCCTGCCCAGCACCCGCACAGTGCTGAGCAGGCTAGGCCACATTGGCCTCTGTGCCTGGGACAGAATTTGTCAGAAATTTATCAAAACTTGCATATTTGGAGGCCATGATCAACTCTGACAATGTCCCACTTCTCCTACCTCGTGGGGGGGCTCAGGCTGTTCTTTGCACTGTGTCCTTTAATGTGGATTTTTGGTAGAAAGGCCCTGCCCGGCACCAGCACAGGCCAGGCCGCACCAGCCTCTGCTGCCTGGGACAGAATTTATCAGAAATTCAGCAAAACTTGGGCTGTGGATTGAGAGGCCATGATCAATTCTGACAGCATCCTGCTCTGCTCAATATTCTCTCTGAAGTGCCTGGAACCAAATGCCAGTGCAGAGCATTTCTCGCTGAAGTTCAAGAGGGGAGATGTAAACACAGGCCGTAAAAGACCTGCATGTCTCCAGCTTGTAGGGGTCGTAATTCTTCCCAGCAAAGTTACCTTTCCTGTTTCTATGAATTACTCTTACATTCTTGTAAGAGATACGGTTTGAGGTATTTATGGTGCATTCAATTCTCCTATCATTGATTTACTGGACTAAACCTGCTCCAGGATATGATGTAAAGCCCCTAATTCCAAAAAACTCTTCCATCTCGGCGAGAACAGCATTTTCTGCCCTGTTGCCCTCCAGCAGATGACCAACGGAGATAAACAGAGGGCACTCCACTCTCGGTTGCAATGTGCTTGGTGATGTGAAGGAATCAATCAGACAAAAGCAGATTATTAGAGTGTCTGAGAGAGATCAAACATTGCTGGCATCTTCACCCACACACGGTTGATTTACAGGCAAGCTGATAAAGTGCTGCAGCTCACTGTCAGAAGTACATGACAGCTCCTCTAGCTCTATGGATAAATTATTGCTGAAGCCCATGATAACATTTCTCCACCTAGCAACCAAACATAACAGGATGTGGCTTTTAGTACTGGGAGCCAGAATGATACAAAGAGAAAACACAGAAACTCTTCAGGCAGGGAGGCAGCGTGCAGGGAAGGCGGGCAGGGAGGGATTTTCACACACACACACAAGGGGGGTGTGTCTGTCCTGGCTCTGCCGCTGGAAAATTGGCCAGGTTGGAGCCATGGACCTGCAGAGACGCTGCCAAAATGCCTGGGATTGCAGGAGGGGTTTTAATGGGGCTGAACACCCCTCAGACCACAGCCAGGAACACCTACAGGAATATCAGGTGTTTCCTTAGGTTTGGAAAGGCACCAGCAATAAACAAACCCATCGTGCTTCAAGGAAAGGCAAATCAAAATAATCTGGGAGACAGTGCTAAAGAAAGATGCAGTTCAGATATTCTCTTTATTTTTATCTGGTGGCTTATAAAATAATAAGTGATATAATCTGCTAAATATTGCATCATGGCTATTAGACAGTGGGGCTGTGCTCAAAAATTAAGTTGGGTTAATTAGAGCATGTACTATGTGCCTATAAAAGACTAAATCAGGCTCTGTCTCGGGAGCCAGACGTGAGTGCTTTTCTAAAACTGAGAATGTGACCCTGACAACTTAAAATCTAAAGTACATTGAAAGTACTCACAGGTTAGAGGTTCTGCTGCCTCAGATGCCTTTCATAAATTCTCTTGCTTTGAAATGCACTTCCTTATTTAAATTTTTTTTTCTCTTTGTTGCTCTATCAGAAGTCATCCCACAGAAGAGTAGGGAAATGAATATGGAAATAACTGTATGAAAGAAATTATGGAACCTGTTTATCTGTACTGTTCTGCCAAATGAACAATCAGAAAATATGAATTTTTTTTTTCTTTTCTCCCTGTGGCTTTTTCAGTTACAAGAATTTAGCAAAGGTGAGAGGTAAGTGAGAAATTCTGAGATGTAAAAGATGTAATTTGATGAGATCCCTGAAGTAATTCTTTCTACTATTTGTTAGTTTGTCATATTAAGTGCTTGGTGTTGTTTTTCTGAAGGGCTCGGTGCTGTTTATCTGCAAACAGACCTGAGCCCAGCTTGCATTTGGAGCTTTTGGGGGGTTTCTTTGGTGGCCCCAATTAACCCTTTGCTCTGGTTAATTCCTGCCCAGCTGGAATTATCTGAGAGGGAGGAGGACCTGGCTGGGATGTTTTTGTCACTCAGATCCCTGCTCCTGGTGGATTGCTTGGAGCACCCATTCCCTTTTATCCTGCCGAGGGCAAGGGTGGGTTCTGTGCTTGTTTGTCACATTTTAAAACCCCCATCTCACTTTCCCACCCCTCTTGTGCTCCTCCTGACACGTTGCAGGACACTTTCTGTGGGACCTCACGGGGAGGATTTGCCAGAGCAACTCTTGTAAAAGCCAACAGAAATTGCGTGGCTTAATCCTCATGTGCTGCATTGAAAAATTACCCATAAATATTTCACCATTATGTTTTATTATTACAGTCAAATTTGTTTTATGTACTTATTATTTAAGGGATAATAGGGCAGGTGTCCCATTTTATGAGGCAATAATCTGGTCCACGTTGGCTCCATAGTTTATCCCTCCCAGAGCTGCATTATCACCAAGGGACATGGGGAGCTTGTCTTATTACAGTAATAATAATAACACCACCTTCTATTCCTACAGCACCTTTCCTTAGAACTCAAAGCATTTTATAAATCTGATTTGATTTTTGACAACTGGGGTCATCTCAAGGATTATTGCAATAATGCCAGCTCTGGAGTGAGGATGGAAACCAGAGTTTAGAGCACCAGATATCCTCCTCTGGATCTCTGGAAAGCTTTGGTGTTTGTCTCAGATATCTGGGGTGCAGGGGATCAGCCCCAGGTGTCGATGGATGTCCTTGGCTGTGGCACCACAGGTTCAGGTGCCCTGGGAGTGGAACAGGATGCCCTTTAATTCAGAAACCTGCTCTGGGGAGCTGGGCTGCAGGCAGGGACAGCCTCACACTTATGGAAGTTTGCTTGAAAGCAGATCCAAGGGGAGGGATGGATTCCCACCCCCCCATGAGGCACTGCTCCCTTTCCAGGTGATTTGGGTGATGTGTCCTCAGCATGGGCAGGATGATTGGAAATGCTGGCACACACATGGCAAGGGAAACCAGTCTGAATTCCCTGTGCACTGCTGGGGGCTGTGCTGCTAAATCAGCTCTGTTTGAGGCTATAAATATTAGATATATTATATATATTAGATTACATGCTGGATATTAGTTATATATATTAGGTATTAGCTACATGCAATTATTGGCTGCTGTTTTTTCCTGAACACCAGGGTATAAAGCTGAGGGTGCCCTCAGTGTCAAGCACCAATGTGTGCCCATTCCCAGGCCCTGGATGAGCTGACCTGTCGTGGTCACCTCGTGCTCTTCAGCCAAGGAGAGCCCAGGGATGATTTCAGAGCTTGGCATTCCAGCTTTTCCCTCAGAGCCAGCCCCTCCTAGGGAAACATTCCCAAACTGAGATGAGGTTTGCATTTTATTAAAAGTAAAAAGATGATTTACCAATGAATATTGCTGGGTTTTTGCTTCTGCTGTTACTTCTCTCTTTTAGATTTTTTCTTCCTTTTGTTCTCTTTCTTTCCAGAAAGGCAAAAAACCCTGGGATGTTTGGCTGTAATGCAAGTATCTAATAATTTCCAGTAATAGAAGTGGTTTATTTCTACTTGAAAGTTGAAGCCAACTCTGATGAAGTTATATATTCGTTGATTAAATAAGATATATAAGGCTGAGACTGCTCTCTTAACATCCCAGAGCCACAAGGGCTTTAGCTACTCAGAGGCTGTGTTACTCATTCCTCCCTTATCCACAATCCCAAGCTGACCTAAAAAACTTTCCCAACTAATGCCTGACTGAAACTGCCAGATTTCCACATGAAGTCAGATTTTTACAATTTGAATTTTCCCCACGGGGTGGGGGGGAAAAATACCTTTGCAAGAAATTTCCAGAGCTTTTCTTACTTGCATCTTGCATGATTCAGCATTCTCTGAATTTCTCTGAACCCTGATTTTCCTCAGTCTGGGAGGGAAAAGAACCAATTTCTGCCACCTTCATAGCTGATCAACCAGATATTTAAAATATTAGAGCCTAGGTCTGCCAGCAGCTGCTTAAAAGAATTTTTATGAGTCCCTACCTGTGTTTGTGAGTGCCTAAACACCTCCAAATGTTTCATCTCATTATACTTTGTATTGTGGTGAAGGGATAATGCTTTCATTAGATCCATCAGCCATTCACAAAATATAGCTCTGTGCCACATTTACATCAGGAAAACAAATCATACTGTGCCTCAACTTTCCCCCATTAGGAGCTGAATGGATGTCTTGCCTCACCCAGGCAACGGGAGATGTCAAAAGTTCATTGGATTTACGGATTACAAATCACCAGTTGTCTCTCAAGCATTGTGCAAATTATCAAACGTTGTTTTATGGCACCGAGGGAACAGCCTGGGCAGGGATTCAGGCGTGTGCTGAAGCACCTTGTTGACTTCAGCATCTAAATATCTAAAATGAGCATTTTAAATGAGAACAAGAGACTGACTCTCCTCCTTCCCTGGACCAAAGTGTAGCTTAGTCCCCAATCTCCTCCCTCAAGAAGAATTAAAGTCTGTGCAGGGGCTCAGCACATCAGCACCTCACATTTGGAGTATCTGCATCTAAATTGCTTCTTTTCATTTATTTGCTTTGTTGGTGGGGTTTTTTTGCTTGCTTACTGCAAAATGTCACGTTTTCATAACTTCCAGAAAGTTGCTATTGCAAGAAAAAACCCAAGTTGCATCTGCTTCATTATATTAAAATGTTAACATTTTTAATATTTCCTAATGGCACCGCTATAAAGTGAACATTGGAATGAAAAGTTCTGTGCCAAAAGTGGAGCCTAGAGACAGTTAATGGCAATGCGTTCCTGGGGAGGCTCAGGGTTTGCTTTGGGGATG
Source organism: Toxostoma redivivum (assembly GCA_013397375.1). Classification (NCBI taxonomy): domain Eukaryota; kingdom Metazoa; phylum Chordata; class Aves; order Passeriformes; family Mimidae; genus Toxostoma; species Toxostoma redivivum. The sequence goes on from VXBI01014375.1 coordinate 16,064, forward strand.
TATAGATGATTATAGAAAATTGGCTCCGTTATTCCCCCAATTACAACGTGTAAAGTCATTTTACAGTGATGGCAGAGTGGGGACCAGGCAGGTTACAGCGAGAAAAGCCATGGAGCTTTTGGGTTGGTTTTGTATTTTCTGCTCGTGTATCGAGCCCTGTGTTCCTGCCTGGTTATTATGCAGGGGTTTTATGCAGGGTTATCTTTGTTATCTGGCTCTTATTGTTTTAATAACAATAAAAAATGTTAAAAAATAAAAAAATAACAAATTACAGTGCCTCCGTGCCTGGAGGGCAGTCCCACAAACACCCTCATCCCGATGCTTTATGGACAGCTGAAGGTCCCGCTCCTAAAGGGGTTTTTTCCAAGCCCAAGAGTTCAAACCCAGCACAGAAACGGGGATTTTGAGGCTGTGCATGTCAGGAGCGAGCCGTGTGATGCCTGTGTGATCAGCAATTCCGTATTCATGAGGAAGTAAAAGATGAAGTATAGTGTAAAGTAGCTGTTGCATTGGTGCTTTATTATCTCGAGCCGGTAATTGAATAGCTGCGAAGTGCCGAGTCCTGGAGGAAAACCCACCCCGCGCAGCTCCTTGGCGCTCTTTTCTGCTCCAAGAGTTCATCCATCCAGCCTAATTTATGAAATGCCTTCATGCTTTGGCCTTCCAAAATCCGAGCGTGTTTCAGATGCGATGTCTCTATCCGTATCTCGTGCTTTATCGCAGCACAGGAGGGCAGCGCATCTCCAACCTCCGCTTCTCACCGCGGTTCTGTCTCTGAACACAGCCCCGGCAAAATCCCTGCAATGCAAAGCAAGGGAAGGGCGGCCACAGCTCGGAGCTGGACTTTGCGAGCAGGAAAACCCTGATTCCATCTCAGCAAAACCCTGATTCCATCTCAGCAAAACCCTGATTCCATCTCAGCAAAACCCTGCTCCCATCTCAGGAAATCCCTTCTTTCATCTCAGGAAATCCCTGATTCCATCTCAGGAAAACCCTGCTCCCATCTCAGGAAATCCCTTCTTTCATCTCAGGAAATCCCTGATTCCATCTCAGGAAAACCCTGCTCCCATCTCAGGAAATCCCTTCTTTCATCTCAGGAAATCCCTGATTCCATCTCAGGAAAACCCTGATTCCATCTCAGCAAAACCCTTCTTGCATCTCAGCAAAACCCTTCTTCCATCTCAGGAAATCCCTGATTCCATCTCAGGAAATCCCTTCTTTCATCTCAGGAAATCCCTGATTCCATCTCAGGAAAACCCTGCTCCCATCTCAGCAAAACCCTGATTCCATCTCATCCAAACCCTGCTCCCATCTCAGCTCTGGCTGCTAAAATCCCATCAGGAAGGCTGGCACAGCCCTGGCACCACGAGCGTGCTGGAGGTGCCACCCATCACATCATGGAGTGAATCCCTGATGGAATTGGCTCTCTGGGCTCCCATTAAATGGGAAATAAGTTCTACAGAGGTTTGGTAAGCTTTAGACAACCAGCAACCTGAAGATCTGTGTCCCCTCAAGGTGCCTGACCTCTCACAGAGGGGACACTGGGCTGAATGTGACCGTGATAAATTCCCTGGTGTTTTGTTTCAGGTCTGCTGCAGCACCAGCTCAGGTGTCCCAGAATCCCAGAACTGGAAAAGCCCTCCCAGCCCATCGAGTCCAGCCCTGGTGCCCAATCCCCTCCTTGTCCCCAGAGCTCTCAGTGCCACCACGTCCAGCCCTTCCCTGCTGCTCTCCTGGCTGCACAAATCCCACAACGTGGAGCTTGCCCTCCATGAGATCTATCCCAAATCACTTTTGTTGCCTGTGGAAATGGGAATTCCCAGGAATGTTGTCCTGGGAAATGTAAGCTCAGCAATGGCCAAATTCCTGACCAAAAATATTGACAGAAAAGGAAAAAAAAAATCTCCCCATAGTCACAGAAAGTCTCCAAGAGCTTAGGGTGGATCCATGGCCTTCCAAAGTGCTGGATGCTGCAAGAAATGTGGAATTTGGCTTGGCTGGGCTGCCTCCTTCCTGCACCAAAACTTCAATGCAAACAGAAAATGAAAATTTCTTTCTTCAAACACACTAAATTGCTTTCAAGTTTTGGCATTTCTGTCACTATTGGATTTCCAAGGCGTCCCATGGTAATGATTAGAACTAAGCAAATACCTCAAAATATTTTCCATGAAAACTCCTTTGAATAAAACATTGAATAGCCTTCAGCTGTGTTCACACCCCTTTCATATTTGCTTTCTCTGAATATTCCAGTGACTGATTTATGGGCAGAAATGTTAACTGAAACAGCAATTTTTAAGGGAATGTTGCATAACATTTATGGAAAGCAGATTTTAAACATGGATATAGTATCGAAATGCAGCCTAGTTGGAATAAAAATAATACCAGGTGATTTAGTTCCTTCAATCTGAGAAATCATCTCAGGGCCCAAAAGTGCAGAGACCACAAACAAAAGGAGGCTCTGTCCACCAGGAAGACCAGAAATGAGGGTCAGATGCAGGCACAGCACAGGAGGGACTCAGTGAATTCTGAAGAAGTGCCTGAGTAGGGATTGTGTCCGGCTCCTGTGGACAAAAATACCTTCATAAATCTGGCCCTGACTCAAAATAAATGTTGGATATTGAGCACATTTGAAAAATGTGAAAGTAACTGGAAGTTAATTGTGAAGAGGAGAGACTGAGCTGGCTGAAGTTGAGCTGTGCACTCTGATTTGCCTTAGTGATGATACAGGAGCCTTGGCTGCTTCTTGGAGATGTCATTGTCAAAGAGCAAATATTTGCATATTGCTCTTCAACATCATTAGTTTTGTTTTGGAAGGTGAGTCATTAGGAGCGAGGTTTGAGGAAGTGTACAAATATTGCACGTCTCATTTGCATCCGTGACTAATTTGTGCATAAATCAGGTGAGGTGGCTCTGAGCTGACCAATCCTGGCATGTGCAGGGATGCTCACAGGCCACTCACATTATCAGCTGTGCTTCAAAAAGAAATTAATAATAATTAGGGGAAAAATAAAAAAGCTGAGCAAAGCTTTAAAACTATATTTTTGCATATGAAGCTCTTCTCCATTCTGTAGAGTGTTCCAGGGAGACAGAGCTCTGCTGGTACAGGGAACTTCGACAGATCTGCTTTATTCCCCTCGGAGTGAGAAAATATCTTCATGCCATCTCAGAAAAAAAGCTCATTTAAATGCTCTGTGAATGCAGCCCTTCCCAAAGGCCACCATGTAGTCATGTATTTTGGATGATGTGCAGCTAGAAAAGCGTGCAGCTAATGCACCCATCTCACCACGGGAAAGATTGAAACAAAAACACCAAAAAAAAAAAACAGAGAGAAGCTGAGAGCCAACCCACAGCCTCTAACCCAGATTCCTGCTCTGAAATAAAGATGGTCTGAGGATGTTCCTGCTCCCCAGTTCCACCAGCAGCTTTTAAAAATGTTGAGTATTTTCAGAGGGACACTCACACTCCATTCACCTTTGTCACCCTTCTGATTAACTCTAAAATATCCTTATCAAGGAGCAGTTTCAAGGCTGGAGAATGATTTGTGTTCACTTTCTATGGCAATGGGAGAATTTCCAATGATAAAAATTAGGAGCAGATATATTTGAGGAGCTTTCCCCCAGAAGTGGTGAAATTCAGGCTGGGATTTTCCACCACCATATCTTTGGCATGGTGGATAAATGAACACACTTTAATTTCCCTTTCTTCCCTGAAAAATCATTTATTTACCCTCCTGCCATCACATGCTAAATTAAGTCACATCTTTCTTTTATTAAAAAGACAGCTTTTTTCAGAGCTTCTTAAACTTTTCTAAATTTTCTTACCACAAACACTGCTCATTTTGTTTCTTATCCAGAGACTGATAACAGGGTTTCTATAAAAATGAACATTCATGATCAAAGAGCAACTCTGTATCATAAACAAATTACAACAACTGGGCATGCTTTGAAATAGCTTAACCTAATTAAGCTCAAACACTTTTGCAAAAGCTTTAAAAAAATGGGTGTAATTGGAGCTCCGTTCAGGTTCAGCTGACTTCATATTTTTAGTTTGGTTGGCATTTTTTTTTTCCCTTTTAGAGCTTTGCATAAACAAAACATTTTGACAGTGTTGCCTTCCTGGGGAAAAAAATGTTGGTGGTGCTGAAAATTCAGATTTCCAAATGAAACACAGCTTTAATTGCTCATTTTTGCAGCTCTGGGGATGTGTGTGAGATGTGCCAAGAGCAGCCCTGAGTGCCTGTGACAGTGGCACTCGTGTGGCACTTGGGTGACACACAGGGCAGGGATGGCTGGGCCACCAGGAGCTCCTGGGGGGGACTGGAAATGAAAATTGTTGTATTTTTCTTTAAAAAATCAGTTACATTATGGGATTAAAATGGATGGTTAAACCCCAAGTGTGTGGAGCATGTCCCAGTGTTAGCCCAGCCATGGATTTCTCCCTCTTTTCCATGGTGTGTTGTGGAAAATTAACTTTAGGCTGAGATTATCAGACACTCAGCTTTTCAGATCTTATTTCCCATCTCACTCTCTCCCCCCACTTTTTAAAAGTGTCGTAAAAAACTTTTCTCAGGTATTTATTGATTATAAACCTCTGAGGCACAAGGATTGATCATCCCCTTAATTTGATCCCAGGGGGATTTTCAATAGCAATAGCAATAGTAATAATAGTAGTAGCAGTAGTAGTAGTAATAATAATAATAATAATAATAATAATACACCTGAATCCTTTACTCAGGTCAATGTTTTAAAGGTCCAGCAACATCTGTGGATGGTAAAATGGCCCTCCAAAAATCTCTTTATTGAAGCATCAATTTTCTTAAACTTAGAATGAATAAATCTTCTGTAACCTCTATAGAATTGTGCCCTTCCCTCATCACCATAAAGCCAGAATGCTTTGGTTATTATCTGTTATAATCTTTTGTTATCTGGTCTTTTCTGCTGTAGTGAATTATTTCCTCCTTTCCAGAAGATTCTGATTTTATTGATTTTTTATTTCATCATGGAAACAATTTGCTGTTTGCCCCGCTGTGGAATCTCCATAAGGAGATGGTGATTTGCTGAAGGCTCTAATTTACACTTCTCAGGAATATTTGTGGGAAAAGAATTTCAAATTCATTCTTGTCTGCTCCAGGTTTTTCTGCTCAAGCGTTAACACTGAATTTTGCTCTTTGCTTGTAAAACTTTACTAATGATTACTGAAGGCCTTAATTGAAAGAAATTTATGTATATAGCTCAAAAACAATTTTACTCTGCAATACTCATTTTTTTTTATATATTTCTTTTCCATTCCTTGAGGAGAAAATTTTCAGCAAAATTTCTTTTCATGATTGAAAAGCACCAGAAGTGCTAAGCCAAATTACCTGTAATTATATAACCTTCTGATTCTGCCTGTGTTTAACAGATTAAATGTTCTGTCTTTACAACTTTCAAGGTTAAGTGCCCATAATGGGACATGCTGGGGAGTAGGGTCATATAATCCCCAGCAAGTGGCACTCAGCAGCCCAAATGGAAGAGAGTTATTAAAATCTATAACACACAACTTTCATCTACCACTCAAATTATAAGGGAGCCACTTGGAAAGAGCCAAAGGCTATTTGCAGGTTCAATATATTCACTTTGCTCTCAACAGTGATCAAAGTTGGGAGCTTCACATGGCTTGGGCTGATGGAGGAGCTAATTTGGAGGAGTGCAGGAAATGCTGTTCTGTCCCCAAGCAAGTTCATAATTGGAGTTTTCCAGCTGGGAGGGAGCAGAGCTGCACTGCCCAGCTCCCCACAGGCTGCACCAGCTCGTGGGCAAGGGTTAAAAGCCAGGGAGATTAATCTGGGCACCAAGACAAATTACACTTCTATTTTTTACAGAAAGTTTTCTAACTGGAGTGGTTCTGTTTTAATTGGGGACTATTACTTTAAATGAAATGCAAGATTGAGAGTCTTTTTTGCAGGGATATTTCAGTCACTGTCAAGACCTCCCAATAAGTTCATTCCTGCCTCTCTTCCACATATTCTTGTTTTTTCATCCGGAATTTTCTACATATTTTCTTTTCCTAATCTACCCCATGTACCAAGTCTATAAAGTTGGCTCCAAAACCCATTTAGCCTTGGGGTGACACATTAAAAAACCAGGGTGGTTTTCTTTTCCCCCCCAAAAGGCCATTTTGGAATGTGTCTGCCACACTGAAACAACTGCAGTGAAAGCCCTTGATCAAAACAACCACAGCACCTTTGCATGGCTGTTTGTGCTCTGCCAGTCCTTGAAATGACCTTGGCTTAATTACCTGCATCTCAATGAGTGAATCTACATAGCAAGTGAAGGTTAATTAATGAAGGATCATTTCTTACTTAAACCCATCAGGCAGTGGCTGACAAGCAAGTCTGGCCCGTGCAGGAGCAGTCTCTCTCTCATTAGAAATGGTCAGATTGATGTGCTGGGGCTGCTCTAGAAGCAGGGCCAGCACAGTTTGTTAATGAAGAGAACTGATGGGCTCCTGCTCAACTCTCACAGTGCTCTGCCTGTTATCACCAACGTCACTGAACTTCATTTTTTCCCACCAACTCCTCAATTTCCAGAGTTTCATTTGGGCCTTTTCAACCTAAACTTCAGAGATTTCCACCCAAAAGCTGCTGTGAGTTTTCTACCTGGAATGGGCAGAGCAATGAGATTTTCTCTCACATTTTGGGGTGGCTGGCACAAAACCCCATCGGCTGCATCACTCCAAACCTGGTGGCTGCAGGAATTCCTCCTGGTGTCCTGCCCACCTCCAGCTCCAAGGGATTCCTGTCCTGGGGAGCATCCCTGTCCTCCAGAGCTGGATGTGCCTCGGGCACCATTCCACAGCTGGGATGGGCTGCAGGCTCCCACTGCCATGTGCCCTCCCCTTTCCCAGCCCTACAAAAGGGAATATTCCTGCTGGAGACTCCAACACAACATCCTCACCCTGCAGCAGCTCCTGGGGGTAAAACACCCACAAAGAGCCTGAAAGCCAAACCAAAAATCCAGAAAATAAGAATTGGAAGAAGACAGTTCCTCAAAGCAGCTGACCCTGAAGTTCAGAAGTTGTGCTGAGAGCCCTAAAACCCTCTGAACTTGAGCTTGTCAAGGGCCACACTTGCACTGCCCATAAATCTTTTCTTTCCAATCACTCCTGGGGCTCCTGATCTTAGAAAACCTCTTGCACTTCATCTGTTTGGAAGCCCCTGGGAGAGAATGCATTTTTCCAACAATAAACAGTTGGAAAACTGTCTTAATATTTTTCCAAAAATAAACATTTGGAAAATTGTCTTAATATATATTTTTTCCAAGAATAAACAGTTGGAAAACTGTCTTCCCCCTGCCCATGGGGTGATGGAGGGGATCTGTTCCTGTGTCACAGGGAGCCTCTCAAACACCAAGGGAGCCTCAGCTGGCACAGGAAGGTTTTGCCCAGAGCTCTGGAGAAGCTGGATCACCCTGCAGAGACTGAACACTCTGAACACTCTGCAGACACCAGACCAGAGCCAGTTTCAGCCCCTGCCAAGGGAAAACACAGCCCAGAGCAAAGCTCAGGGACATTTCTGGGTGCTGGAACCGGAGCAGAGGGACCCAGCCTGAAATCATCCTGGGGTTCTAAGCACCCATGCTTTGGGGTCACAAAGAGTTTTCCTTTCCCACCCCTCTGGTTTTTGGGATGCAGGCTAGATCCATAATTGCCAATTTTCTCACCCTCCAAATGCAGAAGTGGCCAGAGAGGCAAACATTTCTTATGCTGAACAGAACATGTCAGAATAGAGGAGTGTTCTCCTCCACACCTTGCAAAGTTACAGATTTTGGCTGCCTTGCCTCTCTTTTTCCTTTTGGTTAAAACATGCCTTTACCTTTATCAAGCTCTTCCCTTCTCACTCTCATCCATTGATAAAGAAATAACAACAAAACAAATCTCAAATATTTGGTCTTTTCTCATCCTTGCTTTTGAAGGTTTACATGAGTGAAGGTGGGGCTGAGCTCAGAGGTAAAACTTTAGAAAATAATTTAGAAGGTGAATTGCTCCCACCTGATATAAAGTGAAAAATACCTCATGTGATCCTGCTTCTGTCTGTTCTATAAAAATTGATTTTTTTTTTCTATATGCAGAAGTATTAGGAATTGATTCTGGCTTGGGCAGGTGCCAGAATTTAACTCACCACAGTTCTAATATTTTCAAGTGCTGGAAAAAAATATATTATATTAAAAGTTTTCTGTAACTGGGAAAAAGAGCTCATTTACCTTTGTAATTTTCTATTAATTTACTACTAGGATTCATTTTGCATTTAATTCAGTCCTCTAATGGCTTAAAACTGTGTCTTTGGTCTTTACACATTTGTGGTCTCAGCCGTGTCAAGCTTTTTCATCTACTTTATGTTCATTTATTTTAACTTTTAGTGGTCTTCTAGCCAATTCTTTATCCTTTTTATTACAAGAGCATGAAATTTTATAATGCCCTAGAGCTTTGTTAGTCAGCTGCTACAAGGTTCTTAACCTTAGTTAATTTATTCTTTCACTTTTGACTTTCAGATATGGAGCATGCTTTAATATTTTGGTTTTGAATATGAAAGCAACTTTTATTAAGTAGGTTTATGGCATTAATAGATCCTTATTTCATTTTTACAGGAGTGTTTAGGTATCCTGCTAGACACAGAATGTATCATTTTCCATAATTATCTATAATTTTTGTAATATCATTTAAACCCTACTATATTAAAATATTGCCAATATAACAATTTTAACCTTTTTAGGTAATTTTACTCCAGAATAATCGTAAACAAGCCTAAGAATGGTTCTTTTTCCTTGTAAAACCTGATTTTTTTGGTTGCTGATCACATTAATGAGTAATTAAGTCATGGCAGTTTGCTTATGTAGAGAGATAAAATGGAGAAAGTTCTGAAATCATCACTTGCTGTAATTTCACATAATTATTGTGAGCACATCCTGTATCCCAGCAATGATGCAATGCTGGCCATTCCTGCAGTTTGGGAAGTGCCCCAGGAATCCATGAAATCCCTGAACAATTCCAGGGTTCTGTGGCTTCAGTTTATGAAATTTCTTCATAAAACCACAGCAGGAGAAGATGCAGAAGTGAATATCTGATAAAAAGATCAAATTCATGTCCAGACAAAGAACTGAACCTGAGCAGCTGGGCAGGGGGAGAAAGGGGAAGATGAGGGAGAAGGGGATGAAGCAGTTGGAGGAGAACAGGGGAGGCTGCTCTGCCCAGCCTGGGGTGCTGGGAATAGAACAAATCCCAACTCTGGTGGAAAAGAAACCTTTGGCTGAAGGATAGGAAATGATTGCTGAGGAGTCCTGGTGTCAGAGTCCAGGCAGCCCCAGGGAAGTGTGGGATGGATTAAATACCTGGGAAAGGGATTGGGTGGATTGAATCCCTGAGAAAAGGGATTGGATGGATTGAATCCTTGGGGAAAGAGATTGGGTGGTTTGAATCCCTGGGAAAGGGATTGGGTGGTTTGAATCCCTGGGTAAGTATAAAATTGATTGAATCCCTGGGAAAGGGTGCACAAATTCCTGTCCTTGTGGACAGGGATGGCAGGAGGCAGTGCAGGACCCAGCCTGGAAGGGGTGCAGCTGTGGGTTGTTCCCAAAGGGGAAAACAAGGAATGTTTGAGGCAGGAGAAGTTCAGGCTCTCCTGGTTTAGTTTTCCTTTGAGGCTGGATGCACCAAGAGACCAAAACAATTGTGAGCAGCATTCCCTGAGCAGCCACCAATCCAAAGAGGGGACAAATGGAAAATTCATAGCAGGGGAAAAAAGAGTTCTTGTGGAATCCATGGGCTAGGCTTGAAATAACCACATTTGTCTGCAGTGTTCCATTTTTATACCTCTTGGTTTCCAGGAATCTCCATTAATCTGTAATTTTAATCAAAATGCATTTCCATTTCAGCTCAGGTAAGAGTCCTTGCTATAATTCTCCTTCTCAATGTGGTGGAGTTGTTATTTCCCCTCCATTATTTACTCATGTGCAAGCTCCAAACCAGCTCCACTGCACTGGAGGTTCATTTCAGTTCCACAGGGAGCTAACACTTAACATGATTTTATATATATATATATATATATGTAATATATATGAACATTTCTTTGTCAGGTAGAAGCTTTTAGTTATTCTGACATGAGGCTTTCACACTGCAAAAATATTACTAATACTATTTTGCCTCTAAAGTGCATTTGTTATCAATATGCACTTAAACTGGTGATCAAGAGTTGGTGGGAGAGACACCTGCTCTGCATTTCTTATCTTTTTAATACCTTAGGGATACATCACTTAATAATTTAGTGCTAAACCATTTAGCATTTTAGCCCATCATCTCTTATATTACACATAGGATTTCAGTAATGTCTGATAAAATTATGTGTTAGCTGCCTTATGTGTGTGTAAAACTTAATAAGTCTTCTTCCCCCCCTCAAGTTTAATAACTGATTTCTTACATTTATGGATGTGAAATTTTATTGCTCATGGATATAGTTTGAACCTAAATCTTCATATCTTATAAATTGATTTTTAGTTTCCTTTTTGACCTTATGAATTTCAATCAGACATTGACCTCTTGTTGCTCATGAATCTGACTGATTTAGTGCCATATAACAATAATACTGTAGAAAAGCATTATCATAAGAGCCCACAGGGTTTGCTGAAACCCATAACTAGATTTTGGAGGCCTCTAGCAATAATAATTCTTGACCCAAGACTATTCTCTAATACCTCCATCCTTTACTGTTCTGGACTGGCCAATCCTTGTTTTAGTACAGTCAAGGAAAGTGCTGGAGACTCCCAGGAGGATACGAGCTCAAACTGTGTGGAGAAGATAATGCTGAATATACTCCTGTAAAATGAACCTTAGAAAAGACCAGTTCTGTCTGGGATTTGTCACATTTTGAAATGAGAGGGGAAGAAGATTTAAAAGGAACCTTTTGTGACAAAAATTAGTATTTACTCAGTGTTTGAGATTTTCAAAAAGTAGAAATTTAATAGTAATTGTCTTTACTGGAATGTGTTGTTATTCTTCAGTCTATCACTATAGCTGCAGCCTAAATAGAGGACTTGAATGATTACTGCTTTGTTTGCTTGGCTGTGCTAATTTAATTTAATTTAATTGCTTATATGCTTTGCTTTACTGAATAACTGGGTGTTGATGTTCATTATTCCTCATTAAGAAAGAATCTTCAAGTGAAAGCAGAAGTGGGAAGGCCGTGGGCCTGTGGTGTTGGTTCCCAAATGCTGACTTTGGGCACAAACATTTCCTGAGTGCCTGTGCAGGAATGGAAATGGTCATTTATTTATCAACTGATCACCAAGGAATCAGATAAAACTCTTTGTGGTGAGCAGGGCAGAGGGTTGAGGAAGGAGGAATGAGCTGTGAAATGTTCCTGGAGCAGCCCCCAAATGCTGCAGGACCAGAGAGCCCCAGCCTGGCACAGCCTTCTCTGCCAGGGGGGATTTATGGCAGCAGGCTGACACGGGATAATGGGTTTGAAATATCCAGTATTATGTAAAACTCAGATTAATCCTTTTCACTCGTGCTTTGTGAGTCCCTTGCTTTGGACAGCAGAATTGCCACAAAGAAAGGCAGAAGTTGCAGCTGGACATGGGAGTCTGTGCTGCTCATCATCCTGGCTGTAGGTGGATGAAAAGGGCACTTTTTGGGCTGTGAAAGCCAAATCTGGTCCCTTGGCAGGTGTCTGAGGAGGGAATGTGAAGCCACAGGTGGTGGCACAGCCCTGTCCTGTGCCCCCAGGGGCTCCTGCAGGACACCCAGCCTTCATTTCATGTTGGAGGGCAAGAGAAAGGCAAGGTGCTCCCGTCCTTCTCGTTAGGGATATCACATCCTTGATGCTTGGCATTTAAAAATGAATTAAAAGTGAAGCCCTCTCCGTGGCAGTCCTGGCACAGAACCAGGTCCATTTCTCCAGGTGCCCTGGAGAGCCCTTGGCTCCTGCCCAGACCCAGCTCCCAAAGCTCCCAGTGCAGACACAAAGGCCAAAACTGGAACTCCCAAAAAAAGCAACTCCCAGCCTTCTCCAGCATCACTTCCCTGGAGGAGGCAGTGCAAGATGAGGGCTGGTGGTAGTTTGGAATAAATGATGCCAAGGACCAAAACTCAGGCTCAATGTGAGCCAGTGCAGGCAGATTTTGGGTGTAACAAAAAGAATTTCTGCTTCCCCATGCCCTGGGAGCTGTTCAGTGCAGGAATTCGTGTCTGGTGTATTAATGTTCAAGGCTTTCCAATTTACACAATACAAGAGGTGAGTAGTCCAAAATATAAATATATGAGTGAGCTGTGTGGTATTACTACTCTGTTTATGATGCTGAAAAGTCAGAACTGTGCCAAGCCACTGGTTTTTTATAAACTATTTAAATAATTTATTGACATGTGAAGTTAACAATTCTCTGTGTTTACTCCAGCTTGTGTTAGATCTGATATGAATGAGGCTCTTTGGACCTTGCATTTTTATCTCATTTCCTCAATGTTGGCAATAATTTTGCTGTTTCAATAACTGATCTTATTCACCTGCTGCTAAAAACACTTGTCATGTTGAATTACATGCCCTGCACAGATATTGTTGCAATTAGCAATTACAAAATATCACAACAGAAGTGCACAAAGGTTTAGGATCCAGATTTTTGACTGTGTGTAATCATGTCCTAATTTGCTGAAACACAAGCCAGCAAGTTCTGTTCATCTGTACTTTTTTTTTTATTGATCTGCACATGTACATTTGGAGCCAGTGATAGAAATATAATAAGAAATTCCATGTTTTTCCTCATTCCCAGAGTTCCTGACTGGGCCCAGGAGCTTGGGGGAGCTAAACCCAGCTGGATCCTTTTCTCAATTAGAAGATTTGAATCTGCAAACCAAGATCTCCAAGGTAAGATTCAACCTAATTTTTTTGTGTCAAAATTAGCTCCCTTCCTCTTCCACACACATTTCCAGGTGTGGCAGATGTCCCCCAGCACCAGAAAGCATCTGTGACAGCAGGTAATTGTCTTTAGCATGTGGCCAGGACAAATTAAACCTGACTGGAGCCCAGTGTGGGCAGTGATGGTTTCCTGGAGCCACTGGAGAGTGGGGCTGGGTCCTGCTCCAGCCCAGCATCCCCCAGGTTTTGTGGGATGTGGAGAGCTGGGACCCTGTGGGAAGGGCTGCTCTGAGTGCAGGAGGGCACAGGATGGAGGAAATTGCTGTGTTTGAATGCTGGTCCATGTTGTGAAGAGAGATTTTTTCCATTTAATCTTCATAGCACACAGAGAAATTAACCAGTGTCATCAGGGTTTTGGTTTTGATTTTTTTTTTGCTTGTTTGGGGTTTTTTTTGGTTTTTTTTGGTTTTTTTTTGCTTGTTTGTTTTTTTTTGGGGTTGTTGTTGTTGTTATTTTAGAAATAAAAAAGACAATAAAACATTTTTTAGAACATTATATAGAGATATATAAAAGGGAGAGAAATCCTGCAAGCATTTATTGCTGCTGCTCCCATGCAGTGTCCTGGTACAACTCTAACCAGGGAGCTCCTGGGGACCAACAGCTCTGGTTTCTCTTTTGGCTCTCCAGCCACTGGAGTCTGTTTGGATTTCCTGGTGTCCTTTCTGGTTGTGCTGGATTACTCATAACTGCAGCTCAGTGGTAGCTGCCAATACAAATTTAGTCTTTTCTGTTTGTTCTGTACTGTCCTGTCAAAGCAGATAAGTCTGCTTTGCATTAAAGCTCAAAAATTTAATTGTGGGAAAATGATGAGTCACTGAGTGAAGGTAACCAGTGTCTGTGTCAGGGGATGTTCTCCTGAGGGACACAGCACTGAAATGACATCAGGGCCACGGGCCAGAAGCAGCAGCTCTCACACCAAGGTGTCATTTACATTCCCCTGGGACCATGGGGCTTTCTGAACCAGCCAGAAGATTGATTTAGGGTCAAGTGGGAAAAAGAATATAAGAGGAAAAGGGAATTCTCCAAGCTCTATTAGCAATTCAGGCCACCTGCCTGGGAACATCTAATGAAATTCTCTCTCAGGACAGAGCAGGATTGTCCATTCTCACCCCCTGAGGTGTGGGTTTGGGCAGGGAACCATGGCAGTGCCCATCCCCAGCCCAGCTGTCCCAGAACCACAGAACCATCAGGGTTGGAAGAGCCCTTCAGATCATCCAGTCCCACCATCCCCCCTGCCCTGTCCCCAAGTGCACATCCAGGTGCCACCTGAACACTTCCAGAGATGCTGATTCCACCCCCTCCAATGCCTGCCCACTCCTGCAGTAAAAAAATGTTCTAATATCTAATGTGAACCTCCCCTGGTGCAACTTACACCAATTTCCTCTCATCCCTTCCCTTGGGACACGGCAGAAGAGCCTGATCCCATCTAGGGGCTGCACCCTCCTGGCAGGAGTTGAGCAGAGTGAAAGGTCCCCTCTTTTCCAGGATGGAGCTATGGCAGCCTGGAGCTGAATTCCATCTTCCCTGCCATCACTGCAGAGCTTCTCTGAAATCAAATCTCTCTCAAAATCCCAACCACTACACCCAGAGCTCCCCAGGAAGGAGAGAACTGAGCCTTGCACGTGTCTGAAGGAAGGACAAACACAGCCAAACTCCTCTGGAGCTCCCCCAGGCCCAGTCTGAATGTTCCCCAGGTTAAGGTTGCCATCAGCCCTTCCCTGGTGGCTGGGATGTGGCTCTGAAGTTTGTTTGGAGGGCCCATATCAAATCTGCATATCTGAGCTCGCCTCATTCCGAGCAGCCCTTGTCAAGGGCAAACCTGGAGAGTCACACCAAGACTAAATTAAGTGTCTGCAGGATTTCCTTGTGATATGATAAATTTCCAGCAGAACAAATAGCAGAAATGGACTAGAAATGCATAAGGAAATCCCAGGAAGGATTGATAGAAATTAATTCAAAACCTTTTTCTCCAGCATAATTTGGACAAGACATAATAGAGTTCACAGTTTACAAGCAAAAAGCAGGAAGTACATAACTACTAAAAGAGCTCAATTAATTCCCATTTCGTGCTGCATCTTTATGAGGAAACTCAGCTGTGTGTTAATGATCCTCAGAAGAACCCAGACTACACTGATGCTCTACTCACACTCCTTGTTAAGGGTAAAATTCACCCTATTGAAGAGGACAAGCTTAAGATCTATGCATCCACTTAGTACCACTTATCCCAATTTTCACTTAACAAGAGCCTAAGTAGTGTATACGTCTGGATTGTCCTCCTGCACTAAAGTGAATTTTCTGCCCAGTAAATTAGATTGGTCTGATGTGTGCTTAAAAGGAAGAAAATCTTTGCTTTCATTAGGGGCTGTGCTGGGAAATTGCTGCTTGACCTATAACTTAAACAAAAAAATTAGCAGTTGTTCACAACTGCCCTGACAGAGGGCCATGGGATATTTGCATCATTTCCTGATCAAACAGCAGAGCTGAAATGATGGAGCCCATCAATCCTGAAGGGGAATAAACTCTGTGAGGGAGCTGCTCGTGGCTTTGTTATTCAGATCCTTCTCGTGGATGGTTTTTAATATACATTTATCTTGATGTTTGAGTCAAAGTGGCATAGAGTGGGCTGAGAAGCATCATGAGACCATCAGCAACCCCTCAGCAGAGAGCACAGAATGGTGGAGTGAAGTTTTATATTTAACTTACATCTGAGATAAACATAAACAGGAGAGCTCTGCCAGCCAAGAAGTCCTGACAAAGCTGAATGAAGTGGCAGGTGCTGGGTGTGTGCTGTCAGACCCTGCTGTGTGTGCACCCACCCTGGACGTGCCAGGGACAGCCCTGGGGCTGGGCAAACATGGGTTCATCATTCCCAGGGACACCTCCAGCCCTGGGCATGGCCAGCTGCTTGTCCCACACCCCAGGACAGGCAGCATCCCTTCCTGCAACCTCAAATGATGTTTTTATTTGCAGGCTCTGCGAGATATTGCAGTCACAGTTAATGAAGTCCTTAATGAACTGACAGGCCTGGTTCTTATCTCACTTATGCCAGATTTAAACCTATGTAACTCCATTAACTTGGTGAGTTGATCCTAATTTTACATAAGTGTAAAAAAGATGAAAACCAGACGTTTTATGTGCTCATTATCTAAGAGGATACAAAGTATGGAGTTCTTAAAAATCTTTTTTCTGTTTTCTCTCAGTTGCAAAGAGATTTAAGGGCTCCTCCACCTTTGACCTCCCCACTGTCCCTGTGCACCCATTTCTGCAGCTCCTTACTCTGTTTTCCAAGTTAGTCTGATCATGCAGGTTTTGATCTCATTGTGGTTTGGTACCTCCTGAAACAAGTTTTGTAAACTTTGTTCCTAGTGAGCACATTCCTTCTGGCATGAATCAAAACTCTGCATTCTTCCCTCCTTCCCACGGAGCCTCTTCTAAGAGTTCAGCCTCCTCCAGAACATTCATGGCTTTCTTTAATGCAAAGAAATTACCAGCACAGAAACGTGTCATACAACAGGGGTGTAAAATTGTGGAACTGAAGGCAAAATCATTTTCGTCCTCGCAGTTTAACTTTGGAGATGTTTCATCTTGGCCTGTTGCTCTCAGCCAATTCTGCTGAACTTTCCCTGCCTGCAGTAGTTTACTTTCCTCTTGAACTCTGCAAGATCAGTTTTACCCCAAGGAGACAAACTGTGTACACAGGGAAAATGATTTCAGCTGTTTTGGTTCGCTTTTATTGTGTTTTGATATTGATACGATTTCCAATAGAGTATTGCACGGTTCTGCCTGCACAGCCAGGCTCTCCAGAAATGCAGGGCAGGGAGGAGCTCGGTGCCAGCAGGTCCCCGTGCCAGCTGAGTGCCAGCACACACCCCAGGGGATGGCAGAAGTGGCCAGCACCACCCCAGCCAGACATGTGAAATCCTGAAAGCACTGACCTCCCCATGTCAGCACTGCAGGAATGCCTCTGCCTTTGATGGAGTCACTCATAATTTACAGCTCTGGGAGATCAAACCCGCAGCCCAGAGCACAGAGATGTTAACATGGATAGTCCCTGTCACAGGAGGGATGCTGATTCTAATGGTACCTCCTGTCACTCAAGGCACACACTGGGTGTCACTTATGAGGACAACGGGTCACCCTTTTCCCTCCACTCTGAATGGATTAAAGATATCAAAATGAGAGTCAGGATGGGGGGGGAAATGAACTATTAGGAAAATAAATAAGAGGACTGGCAAGAGAAATCAGAAAGGAGAATGAAAGGCAAGTGGCCTGCAGAGCCCCAAGGCAATTAGCTCGGGCTGGGCAGAGGGTGAGGCAGCTCCGGGTGAGCCCCAGCACTCAGCTGGGTCACAGCACTCATCTCTTATTCCACTCTCCGAGAATCGTGCCAGACTCCTCCAGAAAGTGCCAAGTTCCTGCCAAGGGAGGCAGGGAGAGCTGCAGGATGCTCTGCACCACAGGCAGGGAGGGATGAGAGCAGTCCCCCCTGGGTCTGGGGACATCAGAGCCAGGAGTGAGAGCAGAGCCAAGGCCAGGAAAGCTGTGTCAGAAAGGGCTGAACGAGCTCCATCCAGGGACTCAGCTGAAGGGGAAACCAAGCAACTTTGGGGAGTGAAATGCTGAGTCAGAGATTATTCCCCCTCTGGTCCTGCAGTGTACCCGACCCTTGGCATTTCTTATGGCAGTGACCAAAGGTTAAAATGAAGGCTGATCTCCCTTTATCATGAACAAAACAAAAGGGCCCAGACCCACTGATCCCCAGGTACACTTTTCTGTACCTATTTACAGTCTTAGATGTGCTGAGAGCTCACATCACTTTAAAGATCTGTGAATTCTGCTATCACAACCTCACACTGCCAAAAATCCTGAGTCTGGAGCAGGATGGGCTCCAGCCCTGGATCCAGAGGTGCCTCTGTGTAAGGACCAACTCTTCTGGGAGCCCTGCAGTCACTCCTGCAATCTCTGGGCACTCAGACTGCAGTCCTGGAATAAGCTGGAATACAGCCCTGGGTGTCTCTGGCCAGGATTTTTAACCACTGGAAGTTGCAGGAGATTCCCAAAAAGAAAAGTGGGGATGAAGAGGCTTTTAAAGCACAGCAATACCTGAGTATGACAAATACCACAGAAGGGCTAATGCTGTTTGGCAATTTCCTGGAAGCTCTGTGAGTAGAAGTTCAGTTCATTAACTGCTGCTGCTACCTCCAGAAGTCAGCTCAGATTGTTTTCCTGAAATAAAACCTGAACCCAGATGGCAGAGGTGAACCTGCCTTGCCAGCCTCCACCAAGAGAAGATGCAGGTTCAGAAACAATATTTATACTCCCAAATCTCCATCACTCTCTCTTTTTTAAGCTTATTAAAATTAAAAGCATGACCTGCCACATCACATTACATCAAAACATGATGTAACTTCTCAATTTAAAAAAAAAAAAAAGCTTTAATTTATGATCTCGTATTATGCCACAAAAAGCTTTTGTTTTCCCCAGAGAAACTATAAATTTTTTACAGTGACTGTTTCTCCAGTATCTTTGGCAGACTGGAACAGTGAGCATTGGCAAAAAGCAGATATTTAACAGCTCCTGACGAGCAGCTTATGAATCACCAGGCTGGGATGCTGGCACACAGCTCCTGGAGGTGCCTCTGAAATGAGGCTGCTCCCCTCCCTCTGCTCCCTGCAGCCACCCCGAGCAGCCAAACCTGATCCTCTGCAGCCTTGGATTTCTGAGGAGAGCACTCCTTGCTGTGCCAGTGCCACTGCAGCACTTCCAGGAGCAGCCCCAACCCTGATTCCTGATTTTGGGAAATGCTTCTCATTGCATTTGGCATTTGGATGTTTTCCATTTAGAGATGTAGCAGTGCTTTGTGCAAACCTTCACCTGTGCAGCTCTGGAGGGGGAACTGAGGCACAGGAGCAACAGGAGATGGTGGAGCCCAGAAGAGCCAGGTGTGCTCTGCTGGCTGTGCATGCCCAGGTGGTGAATTCCTAAAGCCTGGCTGCTTGCCCCAGTGCTCCTGGAGGCAGCCTGGGCGTGGAATGAGGATTTTGTTGGCCTGGGGCTCTCACAAACTGATGGTTTTTTTGGGAATGCTCTGGCTGAAGTGGAGCCCAGTGGAACTTGAGAACAGGGACTTGCTCTTGTCCAAAGCAGAGGTTTCAAGGCTTCCAAAAAAGTTCTTTCTGGAGTGGGCTGTGTGCTGTGAAGCTGCTGCACAGGCTGTGGTCAGGCTGGCTCAGTCTCTGCCTAAGGCTGGGCTTATTTCTGCTAAAGCCACAGCGCTGTCAGGCCCTGCTGGGCTCGGCTTTCACTGCACACTGGGGTGTGAAACCTTCCCAAATCACAGCCCCTCAGCTCCAAGCTTCCTCTGGGACACACCGGGAGTTTCACTGAGCACCCAAACTGCAATTACTCCCGGGCCAGTGCCTTTGAGGCAGATCTGCTTGAGGAGGATATTCCTCATTGCAGGGCACTGCTAATCCTGTTTATGAGCCTTGGTGCTCGTACTGAATAACCTGAGAGTGGTGGGAAAGTTCCTGGAGTGCTCTGGGTGTGATTGTGCACAGAAATCTCCATCACAGGCACGGGGTGGGTACAGGGATTTGTCAGGATTTTTGTGCAGGTGTCACTTGGGGTGCCCCAGTGAGGCTCCCATTTCTCATGGGAGATCCTCTGTTCTGCCTCAGTGTCACCCAGGGGAGAGCTCTGCCTTCAAACCCTGCCCACGGGGCAGGAAACCACCCCTGGTGTCCTTTTCCTCCAGTGAGGGACTGGGGAATTACCCTGGGTGGGTTTTAATGAGCTCTCCTCTTCAGTGGTGCAAACCCTGCAGCAGCAAAACTGCCAGGGGCTGACATGAGCTGGGGGCTGCTCAAAATCCGGCTGTAAATCCTCACCTAAAATGTGCTTTGTCCCTCTACAGCCTGGAGGACACCTGGCCACTGAGAGGAGATGGAAAAGCTCTCAGGTGAATGGATGGAGCTGAGCTAAAAACCTCCAGAGTCTCTTCCAAATGTGGAAGGAATTATCTGGGATGTGTCTCCTTTTGACTTGACATAGGAGGTTTCAAGTTTCATGGCATCTTACATTATTGTTTAAATTTGTTTCAGGCAAGAAACACACTTTTTAAGGCCAGGAATACAGATTTGTGAGATGCTAAGACACCTGAAAAGCAAGAATACAGATTGTAGGATGAATATTTCACAGAGTAATTATTTAAATATATTCAAGTATGAACATCTTTAGATCCTAAATTTAGTATTCCTTAAAAACATAATATTACAATAAAATCTAGCCCACTCTCACATTGTTCCTAACATCCCAATTCTCTGTTTGAACCAGCTGTTTTTTTTTTTAAATTATGTCTTGGTTGCTTATTTAAATCATCCCACTGATATTTTTTGCCCCAGACTTTAATTTTTGGCATAGCACTGGCACATGTGCTGCTGCTGCTGAGCACCTGAAGCTCCCAAAACACGATGGCACAGCAGGGCTGCTGTGGGATGCTCTGGGGGCAGAGGCAGCTCCTGTTCCCTGCAGAGATCCCTTGGCTCAGGTGGGATTTCAGCACCTGCCCAGGCACATGGAGCAGCAGGAAAATGTGACATGAGAGAGGTGACAACACCTCGGGGACTGGGGCAAGGAGCTGAGCCTGGAGGAGCTGGGAGCTCAGGGGATGCTGCTGGAGGAGGGAGGTGCAGCACTGCAGGTGACAAAAAAGGGATGGACACATCTTGGGAGTGGATGAACACTGGGAAAGAGCAGCAGCTGCTTTGTGAGCTCCTGAGCAAAGGCTCAGCTTCAGGGCAGCCCTGCTGTTGAACAGAGGGAAGAAATCCCTGATTTAAATCCCATCTTCAGTCAGGGCCTGGAGGTGCACTCCAGTTTTAGGGTCAGCTGTGGTGTTCAGGCCCTGTGAGCAGCAGGTTTGCAGGGTCTGTGTGTGATCACCCACCCCTCACCCCTCAGCTCTGGCTGTGGCTGCAGGACAAACAGGCACCTGCAGGAACCTGCCTGCATCTGTGAGAGCAGCACAGCTCTCACCCAGCCACACCTGCCCTATTCAAAACCATTTAAACCTACTTAGAACCAGTGGGAAATGCTCATTGCACTGAAATGGAGATGGCCTCTATTATGTCATGTAATTACACGGTGCAGTGACACAAATTCCTTCTGGTGTTCATGGTACCACCAAGCCAGCAGCTCCAATTCTGGGCTGAGGCAGGGGCACATTGTTATCAAGTGCTGGCCATGATAAAACTGCTGATACTCTTGTCCAGCCACCTGTTTTCCTGCATGGGTTTGGGGTGTCCTGATGGAAGATTTCATCTCCTGAGGTGCCCTCACTGCAGTGTTCAAAGATGATGGGGAAGTGCAAGAGAGCCCCAAAATTTTTTGTACCCTCAGTGTTACCTCGTGTCTTTGCTGGAAGGGTTTATGTCCTTCACAGCAGCATTTCAGAGGAATTCTTACCTTTGTCACTGTTAAATGGAATATTAGGGCCAGGGAATGATCAGAAATTCTTGTTTTGGACCCAGCTCTGTTTTTGGTGCCTCAGTTTTCTGGAAGGAGCAGTTTGGAGTCATAGGAGCAAGTCCAGGCCAGCCCAAAGGTATCCATTTGCACCCCTGACTTATTTTCCCAATTAGTCCTTGTTTCCAAACCCTCCACAAACCCAAGCTGAGCCTTCCCTGACAGAGAGGCCCTTTCTCCTCCCAGCTAAAAGCAGGATGCTTTCAGTAATTCCAAATACAAATGTGCAATGAAATCTCAGCCTGGGTGATGCTATGAGAAGGAAGAGTGTGCAGTTTGCTTTATGTGCTTTTAGCTGTTCTACCCTACCCTGCAACATGTGCACCCACTCTTGTAACCTTTACTGCTGTGCAAAGATGATCTGTCATTTCTACAGAATATATATATATATATATATAAATTTATTTATTTCTTTATCCTGAGGCAGCTCCGAGTCCTGACTGCCCTCTAGAGAAATTCTGCTGCAAAAGCTCAGACCCACAGAGTCAGCAAAAAATAATTGCAGCCCTAATCTTAACTAGAGCAGCTGCACACGGGGCTGGTGACAAGATCTGGAGGAGCAGAAATGCATTCACAGGAGGCTTTTGCTCACTGTCATTTGTGTCTGAGGCCAGACACAAACACCCCAACCCAGCCACTGCCTGGGAAAGCTCAGCAAAAACTCAGCTTCCACCTCCCACCAGCTGAAGTGGAAAAGAAATGAAAACGTTTTTGGTGAAGAAATTAAAAGCTGCTTCACGTTCACCTCGCTGGCACGTGATGCTTAAATTATTGAAGCTGCACACCTGAACCTGTGTGTTCTTACCTTGTTCTCACACTTGTAGCTCCCATGCCTGTGCCTGAGGATGATGGATGTGATTTCCTCTCTGGAGACACCCAGCCCTTCCTGGATGTGCTCCTGGTGGCCCTGCCTTGCACTGGAGCGTCCCCAGAGCTCCCTTCCCACTCCAATCTGGGATTCCCAGAGTGGGTGCCAGGGCTGTGAGGCTGCTGGGGACTCTGAGCCCTGCAGGGACTCCTTGCTGCTGCTCCCAGAGCAGCTTTTGGCAAGATTGATTGGTGCCATTCTGTAAAATCAGAACAAAGTGCATCTTTTGCAGTGCTGGGGGATGTTACTCCACAAGCTTGGATCAGCACAGGGAAAATGGCATTTTAGCCATGAGAAACAGTGCAGAGCAGCTCAGGGTGCACTCAGAAAACTTTGGACCTGACAAAAAGGGAGAAAAAAAGCCAAATGCATTTTTTATTTTTTCCAAAAGAGCCGAATCCCGCGGGATCCTGCAGGATTTTATTCATTGACCAGGCTGTCCCTGAGCTCATGGGGCTGCTCCAGCCCCCAACAGCCAACTTTGGCTGATCTCTTTATTTTTAAATACTTCCTCTCTTGCCATTATTCAATTTTCATCATCTCTGAAACCGTTTTTGGTGCAGTTAGGAGGGGACCCAGCCATGTGGGATTTGTTGCTGAGGTGATTTTGAGTGGCAGCTCTCACTGACTGCAAACTGGGAACTCTGCCTTGGGTTTTCCAGAGGAGCTGTGGCTGCCCCTGGATCAGTGGCAGTGCCCAAGGCCAGGCTGGACCAACGTGGAGCACCCTGGGATGGTGGAAGGTGTCCCTGCCATGGAATGAGGTGAGATTCAAGGTCCCAAACCATTCTGGGATTTTATGGTTCTGTGACTGGATTTCTGATGTCAGATCTGGAGTAAATTGGGTACTTTGGGGTGGAGTCCAACATTGGCAAATTTACTTCATTGCAGTTGTCAGCTGCATTATTCAAAACAGCTTAATCCTGCCTGGCTCCTTGCACACAAATGTAACATGCTGATAATATCCATTCCCTTTCTTCTGTACCTTTGTCTCTCTCCATTATCATAATTCTGTCTTCCAGCTTTTTCCTCTGCTGAGCTTTCAGAGACCTCCCTAATCAACATTTGACACAGAGGGAAGATGGGTGGCACCAGGGTGGGTAAAAGGCAGTGCTGCAATTTGAGGGGCTCTGCAATCATCTCCAGGAGTGACAGCACAACCCAAGCAGCAGCTCCAGCTCACTCACTCTGGGGAAAAAACTATTTGATTTTAGCTAGAAATGTATTTATATTTATGTGCATATGCTTGTACACGTCAAATATTAATTTCTTTTATTCTAATTTGCTCTCATTTCCATCTGTCCCTGTGCTTCATCAGTCTGGGGCTGGGCTGGCACAGAGCTTTGCCTGGAGGTGGCACAGAGCATCGAAATGTCCCCAAAGGGCCACTGCTCCTCTGCCAGGCAGTGCTGGGAGCACTGGGAGAGAAGCTCTGGGCCAGCACAGGAGGGACCTGGAGCTGCTGGAGGAGGCTCCAGGATGATCCCAGGGATGGAGCAGCTCTGCTGGGAGGAAAGGCTGGCACAGCTGGCATTGTTCACCTGGACAGGAGAAGGTTTGGGGTGAGCTCAGGGTGGCCTGAAGGAGCTGCAGGAAAGATGGAGAGAGAGGATGGACAGGGATGGAGGGACAGGACACAGGGAATGGCTCCAGACTGACAGAGAAAAGGGATTTAGGATGGAGATAAGGGATTTAGGATGGAGCTAAGGAGTGAATCCTTCCCTGGGAGGCTGGGCAGGCCCTGGCACAGGTGCCCAGAGCAGCCCTGGATCCCTGGCAGTGCCCAAGGCCAGGCTGGAGCACCGGGGGCAGTGGGAGGTGTCCCTGCCTGGCAGGAAATGGAATCAGATGATTTTTAGGGTCCCTTCCAACCCAATCCCCTCCATGGTTCCATTCCAGGAGCAGGGCAGCCAGAGAGCCATGGGATGTATCCAGAGCCCCCAGAAGGGCCAGGCTGTGCCCAGGAAATGTCCTGGCAGAGCCTGGAGCACCCCCTGCCCAGCAGGGATCCAAACCCCGACCCCACAGAGCCCAGGCACTCACTGTGACCCCAAGCCCCTGTGATTTGTAACCCTATAACAAACGTCCCCATTACTTTTGATGTCCCTAACAGGGGGAAGGAGCCCCCTGGCTCCCTGCAGGCTGTGCTGGAGGCCAGCAGGTTAATTCTGTGCTCCAAGCATGGATAAAAGGCAGGAGGAGAGGAAAGGCTGGGTCAGGCAGTGCCAAAGGTGGAGCAGCTCTGCTTTAAACACTTCATGGGGAATTGTAAAACTTCAGAACAATTCAATAGATTAACTTCCCCTTTCAGTGGCATCAGTAAAACTGAATTATCATCCTCACTTTTAACTGATGCCCAGGCCCAATAGCCATCCATCAGGGATCATTTACTGATAAAGCAATCAATCCTGCCACGCTGCAGAGGGGACAAACTGCTCAGATACCATCACCAAATCTCCTTCCCACCCCAAAGCCTCCTGTGAGGCTGTGCCAGTGAAAGTGCATTTGTCTCCCCTTATCTGCTGCAGGAAATGTGGAATACAAAGGGAGAAAGTGAAATCTGCATTTGATGTGCATGTGCAGAGATCACCCAGCCAGGAGGACCTGCCCTGCCAGGCACTGAGCTCAGCACCTGCACCCAGCTACCACACTGGCAGAAATAAAGCAAAGGGGAGGGATTTGAGAGGAAAAATTGGAGACAAAGTGGGAAAAAATGTGTTTCTGTTATCCCTGTTTTAGGATATCTTCTGTGACTTCAGCCAGAGTCTCTAAAATCCCACTCATCTTCTGAGACTTCTCTTTTTGTCTCCTCACTGGTAACAGGTTTGGGTTGGATGCTTGCCTTTCTGATCTATTAAAGATTTGTTTTATTTATTTTTATATGTATCAAAAAGCTATAGAAAAACTGGGAAAATTTATGAAAGCTTCTGTAATTCTTTTAATCAGCTTGGATTTTGTCTGAATGAGCACAACTACAATTTGAAGAAATAACTTCAAAAATATTGCATTTACTAAAATATCCCCACTTGTCCATTTCCACTACAAAACAGGGAGATTTTTTTGGCAATAGGAAATCATCTTTGAATGAAACTTATTTGCTAAAATAAGATGATTTAAAAATGATTGATTTTCCTGCTCATTGTAGTTTTGACCATAAGGTGAAAAATTAGAGCAAGTTTATTTCTCAGCCAGATACGAACTGTACTAAAACCAAACTCCGTGGATATTTGTGGATGATAATGTGGCCACTGGAGCAAAAAGAAACTTCTCCCTACAGCTGAGGAATTGGGATTTTCATCAACAAACAGGTTCAGGGTAAATTAAGAGGTTCAGTGTAGCAGAGTTCTTCAAAGGCTTTCTAGTTGTTCAACTCCAATTAAAAGTCAATTGAATTGGACACTTAATTCCCATTTGTGTCTATGAAAATCTCTCCTCTGTAATGTCCTGGGTTACAGTTCTGAAAGAGCTGAAAAATCAGGGGCACAAAAATGTGTATAAAGAATGCAATGGAAGTATTTGTTTTGGGGAGTACTATGGTATTTACAATATTTAACAAAGAGCACACACACCACCAGATAATGACAAATTGAGATTTGAATATTTGCATTTATGTGAGTGATCTATCAGCCAAGAGATTGTGTGATTTTTATGGCCAGAAAATGGGTTTTCCGTGGTGTGCCAAAGGCAGCTGATGGAGGACAGCCAGCACAGCCCTGCTGGTGACACAAAACTGAGCAGCTTTTGCAGGGAATTAACAGGGCCAGCAACTGCAGAGCTCAGAAGTGATGACAATAGAAAAGTCTTGAGGGAAGAGAGTCTGACTCTGCAGAAAGTTACTGACATATGTAGGACAGGAGGAGCAAACACAAATCCTGTGTCAAGAGCTGAATGTATCCAGAGGAATTCCAGGAGATGGAAATGCAGAGGTAACGAGCAGGGCAGAGCTGAGTGAGCTGCAGAGAGCACCAAGAGTGCCAGAAAAACCAGCAGGAGGGTCAAACCCTGACAGCAACCTCAAAAATTCTGCATTTTCTGAGTCAGGTTTGAGTGAGCTGCCAAAACCCTCAGTGGAAGATTCTGATTTTGGGAGAGATCCCCAAGCTGGAGGATTTCATTCCCTGCTCCTGGTGGGGATGGGAGCAGAGGGGATTCTCACCCCTGGGAGCTGATCAGGATCAACAAATATTAACTAAGACTCACAAACAAATTTCCAGAGCACCTCAGGGCAGTTTCTGAGTGTCCATTACTCACAACAAGCTGATTTCCATCACTGCTTTGCTGCTGTCTCATTAAATAAAGAAGACTCAGCTTTCTCCAGGTGCCCCACAGGTCCCACCCTGCTGAGCCCCTCTGGGATGTGCTGAGAGTCTGGAAATTCCAGCTCAGCCCCAGCTGGCAGCTGAGCCTCAGACAGGATCTGCAAATCCACTCCCAGCACTGGAACCACCACCCATCTGCATACACAACAGCTGACTTTTGGCTCAACAACATTTTCCTATAACTTTCCCTTGAAAATCTGATCCAGACTGTCTAGACAAGTCAAAAAAGCTCATTTGTGCTTAATACTTTATAATTTATTATTTTGTCTTCCATTTGGATTAATTTGGCAAGGGCTCCTAGCAAAGCTGGAGTGCTGGGAGGATGTGATTTTTGTGATTTTTGTGATTTTTTGTGATTTCTGTGACTTTACAGGCCACTCACACAATCCCCCTGCTCTAGTCAGACAAAACCTTGAAGTTTGCTCTGAAGCTCACACAAATAAACCCAACCTCATAAATCTAATCCTACCTACTGGCATGCACTTTAGACATCCCCAGTTCATCCAAACACACACATTTGCTTTTTATTTCCTCCTGTAGCATTTTTTTTTCAATAGGAGCATTGTAAATGTTTCAGCAGGTGAACATTGTAGAGAAAAGAAAAAGAAATTGAAATGTGCCTTGAGTTTGCTAAGCCAAGATACCCTGGCAAGACACTGAGACACCTTTAACAGGGTCTGGCTCTCCCTTTCTTACTCAAAATACAGCTTTTACAAATATGACATCTGCAAATGAAAATGTTTGTTCAGAAGGTAAAAGCCAAGATCATGGAATATTTTTGTGATCATTAATATGTGAATGTTGAACAATGTATATTTATATATATATCCACCAAAGGATGCAATGTGGGGTTAACTGTAAAGTCACATTATTTCCCCTGTAACAAGTGCAGGAGCAGCTTTGTTTGCATGAGTCACTTGCAGGGGTGCAAGATCAGATTACAGCTTTAATTCTCTTTGTTCCCTGGGAATATCCATGGGGGACTCTCTCCCTCTGCACACACAGGAGGTTCAGAGCCACAACAGCCTCTTTTAAAAGTTGGCTTTGAAACAGCTGCTCCTTGAACCCACTCAGTTCCCTTTGCTCCTCATTGTGTCTGCTCCTCACCACCAGTTTTATCCCTGGGAAACACAAACCCAGCAGCACCAGGAATGGTTTTGTGTGCCTGGCATGTGCCAGGGGGTGCTGCCAGCTTCTGCCCAGTGCCAGGATGAGCAGCATGGGGCAGAAACTCAAACACCAGCTCCACCTCAGCACGAGGGAAAACTTCCCAAGGAGGGGCAGAGCCCTGGAGCAGCTCCAGGAGGGCTGGGGTGTCCCTTGGAGACACCCAAACCCCACCTGTGTCACCTGCTGCAGGTGACCCTACCTGCCCAGGGACATCTCCAGAGTCCCTTCCCATCTCAAGGATTCTGTGTTGATGCTGGAATGTTCAAGGGCTCTGCCCAAACTGTGATCTGCCTCCCAAATGTGAGCCCATTCTCCTCAGAGCCTGGCCTTGGATTTTACATTTCAAACTGTGGGCTTGGCAAGCAGCAATTTCACTGATTTTCAGCTCAGGATCTGGGTGCTGACACAGCCCTAGCAAATGCAAACATTCCTTAAATATCTCACTGGACATTCCCTGGCAAACATCTGCCATTCACTGACATGCTTTGTGCCCACCACAGTGTTCATGGATTTTTGGGAGGTTCCCTGCAGGAGACACATTTTTCATTTCACATTTTCATTTGAGCACAGCCCAGATTTCACACTTGCTGTGCTGCCTCTGCACCCAGGTACAGGAGAACTGAGCAGGTCTTTGAGCACAATTGTAAAACTTAAATCCTGAAGAATATTTAATGTGAAAAGCACCTGAGAAGGATGATGTGAAGTAAAACAAATCCAGGAAATTGTGCAGACACAGTTCTTCTTTAATTGCACCTGATAGGTAAAGGATTTCCTACACTCAACCCTGTAATTAAAAGAAGATTCACAACCTCGAGTGCATTCTCCCATTAGAAATCTTATATGTATTTCCAGAGCTGCATTTGGAGCCTTAGAAAATATGTTTGAAATACTGGCTCACATAAATCACCTTTTATCCACTATTCTCAGTAAAAGTGCCCAAGCTGAGGATAAGGACCCCGTTCCTGAATTATTTGTGTAAGTGCTTGTTAGCAGAGGGGTGGGAGGATTCAGTGCTTGGACAATTAATGGATATTTCTGACTGAAGAAGAAGGTTTCAATCAGTTGAGCCTGCAGCTGAAACCTTTGGCTGAGATTTTCAAGGGAGCCAGAGTGCTTGGCACCTTCCTCCCCAGCAGAATCCCAAGCAGCCTGTGGCCAGACACGGCGTCTGCAGCGCTGACCAGGAGCTTCCATCAGGGCCTGGACATCTCCCTCATCTGAGCTCCACTCATAAATAATTGCAGGTGAAATATGCACCTTTAATTATTGTTTTGCTCACTCACAAAAAAAAAAACAAAAAAAAAAAAAAAACAAAACAAACCTGCTGGCATTTGATCCTTCCCTTTCTCTTGTTTTTATCACACACACAACCACGAGGAATAGACCTTCACACTGCACTGTGCACAGGCATTTTACCCCTTAAGCATCCAAAGAAACTCTTTAATTACTGTGCCTGCCCTCTGTGTGGCCAGGCCATGGTGCAGATCCTGCAGAAGGGCAGCAGAAGCTTTGGGAATCATCTCCAGAAGTGCCCCAGGGGTGCTCTGCGTGCAGATGTGCCCACGGTGCACAGCTGGGCAGCTGTGGGGTGGGCAGGGCTTGGAGATCTGCTGCTCTCCTCAGTCACACACCCAGAGAGACCCTTTAAATCCTTTAAATGCTGCCCTGTGCATCCCACACATCCCCCAGGCTGGGGATTGTCCCAGTCCCTCGTGCCAGGAGCTGAGGGACACTCTGTGTCCCAGAGAACAAACCCAACAAAGCCTCCACTTTCACTTTGCCACTGTCCCTAATTAAGGGTATTGCTGAAAAATGAGCACTCACACCCACACAGAGGTGAGGGAGACCTGTCTCGTTCCTCTCCCTCTGGCACATGGGTCAGATTTCTAAAAATTCACTGTAGTGATCACAAAGAGCTGCTGCAAAGAATTACTTGAGAAAACCTTCTGAGATTTCAGCCTACCTGGTCCCTTTGTTTCATAACCAGAAGGAGAATAATGAATGCAAAAACTCTGTGAATAGAGCTCAGCAGGGCCTACTTTTTTCTCCTGGCTCCTGTGATAATAATAATTTGATTTTATAGGTGTCTATCCTCAGACCCTGGCTAGGGAGCAATCTTTACTGAGTCATGAACTTTCACATCATTAAATCTCTCCACATTTATTTTAAACATATCAAAAGTGTCAAGTAACTTTAGATCCACTAAATTTTATTTGCACTGGGTGAAATGAAGTTTGGCCACTTGGGAGAATGAGTGGAATAGTTTCCTGAGCAGTTGGGAAGGGATTTGGGAACAATTCCACCCATGGAGCAGAGCAGCACATCCCCTGTACAGGACGAGTGTTTACAAGGACAGGAACCTGAGTAATCTCCTCCCAGTCTGAAGGGAATATTAAACTCTTCTGTCAGTTGGATCTATATTATTTATGGCCCTTTTTTTATTGTTGTTGTTGTTGATTTCAAAAAATATTTCTTTGTTGGTGCAACGCTGACTCCCGATAGAAAGTGATGAAATGCCCAATATGTTAAAAAACCTTATCACTAAATCAGAGGCAGAACTATAAATTTGGGCTTTTGAAACTGAACTGACTGTTGAGGATCATTTTGCTCCTGAAATATTACAGCAGTGATCAATTTGCTGTAAAATTAAGCAGTTTAGCTCTGCAATCTATAGATGGAAAACATGTTGTTCTTGAGCAAAGTTTATGCCCTGCCCAAGGGATAAATTAAATTTTATGGGTAAGACATGCATTATTATACGCTTATCTGTTTAACATATCATTCTTTTCCACATCAGTATTATAAATATTTTTAATCATACATTTGATCTCTTGTGCATATAGTGATATGGTAATTCCCCCTGCCCCCCTCCAAAAATATGACCAAACACAGCTAATTCATCACAGAACAGGGGAGAATATTGTCATCTTCCCCAGAAATGTGCTGGAGATTGAAGCACAGCCTCTTAGAACTGGGGCTTCTTTGCAATCACTTAGTGGGATAAAATTTTCCTGAAGGAAGGGGTGGAGCTACATTCCCCATTTTTATTACAGGTGTTATTATTGGATATTTATCTTACAGGGCTCTAATCAAACCTGGGGGCTGCAGTCCAAGACAATTCAGTCACAAAAGTTTGGGAAAGTGGTGAAATATGTCCAGTTAGCAAAGCTGTTAAGGGTTTCAGAGATTCCTGCTGGTTTTCCTTGAATTCTCTAAATTGGAGTCCAAGCTCCCAAACTGACCCTGGCTTTCCAACAGAGGGAAGTTGGTACAGAAATGGATCTGCTGAAGGCATGAGGAGGAGAAGAAGCTGTGAATCCTCTCCCTTTCCCAGAGGAGAGAGCAGGGAGAGAACCCTGGAGGTGTTTTAAGAAGAGAAGAACTGCTGCAGGGCCAAACACAATCCCAGGTAACCCCCAGGCACAAACTGTGACACTTTGGTGTTCAGTGAGAATCAGAGGAACTCCTCTTGTCCATGATGCCCTCAGCCACATCCCTGGATGGGTTTTTTAAAAGCCAGTGTTGTAAGAACAGAGCTGGAGGTGGAAGGGCTGGGAGAGTTGAGCATCTCCCAGGGTTTTGGGGTTTTTTGTTTCTGTTCAAGCAGATTAAAGGGGGTGGACTCAAACACTCAAT
The DNA here is from genome assembly GCA_013397375.1 of Toxostoma redivivum. Lineage (NCBI taxonomy): Eukaryota > Metazoa > Chordata > Aves > Passeriformes > Mimidae > Toxostoma > Toxostoma redivivum. The sequence goes on from VXBI01014375.1 coordinate 47,523, forward strand.
TCTGAGTTGATCTGGTTTGAATGGGAAAAGGAAAGAAATTCACCTTGATTTGGGTATTTGCTCCCCAGCTGCCTTTAGCATCTGTCACCTCCCCTGCCAAGCCATTCTGTGCTTTGCTTTGCTTTGAGACAATGCCAGTTCTGCTGATTCCCTTTGGAATGTGGCAATTCCAGGGTGTGGCTCCCCTCTGTGCTCAGCTCTGCAGGCCCAGGGGGTGTCCAGGGACCCCCTGCCATGGCTGGCAGCCCCTGCTGCTCTCCCCGCTCGAGTCCCACTGGGACCCTGGGCTGCTCTGGGTGACACAGGGACCTCTGACATCTTCTTTCACTCCCCTGCAGCTGCTCTTGTTTCTTTATTTTTATTTCCTGTATCATATGCTTGTGTTGTTTTTTCTCCTCATACAGAAAAGCTTCCACCAAGAACATTTGAGGCTTTATCTGAGGCTGTTTCCATGTAAAAAACCTTTTCCCATGGGTTTATGGAATGAGAAGGTGACTATCAAAAACAGCAGGGGGAAAAAAGTGTCTTCAAGGTGAGACTGTGGAGAAAGCTTTGTTCTATTTATTATATATCCATTCTAAATGAACAACTAAACACTTTGGAATTTCCCACTTGTCAAAGCCATCCTCCAGGAGCTGCTCCAACCCCAAACTCTGAGGAACTTGTGCCAGGACAAAGCTGAGTTCCTGCAGCAGGAGGTGAACACTGAATCCAGTGCCAATCTGTCCTCCCTGGATTCTGGAATGAGCCCCCAAAAAGCAAAATTCCTTCAGCCTCCTCCTTGTCTCCTGCAGGAGAACAAGACAAAGGAGGAGGTTCCAGGCCCAGTATCTCACACAACTCAACTACATTTGATTATTATTTGCTTCTCCCAGCCTGAAAAGAATCCCACTCCCAGATTTGTCTGTCTCAGCCCTGCTGAAGCTCAGCACTTTCATACATATGTATGGATAGCTTAAGTTTTTATGAGCATAATTTGGGCTTTTCAAAATAGTGACACAATAACAAAGCAAAATTGAGACACGCATGTAATTTGAATACTGATTTGGTTTTATCTTTTCCCTGTGCTGGCACTTTTGATGCTGCTCTTTTCCACTCCATCCTCCCCCTGTTCTTATTTCCCAATGAATGGAATTAGTTGGGAGGGCATTTGTGGCTTCCACCAACCAAAACCAAAACCTGCTCCGTGACCTCCCTGGGAGTTTTGGGGAGTTGCTGTTAATTCTGAGTTTTGTATCAACTCCTGAAATGTGCTCCTGATCCTCCTGAACCTCTGGAGATGGTTCTGGCCCTGCTCTCTGGAGCTCCAAAACCATTTGATTTTCATTTCTGCATTCTGAGGACTCAGGCCAGGTTTGCTGGTTGTGTTTTGGAGCTGTTTGCATCCCCTGCAGGTGCAGGACAGGATTCCCAGTGCCAGGTGAGGGCACAGCACTCAGGGCTGTGCCTGCTCTGCTGCTGGGGCATCTCCCAAGCTCTGGGAACTAGAAATGCTGAAGCTCTGACCTCTCCCCTCACCCTTTTTTGAGGTTTTGGAGGCAAAACCCCAGCCCTGTCACACCTGAAGAGCAGCACAGAGGCCCCTCAGACAGATCTGAGCAGTTCTGTGTCATGGAGAGCCTGATCCTCAAAATTATTCATTAAAAATACCCACTTAATAATTTCAAAGGGAAAGCTGAAAGATGCTCAGGGGCAATCTGAGAACAGAAAAAGGGGGTTAAATTCACCTAATAAATTATTTGCAGACTGAATAATTCATGGGAAATCCAGGGTGCATTTAGAGGGGTTTGATTGGGGCTGTCAGCTCCTCTGGAAGGGGAAGACACCTCAGAACTAAGGCACCATTGAGTACAGCAGAATTCCCACCTGGAACCAGATGTGTGGGTGAAGTTCCTGTCCCTGACCCCAGCCAGTACCTGGATTTAGAGGGAAAACCATAAAAAAAAATAATCTTACAACTGGTTTATCCTGTCCCAATCCAAGTGGAGGCTCCTGGCAGAGGGCAGAAATGGGAATTAAGGTTTTTGGTAAAACCTGGCAGCCACATCCATGTGTTTGAACTTTGTCATGTGAGCAGATTAAAGCTGAGCAGATGTGGGGCCAAGTGTGAGAGTGCTGCTGTGGATCATTTACTGCACACCTCAGGAATTGCTGTGTCAGGTTTCAAATGATCAGACAGAAAAGTTAATGAAGTTAATGAACCTTTCTGGAGGCTGTAAACACTGGCCTTCATCTTGTGGCAAAGGGTTAAACTCAGCACTAGCACTGGGTTTATTTTAACTTGGGATAAAGTTTCCAAGAGGTCCATGAAAATAAGCTGAGCTTTGTCCAAATGCAATGGAAAACCTGGGATTTGAGTGCATGAAGCAGGCAACGAAAGCAGCACATGAAACTTTGTAAACAGAGGTGTTAAAACAAATTTAATAATAGACTTTTTAAACTCCCAGATCACTGTCAGAGTATATATGTGTTAAAAGACCTATAAATATATTTTAAAACAATCTATTTTCCTTTCACTTAGCTGCCAAGATCTCCATTAGGAGGTTTGTGTTTCCTTCCAACATTAAAGAATCTCTCTAACATCTGTAGTGAAGAGTGTCAGTTCTGCTTCTGAAACAAGCAGTGCCACCATTTGAAGGAGGAAAAATGTGAAATAATGAATATTCTTCTGCAGATCAGGCTGCTGTGTGTAACAGGAGATGTGCAAAGCCTCGTGCCAGGCTTCCTCTCACGAGTTTCTCCTCTGCACCTCTCAGGAGTGCAGTTAATTATGCAAAACTTGGAGAAAGTATTGCCCAGAGATGCTGAACCCTGGCACAGAGTGACACAGAATTTTGGGCTGTGTGTTCCCTTCCTTCCAAGGATTGTGAGTGTTTTCTTCCTTCAAAAACTGAGTTTTGTTTCCTTCTTTCCAAGGATTGTGTGTATTTTCTTCCTTCAAAAAACTGAGTTTTGTTCCCTTCCTTCCAAGGATTGTGAGTGTGTTTTCTTCCTTCAAAAAACTCAGTTTTGTTTCCATCTTTCCAAGGATTGTGAGTGTGTTTTCTTCCTTCAAAAACTTGAGTTTTGTTCTCTTCCTTCTAAGGACTGAGCTTTGTGTTCCCCTCTTTCCAAGGATTTTGTGTGTGTGTTCCCTTCCTTCAAAAAATTGAGTTTTGTTCTCTTCCTTCAAAAAACTTTGTGTTCACTTCTTTCCCTCCAGAAGTCAGGGAGAGAAAGGGATCACAGCACAACACGAGCCAATCTCAGCTTCACTGGAGCAGCCACAACTTGAAAAATTCTCTGGTTTTTTTCCATGAAGGTTCCCAGACCCCAGCACAGCAGTGTTGGATGGGGATTCAGGAGGTTTGGGATGTTTTTATTCCCACAGCTGCTGTCACAGAATAGATGATGATAACAGTTATGTTATATTAGATATAATAGTTGTTATCACAGAATTGAAAGGGAATTGAAGCTGCACCCCTGCCGTGGCAGGGACACCTCCCACTGTCCCAGGCTGTCCCAAACCCCAGTGTCCACCCTGGCCTGGGGCACTGCCAGGGGTTCAGAACAGCCACAGCTTCTCTGGAATTCCATTCCCCACCCTCCCAGGGAACAATTCCTCCCAAACCTCTGAACTGAACCTTTCCCCTGGCACTTTGAAGCCATTCTATCCCTCTCTCCATCATCTTTCAGGCTCCCTTCAGGTACTGAAAATGGCAATTAGGTGACCCCAAAACCTCCTGCAGCAGCTTTGGGCCCCCCTGCACCTCATTTTCCCCTGAGGAAGGAAAGCTCCCCCATTTCTGTGGTTTAATGATGAACAGGCAGGTGTGGGAATGATGGAAACGTGGAGTCCCACAGGTAACAAACACAACATTTCCAGGAGCTCTCCTGGAAGCACACACAGCTCTGCACAGCACAGTTTAGCAAACAGAAAATGATGGAACCAAAAATGGAACAAGACCTGCAGGATTCCAACACAGAGAGAACTCACTGACACCCCCAAGCAAAGAGATTTGCTCCTCATCTCAAGAAGAAACTGCCACAGTGGGTTTTAATCTGTGTAAATGTGTGTAGGACACACAGCTGATAAATGCCTAAAACTGCAGGACATTTACAGCATGAAGATCTGCACAAATATCACAGATATTCCCAAATTTTATGTGGAAAATTGCCTCTGTTATGCATGGAAATGTCAATCAGGACAGGGTGTCCTGCCACGTGAGCAGGGGAGAGGGAACATGCACTGCAGTGAGATCAAAAAACCCAATTTTTAACGATTTCCAACAAAATCTTTGGGTGCACTTGAATCTCAGGACTATCTTACCTGGCTGTACTTATCATTTCAGCTGCCCTAAATTGGAGAGTTTTATACCCAAATGCACAGATACCATGATGAGTGTGTGAGGATGTAATTTATAAAGACATGGGGGGATTCACACCAGAACTTGCAAATCTGAAGGTTTTTAAAAGCTGATTCCCAGGACTCCTGTGTCAAAGCCAGAGGTTTTTTTCAAAACCACAGTGGTTAAAAGGAAGATAATAAACTGCTCACTACTTGACCTTAACTACAATGAAGAGGAAAAATCAGTGTTAATCTTGCTACACAAACCTTAATCTATTTTATTTTTTGCTTAGCTTTCCTTTTTCCAGCAGCTATATAATTGTATAGATAAGATATGCAAGGGTTTACCTTTATTATCTGTACATAAAATAAGCCCAAATTGCTAATTCATCCTTAATTTTTTTTGGTTCAAGTTACACACTCGGTGTTATTTTAACATAAGGCTTTTTTGTAATGTAATGATATTTAATTTGCATTAGCACAAGTGACATACAATAGATCATGCTATTATCATGATTGATATCAGATGAACTGGCATAAATTCAACGTTATAAATTGAGCCTATAAATGAAACTCTGATTTTACAGGAATTACTGGAGTAGAAAGGCTAAGGACCCTCAAGTCAACTTTACTCAAACCCACTCTTTAGAGCTTTATATATTTTATGCCTGCAATAAATGCTTTTGTGAAAGCCCATAACCTGCAAAAAATATAAAAAAAACTCATTGGAAGTCTATTAATTATAATAATCCCATCCAAAAAGCTGTGAGGGCTTATTTTTGTGACATCACTCTTTGATTTCTTACTGCCTTAAATTATCCCTTTGTTGGCTGGGTGAGGGTAACAGTCATACTTTTGTCATTAAATATAAGGAGTTTTAAAGCCTGATCCACCCCAGCTCTAATTGATATTGCTTTCATTTGGCAGATAGTGACCTGATTTATAATTTAAATATGCATCATTATATGCACCTCTTCTGTATAATGAAAAAGTGAAGTTACTCTCATCTTCTCCTGCAATGTTAACATCAAGGAAAAGTATCTTCCTTTTTTCCCCTTTTATACTTAGAGCCTAATTGAAAACTGTTCATTGAATTTCAACATGATAGAAAAGTCTTTTTATCTCTCAATTTGTCCATTAGCTATTATAATTGAAGTATCTGCTCCACAGCTGAATTGATATTGTTCTTGTTTAAATTCGGGATTTCTCTAAATCTTCTATGAGGCAGCAACTTAAAAAAAATAAAAAAATAAAATAAAATTTGGGTTATGAGAAATGAGTGAGCAGTGGTGCCTAAATGGGACATGAGAGCAGAGCTCCACAGAGCAGCAAGGCACAGGATTTTCCTGGAGAACGTGTTGCATAATAATCTCACCAGCATGACCAGAAGGTTTGCTAATTGCCACATCTGTTTAACAGCTGTCAGATGTTTGCCATATGCTGCCATCAATATTACAGCAGAGTACATTACAGGGAGTTTTATTGTGTTCCACTGTTATTTATTTGCCACAGACATTACCCCAGCCAGTGACGTCTGGTGATGTTAGATCACTAATTGTGTTTTAAAAGCTGCATGCAGAATCCAGGGGGTTCAGCCTCCTCAGCCCCCATTTCTGATGATGTCACTGAGAAAGTTTCCCCTGCAGATCTCTGAACTGGTTCATACATTTCTATCTCATGGTAAATAATTCTTCTGCAAAATAACTTATTTATGTTGTTTTTGAAGGATGTTTCTAAGCCCATGTTATGTTTTAATGGTGATGCTTGCAAAAACTCAAACTTCTTCAAAACCACTTCATTCCATGCTTTTTTTTGCATCAGGGCACAGGTCAGGGATGGAGGACAATTCAGTTTTACAGCTCAGAAGGTTGATACCCCAATTCTGCTCCCAGACCTGCCACTGACTCATCCATGCCCTCGATTCCTGGTGTGACCCTGATTTTCCAGTCTGCGAGCCAAACCCCTGAGCTGGATTCTGGGCAAGCTGTGGGGTGAGCCAGCACCTTCCCAGCCATGAATCTGAGCTCTGCTGTTCTTTTAAACGATTTCTTGCAGGGATTTTTGAGACAACTCTTTTCAAGTTACTTTTTTGTCACCACGGCAGGGAAAGAGGAAGCAGAGATTGACAATGTGCAGACGAGGCAAAATCTGCATGATGTGATTTAATGTGAGTTGATAGGTGTCACTGATCTCTATTATAAATAGACTGTGTGAATTCCATATGATGTATTATTTATCCATTGTAGATGCCTTTTTGTTTCATTAATAAACCTGGAAATCAGATGTATACATTTCCAATGATGAGATTTTGGCATACAAGGCATTGTGACATTTGTCTGCAATTGCTCAATTATTTTGATGATTTTCTTCTTCTTTCTCTATAAATGATTAATGCTTGAGATGTTTGTTCAAGATTCTCCTGATTTTAGCTCATTTGTCCAGCTGAGTTCTTTTTTCCTCCTCTAATTAGGGAAGATTATTGCAGTGTAAGGACTTCCAGTGTGACCTGAATTCCAGTTCCTGGGAGATGCTGCACTGGAAACACAACAGGGTCCCCTGGATGAGGTCTGGGGGGTCTGGGAAATGCAGAAAATCTCACAAAATTAACCATGAGGTTTCCATTTAAATCAGCCTCAGAGCAGAAACTCTTCTGCTGTTATTCTACCTAACTTGGAAACATTTCCATGAGAAAGTTCAGAAAACACTTTGCTCTCTAACTCAGATAGGAAAAAACCTGCATTTTTCCCATTTCTGCAGAGAACAATAAGCAGCAGTGGTGCCTTCCACTCGAGCTTTCAGGAGAAGCACTGAGATATCTCTGAAGACAACACAGGGCAAAGAACTGTGAAGAAAAGGTAAAGCTGGGAATTGTTCAGGAGCCCAAGTGCCAAACCTGGGGTTCCTGGGATGGGAGAGGACAGGGAGGAGGGAGATGGGGCTGTGAGCTCAGGCTCCTGCAGGAGCAGGAGGTGCTTTGCCAAACACCTCCCTCAATAATATAAAATTTGTCTGCTTCCTGCACTGGATCTCCTCATTTTCCTCTCCTGTGCCATTTGAATGCTGTTTGTAGCCATTTCAATTACGTGATTTCCTTATCTGTGTACCATGGAGAATACTGTACAAGGCTTTATAAACAGCTCCTAAGTTTATCTGCCTGTCATTTGCTTTTCATTATGCCAGATAACAATCTTCCTCCTATCTCCTAAGAAGATAGAATGTGATTGTTTTGAAATGGGGAGGGGGAGAAAAACCTACTCTGCATTATCCCCAGCCCTGTAGCATTTGTAACATCACGAGTGTCAGCACAATCTCCAACATTTTTCCTTGCTGTGGTCCAGAAAGAATTATCTTCATAGTTTTTTGTGCTTGCTGCTATCTCCTCTTTTTCCCCGTTTTAGACACAGTGAGGTTCTTATCTGGAGCGTGGTTCTGCAGCTGCAGATTTGCCTAAATTCAGTGTGATCGCTGCAAACCCTTTGGTGGAGCTCGTGCACGGAGGGGAAGGGTGAGAGGCAATTGTCAGCAGCTCGTGGATTAAATATGGACAGATATTATTCATGTCACTTGACAGTTCCTGACTTTCAGCTGTATAATGACAGAGCAACAGTAGGAATTCCAGCAGCCCAGCTTCTGTCTTGCTTCAAGATAAGCTTATCAAGCGTAGCCTGAATCCATTCAGCTCCTCAGCAGATCAGAACTCGTGTCAGGCTGAGCTGCTGCTCTGATTCCTGCTCTGCACATCCAGATGGGCTGGGCTTTGCCACCTCACAGCTGCCTGGCAGCGTTTTTAGCAGACAGACAAGGTTTGTGCCTCGTCCAGGGCAGCCCTGGTGCCCCTGAACAGGAAAAGGAAGGTGGTGACACAGGTGATGCTCAGCCCTGGTGGGGTTTGTGCTCTCGTCATCAGTTCCTTCATCCATGCTTTGTTTGGCTCCTTAAGGTGAAAAATCCCCCCTGAGGTTTCCCCTGTGCTGTTTATGCCAGAGATTCAGAGATCCCTGAACAAGACAGGAGTCACAGCTGGCACTGCACACCCAGCAATGCTCTGGGGTTGAGAACTGACCAAGTGTCTGTGGAATCGTTCCCCTGTGTGCCCTCCAGATTACAGCACTTCCCAAACTTGGGGGATTTGGTGTCGTGGGTTTGGAGAACTTTTGGCAGGTGAATGTTCAATTTTTAAAAAAAAAGGGAAGCAAAGTTGTGAAAGGAAATTCAGCCAATTTGATCACACAGGATTTGATCAGCCAGAGTTTGATCTTACAGGAGCTGGAAACTCCTCCAGGCTGGGATTATCATTCGGGTTCTGCCTGTACAATAAAGAGCATAAACCAAATAAAAATGTACAAATGTTGGCACTGGCTGTGGCCACAGGCCAGTGTCCTGTCCTGTCCCCTCTCCAGCTGGCAAATCAGGGACACCAAAGCAAGTCAATCACTCCAGACTTCTCCAGAATATTTTCAAATCATTTGTGTTTATTAAATCATTGTTGACTTGGTTTTTGCTGCTCTGAATGTGGTCACTTTTTGAGGAGCAGCAAACAGAAATGATCATTACAAGAAAAATTGAAGATATGGAAGTTTTGCAGTTTCTCATAAGTGGGAAACTCTTTGCTGCTTGACTTTTCCCTGGAATACATTGGTAGAAATATGAGTTCGTGTTTCAGAATTAAATGCATGCCTCAACATCTCAGTTTATGCACTCATAATTATATTTACAATTAGAAACAATGGAATCAGGAATAGAACTTTTTTTGTTGGCTGAGTGCACAAAACGACTTGTGGAGAAAATGTAATTTTAAGCCATGCTTTCTTCCCCACAATTTAGGAGCATTTAAGCTCCATCTCCGACACACATTAGGAAATTAGGGGCTAATTAAATCCATATGGGGCTGAAAGACCTCTGGGTCCCTCCCAAAATTCCCTTTAGCACAGCAAACCCCAAATGCTGGCACAGCACAGGACACGAACCCACCGCACCATGGTTCCCTGGAAATATCTGAATTCCTTTCGAGCAGAAAAGCCAAGCTCCAAATGGAAATGCAGATGGGGTAATTGAGAATTCCCTGCCCTGCCAGGCGGGGTTAATGGGCAGTGCCCTGCAGAAATCCGGCTCCTGCGAACCCTGCAAATGTCACAGCGCTACAGAACAAGACGCTGATCCAGGTCCTTGTGGTGTTAAGTGGAGGCTGCAGGGCAGCTCTGAACCCAAACGCGTAATTTGTAGACACAGGATGTCATTTACGATTGCTTACCTCTCATTAAAACTAATCAGAGCGGCTTTCTGGCAAAAATTGATTTTTAATTGGAAAAGTTACATCTGTGAAGCTGTTTTCTTTTCCCCTGAAAAGCTGGGAATTGATGGACAATGTCCTTGTTTGCTGAGAGCTTCGAGAGCTGAATGACCTTCTTTTCCTACAGATTTTGACCAAAATTAGCAAGAAAAATATTTGTTTGTATGCTTTGCAGGATTATTTTAGTCAGAAAAGTTATTTTCTATTAAAAAAAAAAAATCCAAGAGATGTTTTCACTTGCCAGCTTGGGAAGCACATGGATGCTGGGATGCAAACAGGAGGGCAGGACCTTACAGTGGCTTCCACAATTCTCAGGTACTTCTCACCAGGACTGGCACTGGCAGCAATGTCACTTTTAATTAAAAACTTTTGTTTTATGTGCACACAGAACAGCTGCAGCATCCCCAACACGGACAAGGCCAGGGCTGTGGAGTGGAAAAGGAGATTTTGGTATTGGGAAACCCACACAAAGCTGGTTTGGGCCATAAATCCCAGAAAATGCTGCTCACTTCTCCCTGGAGGGGACACTGAGGGCTCTGGGCTGGTGACCAGGTGGGGATTGGGCACAGGATGGTCCAGGAGGGCTTTTCCAGCCCGGATGGTTCTGTGACAGCTGTAGGGCGCTTCTGGAATTTCTGCATGAAAGTAGAATGAAGCAGTGGCAATACAAAGCCCTTCCCAAAGAGATGCTAATTCCCATTAAATACCCCAGGTATTCAATTTAAACAGCTGATCGTGCAGGAGAGGAGGGCTCTCCTTCCCCCAGGAGCAGTTTTGGGGTGATTATCACCCGATCCTTTAATTGCCCCTGTTTTATCCATCCCAGCTGAGCCGGGTGAGAATTCCCATGGAAGCAGAAGGCTCAGCCAGCTCTGGGTGCTCCCAGCCCTTCCACCCAAACCCAGGCAGGAACCTCACAGAATTCAGGGGAGCAGGGAGCGTTTCCAGGCTGGGGGAGGTGGGAATGTCCCCATGGGCAGCAGGGACAAGGACGTGGAATGGCAGCTGGATCACAGGAGCTTTGCTCCAGCCTGGCTCCCCTCTCCTCCCTTCCCAAAACGCGGGTAATCATTCACCTCTAAGGACAGCGAGCTTGTTAATTTGAGGTTGTTAATTAGATAATAACACTCAGGTTATTTTCAACTGAACAACTGCTAAGCCCGGTGTGCAATGAGGGTTTATTTCTTTGTTTTGCTGAGATGTTTTTTCCCTTTCCCAAAAATCTCCCTGCAGGATGTGGCTCCCATTTTCCCGAGGATTTTCTGAAAACCCCAGGGAGCAGAACTCTGTTACCTGAAGTCACCTTTCTGCCACAAGATCCAGGTAGCAGCCAGGCAGGAGACACAAAGGACCTCTGGAATTTAAACTTCTTTGGTGTTCTGCTCAACACAGCCGAGCAAGAAATTATGCTGGCACCGAAGTTCTCCAAGCTAGGCTGTGCTATTTAAAACGGAATTTCATCCTAATGGAGCCTAAAATAAAACAACGTGTGGAAGGAGATTTCAGAGTATCCTCGGTTGGATCAGGGGTTCGGGAGAAGGAGGAAAAACTCCAAATCCAACCGAAGAGCACCCTCTCCTGGAGAGCGCACCGGGAGGAGCCCTGCGAGCATCGCCGTGCGCTCCGCAGGGACGGAGTAAGCGCCGTGCACAACGCTGCCATTCCATCTTCTCGCACGGAAAATATTCATCCCTTTTTGTTTTCCTCTCTGTTTTCTATTCAATCACGACAAAATTACCCGAAGCAGGGGCTCAGTTTGCTGTGAAAGGAGATGTTAGTTATGAAAGGGTCATTTTCAGCACGGTTTTGTCGTTACTGGAAGAGCTTTCAGGTGGGTCACGCAGCACATCGGGGTTAATCATTTTCTGTAGCCAGCAGATGCTTCATTTGGATCTATTTCCAAGATGACCATAAAAAGGTTTTTTTTTCCCACTATAGAAAAATAGCTTGTGGAGATGCATTTTATTTTGTGGTGCTTTAAGAGAAAATCTCTTTTACGTATTTGATATTCTGCCTTTTTCAGGAAGATGCTCTTCTGTTTCTGCCTCTTGATCGAATAGGTTTGATGGTGAAGTTTTCAATTTCAACATTTAAAAGCTGCTCTCCATGAATACTCTGCCACGTTCTCTGAAATTCACAGATGAATGAATTTTTACAGGATTCCTGGAAAGCAAACACATCTGACCACGGGGAATATTAGCCTGATAAAGATTTAATTGTAAAATGACAACGAGCAGCAGCTGAAGTTCAGATTGTATTTCCCTGGCTGTCATTTCTGTGTGCAGACATTATTCTAATAGCAAACCCTCTCATCTTTGTTACCCTTTTCATGATCTTTTCAGTGCCTGAAAAAGTCAAGTACCAATATCTTGTGGCACGAACACAAAGCTTTTTTCAGAAAGATCATATTTTCATATATATTTTTTTTGCAGTGGGTGACACAGAGTTCATGAATAGCAGCATTGTGTTGTGATACTAAACCAAATTATTATTATTACTATTACTATTGTTTCACACCAGAGCTGACCAAGCTAAATACCTGCTAACTACAGATTGTAAATTGGATTTTTTTTTAGCTAAAATTTTCCAGGATGCTCTCTACAGCAACAGCATGTTCACAAAGCTCTAATTTAATTTCTGATGAAGAACATGTGCAGTCACACTTAGTTCTCTGTGCTGAGTAAATTAAAATCTGCACACAAAGAAAGAGTTTCCTACACTTTGTTTATCATTCTAACAATATCAAATGTCATCTACAGTAGCATAAATAGAGATTCAAGTCCTGCTCAGCTGGATAATCCCACTAAACTCAGAACAGGACTTTCCTTCCTGTAGCTGCAGTGGTATTTAATAACTGATGGATAATTATGGAGTACAAAAGGAATTTTTTTTTATCTAGTTTGTTTAGCTGAGTTCTGTCAGTTAGAAATGGAGAGGGTTGTTCTAACAGCCACAAAATGAGAAGTCCTCCTGTCACTGGCCATGGAACAGCCTTTGGCTCTACCCCAAAAAGGAATTTTGTGGCACAGCTTGTCCTGGAATCCTGCAGCCTTCTGAAGCACAGCCCTTGTGAAGGATGGTGAGATTTATAGAGCAAAACTGAAGCAGAAGATTATTTTTTGTAAGCTTGGGAGTGCATGGATTAATAAATCCTGCCTGTCCCAGCTCTGAGGAATTCCATTCTGTCTAAATTTCAGTTTTGTTTTCTCCTTTCCCCCCACCCAGTAGAGCTGAACCTGGGAACAGCATCACTCAAAGGCTCGTTAGTTTGATGAAGTGGCAAAAATGACTCCAGCTCCCCTGGGTACTCCCAGCTCCGAAGCATTTACACATCCCAAGGGAATTCTGAAAAACACCACCAAGTCTTTAGGTACTGAATCACAGGCAACTATTTGGAATCTTTAATTTTTTTTTCTATATTCTTTTCTATGAGGATGTCAGAACTAAAATATGGAATATGCTTTTCCCACTTGGTTCCTATTACTTGTAAAGCATTCAAAAGCTTCCAGAATAAAATTACCTCTATGCCCTGCCAGGGAGCAGGCAGAGCTCCATGGAGTATCAAGGGAGTCCCTCTGCTGGTGTTGCTTTCCATTTTTAACCCAAATATAATCATAAAAATGACTAAATGTGAGACTGGAGCTGTACAGCCTTAGATTCAGCATTTATTTGTTATCATGTTCATCCCAGTGGAGTTTTACTGTACTTTTATATTTATACAAAAAGTGCTGAAATGTATTCCATAAATTAAGGAGTTCATTTTCAGGTGTGACATATTCATCATCACCATCATCATCATGTGAGTTTGTTTTAAAACTTTGCTCATATGACAGCAGGCAATTTGCATTTAGGGAAAAAAAATTGAGAGAGAAATGCAAAGAGATGAGGTGCAGGAAGCTGAATTCAACCCTGAAATTACATCCCTTACTTTTCTACCCCAACTGCATATTTTCCATGGGGGGGAAAGGCTCTGAGGCACATCTGACCCCATAAATGCCTGAGATTTCCCCTGGGTGGATTCAGGTCTGTGTCCTGACAGTGAAGAATTAAACAACTCAACACAAAAATACATTTCTATTTTGTTCCACTGTTCATTTGAGGCTTAATCACAGTTGTCAATGTGCTATTGCAGTGAATAACATTTTCATATCGAGTTATTTTACAGTTCCTACACCAGTAAGGAATATCTTAGGAATATCTGATTGTTTTGGCTTTATTTATTGTACAGGAAAGCAATGACATTGAAAATATTGTATAAACAGCAAATATAATGAGCAGCAAAATCCCTACCCGGCATTATTAATTGAAATGACGTTATTTTAAAACATTTGAAAAAAATCATAATTATATGTTCTCAACAGAGACAAATTACCTATTATTTTAACATAATTAATTTGAGCTCAGAGCATTTATGTTGCTGTGTGTCATTATCCATCAAAACTCTAAAAATCGGGGGTTGAATCTTTAAGGTTTTTTTTTCTCCAAATCTGTCATTTGTTTGTCTCCACCTTCAATACCTGAAAGTTTTAATTACAATTGACATTTCAGTTTGTTGCCTGTCCCCTAGGCCACATTTCCAACCTCACTTGTGATGATCTTACACCAGGACCTTCAAGAGAGTGCTCTCCCTCTTCAGTAACCTCAGGCTTGTAACCAAGTTTCTGTTCTTTCCTTATGATACTGATGGGTTTTGAGTTTGGTTGTTTGGGGGTTTTTTTATCTTATTGGTATATCCTGATCATTTATTCATTTATACTGCTGATTAATGTATTTTTCTCCTCCTCTTTTAAACACAGCCTCTCCACCTGCTGTGAAGGCAAAGGGAACAATGAGTGCTGTGGTATTTCAGGGTAGGGTTTGTTCTCCTGGCTGGCTGATCAGGTCCCCTCTGTTCTCAGCACCTGGACAGGTTTGGGCTGGGTTTGCTCTGAGCTCAGGGTGGGATCTGCTGCTCCTGTGTGGTCTGGGGTGACAGGAGATGGATGGCAGCTCTGCATGAAGGCACAAGTCCACCCATTTCTTGTTGTGCTGTCTCCAGGAGAGCACTGAGGCCACAGCTGTCCAAGCTGAGTCAGGGAACGCCTGTCTCCGAGGCTCTGATGAGCTCTGACTTTTTTTGCCTCTGATTTTTTCTCCCCTTGTCTCTCATGATTGACATTTGTCTGTTCTGGGCCTTGTTTGCTTGCACTGCACTTGTGGGCAGCCTGGAGCAGTGCAGTGTTTGCATGTCAGCCGGGTTAAGGGTGAGGAACATTACACATGCACACTGATTTATGCCTCAGAGGCTGCAAATCGTGTCAAGTGTGATCTCAGCACAGCTCTGCTCCATGACTTAAGTGCCTGCTGCAGTGTTACACTCTCAGACATCAATCCTCAGCCAGGCAAGGGAGAACTCCAGAGCATCCATAAAGTCCTGGGCTGGGAGAGTTATTAGTTATTCATGAGATAATAATGGTGTTTGCAATGTTCATGCCAAAGCCAGAATCCCATAACCACCGAGGCTGGAAAAGATCTCCAAAAGCTGTGCCTGATCCCCAGCCCAGAGCTCTGAGTGCCACCTCCAGGGATGGGGATCCAAAACTCCCTGGGCAGCCCCTGCCAAAGCCTGACCACCTTTTCCATGGGGAAATTCCTCCTGATGTCCAACCTGAGCCTCTCCTGGCACAACTTTTTATCCCAGTCTTTCCATAATTCTGTTTCGCAGGTCAGGAGGTCCTGTGGACAGCTGTGGGTCTGAAAGCTGCTGCTCTCCCAAAGGCACACAGCAATTTCTTCACTATTTCAAGTTCTGCATTTGTTGAAGCTGCTGCCAGTGACTGGTTTTCCTTCTTCTGACCATCCCTGTAAAACAAAGCTCAGAGAGAAGGATCTGACAGCCAGAACTCCCTTGGGATACCAAAGGCCTTGACCCTCAGACCTGCCCAGCCACTGCTGCTCCTGCTGCAGGTGCCTCTCTCTGCTTTTAACCATGACCTGAAAAAAACCTTTCCCAGCACAGCCACAACCAAAATTCAGGAATCCCTATGAAAAGCATTAATTTGGCCCCACCTCATCTTCTCCCTGAAGGAAGAGGCTGAGAATTCCCAGCTGAGCCACATTTGCAGCGTGCTGGGACAATCTAGAGGTGGGAAGCACATGTCCAGAGCAGTCCAGCACTGAGCTCTTCCCTCCCCAGCCCTTACAGCACAGGGAGCTGAGCAGTGCAGCTTGCTCCTGACCGAGCACCTTCTCCAGGACAGCAGGGAGGAATGATGGAAGGAATGAAGGGAATTCCTCTTCACAATGCCACCGCTCATCTGAACCTCCTGTAAGTTAATTTAACACATCCTGTTAGTGGTGTCCGATTAATAACACAGCAAATAACGCACCAGACACACCCGGGGTGAAGGCTGGAGGTGGGGGCAGGACTTGGGGTTCAGGCTGGGGCTGAGCACAGCTCTGGGGTTTAGGCAGGGCTTGGGGTTCAGGTTAGAGGTGTGGGCACGGCTCTGGGGTTCAGGCTTGGGCTAGGCACAGCTCAGAGCTCAGGCTGGGGCTGAGCACGGCTCAGGGTTCAGGCTGGAGGCAGGCAGGACTCGGGGTTCAGGCTGGGCTCTGGGGTTCATGCTGAGGGCCAGGCACGGCTCCGGGGTTCAGGCACAGCTCTGGGTTCATGCTGAGGGCCAGGCACGGCTCCGGGGTTCAGGCACAGCTCTGGGTTCATGCTGAGGGCCAGGCACGCCTCAGGGTCTAACGCCGCCGCTCCGTGCCTCAGGGCCCTGGTGCCGGGGCCGCTCACGGCCGGACTGCCGCAGCCTCCCAACTGAGCATGCTCGGCTCCCGCACATCCGCCGGCGCCCGGCGGCCGAGCAGCGCGGAGCGGGGGCCGGG
>VXBI01014381.1:17488-31985 GCA_013397375.1 Toxostoma redivivum
CGAAGCGGGACCGAAGCGGGCGGCGAGGGGCGGCCCCCGGCCCCGACCCCTCGGGGTGCCCCGAGTGGGGCTCGGGATGCGGCTCTGGGTGCTGGGGAAGGGCTGCGGGTCCTGCCTCTGCTCCCACCCTGCGCGGGGTCTCAAACACGCCCCGAAAGAACTTTCCCGGCTTGACTTTCCCTTTTTTATTGGGATTTCCTGCAGGGCGGCGGAGCTGCCGCCGGTGCCATCCCTGTCCCTTGTCCCCATCCCTGCTCCCTCTGGGAGTGTCCCCGAGCGCTGCCCGGCTGAGGAAGGACAAGGATGTCCGTTCCAGGGATGGCTTTGTGGCACTGCTGCGGGATCCTTGGGATCTGCATCACCCGGGGATGCTCCTCGGGCACCGCAGGGGACAGCGGGGCTGGCACAGGGGACAGGCACTCATTCCCTGCCCGCTCCCAAGGGAAGGTTTTGCTCCTGCTGCTGCCTCAGCCCCACGTGACGGCGCTTTCGAGGTTTGCAGATTCCCGGCCCCGCTCCTGGCGCCGCTCCCGGCTCCGAGGCACGGCCGGCCCCGCTGTGCTGGCTCAGCACTTCCCGGGCTCTCAGGAATTTCCTGCGGCAGCGCCGGCTGCTGCCAGCTCCCGCTCGGAGCTGCCTTTAAAGGCGCAGTGGCTTTTCCCGGCAGGAATCCCAATGGAAGCTGCTGTGGCTCCCCACACCCCACCGGGCACCGCTGGGACAGTCCCCTCCAGGGCCGTGTCACTGTCCCCGTGTCCCCGCACTCCTTCCCGCAGGGAATCTCTCCCAGCCCGTGCTCCAGGCTGGGATTTCACTCCTCCCGTTCACCCCCGGTGTTGTGTGGGGCCGGGGCTGCAGCTCCGGAAGGTTCCAGAGGGTCCCGTGGTTGTTGTCCCGTTGTGACATAGGAGCTGTGCCCTGATCCCAGTGTGATCCCAAAAGGTTCAGGTGTGTTCCCAGGAGAGCCCCTCCCTCAGCAGCAGCAGCTCCTGGATCCTTGTGGAAAAGCCAAATCCCAAGTCCTGGCTGGCCCAGGAGGGACAGGGGATGCTGGCCATGGAGCAGGAAGAGTGGGAATTCTGCGGTGCCCAAGAGGGACACGGCAGAGATCCACAGGGATCCCGAGGGATGAGCCAGGGCCAAGTCCATGGACACAAAGATCTGTCCCAATGGCTGGAGTTAATCACCCAAGAGATGTGCCACGTGGAAGAGTTCATCAACCAGGAGCTGTGCCAGGAGAGAGCCAGGAGAGAGCAGGAGCTGTGCCAGGAGCAAGGCAATGGATACACGGATCTGTCCCAATGGGAAGAATTCACCAACCTGGAGCTGTGCCAAAGGAAAACCAATGGATGCCAAAAGTGGTGCCAAGGGAACACCAACGGATACAAAACTCTGTCCCACTGGGAAGATTTAATCCACCAGGAGATGTCCCAAATGGAAGAATTCATCACCCAAGAGATCTCCCAAATAAAGGAATCCATCACCCACGAGATGTCCCACATGGAAGACTTGATCAGCCAAGATCCGTGCCAAGGAAAAACCAGGAGACACCAAGAGTGGTGCCAAGGGAACGTCAATGGATACAAAACTCTGTCCCAATGGGAAGATTTAATCCACCAGGAGATGTCCCAAATGGAAGAATTCATCAACCAAGAAATCTCCCAAATAGAAGATTTAATCCACCAGATGTCCCAAAATGGAAGAATTCATCAACCATGAGCTGTCCAACATGGGGGAATCCATCAACCACAGGATGTCCCAAATGGAAAATGTCACCAAGACACACCCAGAGCAGTGTCACGGGAATGTCAAGGGATCCAAAACTCTGTCCCAACGGGAGGAATTCATCAACCAGGAGATGTCCCAGTGGGACTCTCCTGAGCAGGAGCTGTGCCCAGCAGAGCAGGGGGCACATCCCTGCCCACGCCCTCCATCCCGACCTCCAGGGCCTTTCCCAGACCCTGGCACTGATCCCAGCATTCCCAGGGATTTAATCCAAGTTTCCCCTTCTGACCCACCTGGCTGAAGTCCACAAGAAATGGTTCCTGTGTGCACCCCAAAAAAAGCAGGGGGTGCCCCAAGCCCCGGCCACGGGCAAAGGAATTAAAGGAATTCCTGAATTCCTGCAGCTCTGTCCTCATGAGCCCCAGGAGGGGTTGAGTGCTCCAGAGGGGTCCCCAAGTTTGGAATGTCACCATGGAGCTGAGGTTGGTGCAGGGAAGGGACTCATGGAATTGAGACCATCGAGTCCAGCTCTGCCCAGGCCACCAGTGTCCGTGTCCCCAAGTGTCACGTCCACAGGCTGGGAAATCCCCCCAGGGATGGGGGAAATGCCAGAGTGGAAATTCCAGCTTTTTCCAGTTTTCCCAGTATCCAACCTAAACATCCCCTGGCACAGCCTGGGGCTGTCCCCTCTCCTCCTGCCCCCTTGGAGCAGATTCCAGGAATTCAGGGAGTTGTGCAGAGCCACAAGGTCCCCCCTGATCCCCCTTTTCTCCAGGCTCAGCCCCTTCCCAGCTCCCTCAGCTGCTCCTGGAGCTCCAAACCCATCCCATGACTCTCTCCAGCACGATCCAGAGTCCCCAAACCCCAAGGAATGACCCCAAAGCCCAGCCTGGGGTAACTATACAATGAGAACATTTATTTCCTGGGGACACCTGCACCAGTCTCTCTGTCCCACGGTGGATGATCGGACACAATTCCAACCCTCTCCTGCTTTGGGTTTTGGTCTGTTCCCGAATTTTTACACCATGGATGCTCCTTCCCGACCCCAAATGCCCAAGGAAATCCAAACACACAGAACTGGCCCCCAAGTGGCGCTGCTGGGAAGCTCCATCACCTGGAGCTCGGCTCGTCCCCGCCGCCCTCCTGCTGCTTGGCCATGAATTTCTGTGGAGAAGGGAGAATCCAGGGTTATCCCCTAAAATCCGGGCCAGGAACACCTTGAACAGGTTCACTCAGCTCCTCCTGTGGGGTTTGTCCCATAAAATCCACCCCAAATGGGATTTGTCCCATAAAACTCCCCAAAATAGAATTTTTTGCATAAAATCCCCCAAAATGGGATTTATCCCATAAAACCCCCCAAATGGGATTTATCCCATAAATCCCCCCAAAATGAGATCTGTCCCATAAAATCCCTCAAAATGGGATTTGTCCCATTAATTCCCCGCAATGGGATTTCTCCCATAAAATCCCCAAAATGGGATTTGTCCCATAAAATCCACCTAAATGGGATTTCTCCCATCAATCCCCCTAAAGGGATTTGTCTCATAAAACCCCAAAATGGGATTTCTCCCATAAAATCCCCAAAGTGGGATCTGTCCCATAAAATCCACCCAAAGTAAGATTTTCCCCATAAAACCCCAAATGGGATTTGTCCTATAAAACCCCCAACATGGGATTTATCCCATAAATCTCCCCAAATGGGATTTGTCCAATAAAATCCACCAAAATAGGATTTGTCCCATAAAATTCCCCCAATGGGACTTATCCCATAAAATCCCCCAAAATGGGATTTATCCCATAAAACCCCAAAATGGGATTTTCCCCTTAAAATCCACCCAAAATGGGATTTGTCCTATAAAATCCCCTAAAATGGGATTTATCCCATAAAACCCCAAAATGGGATTTTTTGCATAAAATCCACCTAAAATGGGATTTGTCCCATAAAATCCCCCAAATAGGATTTGTCCCATAAAATCCACCAAAATGGGATTTATCCCATAAAACCCCAAAATGGGATTTTCCCCTTAAAATCCACCCAAAATGGGATTTGTCCTATAAAATCCCCTAAAATGGGATTTATCCCATAAAACCCCAAAATGGGATTTTCCCCTTAAAATCCACCCAAAATGGGATTTCTTCCATAAAACCCCCCAAAATGGGATTTCTCCCATCAATCCCCCCTAAAGGGATTTGTCTCATAAAACCCCAAATGGGATTTGTTCCATAAAACCCCAAAATGGGATTTGTCCCATAAAATCCCCCAAATAGGATTTGTCCCATAAAATCCACCAAAATGGGATATTTACATCTCCCAGAATTCCTGAAGGCTGTCCCATAAAACCCCAAATGGGATNAAACCCCAAAATGGGATCTGTCCCATAAAACCCCAAATGGGATTTGTCCCATAAAACCCCTAATGGGATCTATCCCATAAATCCCCCAAAATCTGGCTCCCAGGATGCCACTGACAGGGGCAGCTCCTGAGGCCGAATCTCGGCGATCAGGATTCCCCACAACCAGAGCACGGAATAAAAAAAAAAATCCCACATTCCCAAAAGCCAAGTGAAGTGCCAGGGAATCGTCCCCAGCCCCGAATCCAAGGATTTGGGGGCACATTCCCGTTTTTCCAGGCAGTACCTCCATGTTCTGCCGGTGCAGGGGGGTCCTGCAGTGCGTGATCATGGAGGGCTCGTCGGCGTAGAACAGCGAGCAGATCTGGCAGAAGAATCCGGCCTTTGGGACCAGGATATCCAGAGCTGAGGAGACACCACGGTCACCACACACAGCTCCAGGAAATGTCCCCATCCCACCTTCCTTTAGGGGATTTGGGATTCCTCAGGGGGAAACTGCACGTCTTTAACATTCCAAAAATTCAGGTTTTACACCCAAGCTGGTCCCTGTCTCGTTTCAATCCACAGGTCATCTCCATTTCCAATAAATACACAATTTTCTGGGAATAAAGCAATCAATCCCATGGAAGCTGGAGCAGTTCCTGAAGGAATGACCCCATAGAAATTCAGGAAGTTCCTGAAGGAATGACCCCATGGAAATTGGAGCAGTTCCTAAAGGAATGATCCCATGGAAAAGTGACTCATGTTGGAGCAGTTCCTGAAGGAATGACCCCATGGAAGTTGGAGCAGCTCCTAAAAGATTGATCCCGTGGAAGCTGGAGTAGATCCTGAAGAAATGACTCCATGGAAATTGGAGCAGATCCTCAAGGATTGACCCCATGGAAGTTGGAACAATTTCAGCCATTTCCTCCTCTGGATTTACATCTCCCAGAATTCCTGAAGGATTGACCCCATGGAAGTCAGAACAATTCCTGAAGAATTGACCCCATGGAATTCTCATCTCCCCACCCCCATTTCACAGCCCTGGCAGCAATTCCCTCCTTTCCAGATGCTGAATTTTGGGAATAAAACTCATGGGAACCCTCAGGAGACACCACACTGCACCTGGCTAATAATGATTCCAGCTGGATTTGGGAATTTCAGGAAAAAACTTTCCATGGGAGGCTTCCAAGTTTAACCAACTAAACATGGATTTGGAAGAGCCAAGAAAAACCAGGATTCTGGGCTCTGAGTTTGAGGTTCATGTGGTTGTGAGGCATGGGAGGAGTTTTCCAATGGGCAGGAGAGAATCTTGCAGCCAGGAACACCTGGAGCATTCCAGGGGATTCCTTTGGATTTACCTTTGGGAGTGCTCTGCGTCTTGGGGACACCTGGGAAAGTCGTTTTCTTCTGCTGAGACTTTGGTTCTGCATCTTCTGATCCCAGCTGGGCTGCTGGAGACAGAAACACACGTTGGGATGGAACCACGGAATGGGGGAACAGAACCACGGAGCAGAACCATGGAATGGGGGAACAGAACCATGGGATCATCAACAGAACCATGGAATGAGGGAACAGAACCATGGAACAGAACCATGGAATGAGGGAACAGAACCATGGAACAGAACCATGGAATTGTGGAATGGAATGGTGGAACAGAACCACAGAATGGTGGAATGGAATCATGGAATGGTGGAACAGAACCATGGAATTCTGGAATGGAAACATGGAACAGAATCATGGAATTGTGGAACAGAACCACAGAATGGTGGAACAGAACCATGGAATGGTGGAATGGAATCATGGAATTGTGGAACAGAACCATGGAACAGAATCACGGAACAGAATCACAGAATTGTGGAACAGAACCATGGAACAGAACCATGGAATGGTGGAACAGAACCATGGAACAGAACCATGGAATGATGGAATGGAATCATGGAATTGTGGAACAGAACCATGGAATGGTGGAATGGAATCATGGAATTGTGGAACAGAACCATGGAATGGTGGAATGGAATCATAGAACAGAATCATGGGATTGTGGAACAGAATAATGAAACAGAACCATGGAATCATGGAACAGAATCATGGGATCATCAACAGAACCACGGAATGGTGGAACAGAACCATGAAACAGAATCATGGAACAGAACCATGGAATCATGGAACAGAACCATGGGATCGTGGAACAGAACCATGGGATCATGGAACAGAATCACGGAATGGTTTGGGTTGGGAGGAACCTAAAGGTCACTTTCCACCAGTCCAGGTGGCTCCAAGCCCTGTCCAAGCTGGCCTTGATGTTCCTCACCTTTTGGCTTGGAGATTTCAGCCATTTCCTCCTCTGGATTTGTATCTCCCAGAATTCCCATTTCTTCTGGTCCTGCAACAGCAACAATATCTTCATCATCTTCATCTTCAGGCGGGTTTTTCCCTGGGAAAGCGTTTTCTTCCTCCTCGTCCCCGACTTCATCGACCGTGACAAAGTTCAGTTCCTCTTTGAGGTGATTGAAGTCGGCCAGGAAATCATCCTCGTCCTCGTTCACCTCGTCCAGAGTGACCAGGGGGTTGTCCTCGTTGTCCTCCTGGATCTCATCCACGGTCAGCAGGGCGCCGGGATCGTCGGGATTGGCCTTGGCGTCGTCGGCGGCGCCCAGCTCCGCCGGCTCGTTGAGGGGCAGCTCCTCCACCTCGCCGATCTCATCCACGGTCACCAGCGGCTCTGCCTTCAGCTCCCGCTCCTCGAAGCCGGCCCGGGGCCCGCTGCCGCGGGAGCCGCGCTCCTCCTGCTCCGAGAGCTCATCCAGAGTCAGCAGCGCCTGCGGATCCTTCCCGGCTTCCGACAGCTCCTCCTCTTCCACCACCTCATCCACCACCAGCAGGCCCTGGGGGTCCACGCCCGGCAGCGGCACCGGGGCCTCCTCCTCCTCCTCCTCCTCCTGCCTCATTCCCCGGCGCCGCTCACTGTGCTGCTCTCTCTCCCCCTGCAGTGTCCCCTGCAAGCCTGGTGATGCTCCACACCTCGCTGNTTCGGCTCCGCAGCTCTTGGCTCGCCTCCTCTTGGCTGCTGGCTCCGAAGGGTTGGATTTGGGCGTTTCTTTTCTCTTCCCCCTCGGGGGGTTGCGCCGCGGCGCCGCCGGGGACTCGGCGTCCTCCAGCACCTCGTCCACCGTCACAAACTCGTCCAGGTTGAACGGGAAGAGCTCCTCCTCCTGTGGGAATATTGGAATGTCATCTTCAGGAAGGAAAGGAATAATCTCAAATTTATTAAAAAAAAAAAAAAATAGTGTTCAGGGTTTAGATCGCAGCGTTGTGCTGAGTGATTAATTTAATTTCATTTAATTTAGATTTTGTTCAGGAAGTCAAAGCCCCTTGGAAAAATCGCAGCACATCGATAGGGGATAAAATTTCATGGGTAAAATTCAGTGGATGAAATTCAGTGGATAAAATTCAGTGGATGAAATCAGTGGATAAAATTCAGTGGATAAAGGTCAATGGATAAAATTAAATGGATGAAATTCAGTGGATAAATTTCAGTGGATAAAAATTCAGTGGGTAAAGGTCAATGAATAAAATTAAATGGATAAAATTCAATGGATGAAATTCAGTGGATAAAATTAAATGGATAAAAATTCAGTGGATAAAATTAAATGGATAAAAATTCAGTGGATAAAACTAAATGAATAAAATTCAGTGGATAAAGGTCAATGGATAAAAATTCAGTGGATAAAGGTTAATGGATAAAATTCAATGGATGAAATTCAGTGGATAAAGGTCAATGGATAAAAATATAGTGAATAAAGGTCAACAGATAAAATTCAGTGGATAAATTTAAATAGATGAAATTCAATGGACAAAATTCAGTGGATAAAAGTCAATGGATAAAATTAAAGGGATAAAATTCAATGGATAAAATTAAAGGGATAAAATCCAATGGATAAAATTAAAGGGATAAAATCCAATGGATGAAATTAAAGGGATAAAATTCAATGGATGAAATTAAAGGGATAAAATTCAATGGATGAAATTAAAGGGATAAAATTCAATGGATGAAATTCCTGCCAGTTCAGAGTTCTGGATCCAAAGGAATGGGTGCCCCACCCCAAATGATGCCTCTGATTTTTTCCATTGAAAATTCTGGATTTTTGTTACTTTTTCTGCCAAATTATTCCATCCTCCCCTCAGATTTTCATGGATATTAAACACCAGCTGGAAAACTGGGATTTGGGGATGGATTTATGGGATCTGATCCTAGCAGGGGCTTCCTGGTGGTCCAGGCTCCATGAGCCTGGACATAGGGACAGACATCCAATCCTTTTATTCAGTTTTCCATCCTTTTAATCCCACAATTTTCCTTTTAATCCCGCAGTTTTCCATCCTTTTAATCCCAGTTTTCCATCTTTTCAATCCCACAGGTTTTCATCTTTATAATCCTACAATTTTTCATCACTTTAATCCCAGTTTTCCGTCCTTTTAATCCCACATGTTTTCCTTTAAATCCTTTGCTTTCCATCCTTTAAATCCCATGGTTATCAAACCTTTCAATCCCATAATTTTAATTTTAATCCCACAGTTTTCCATCCTTTCAATCCCCCAGTTTTTCATCCTTAAAATCCCACAATTTTCCTTTTTGTCCCCCAGTTTTCCATCCTTTTAACCCCATGCTTTTCTATCCTTTTAATCCCAGTTTTCCATCCTTTAAATCCCATGGTTTTCCATCCTTTAAATCCCACACTTTTCCTATTAATTCAATGTTTTCCATCCTTTTAATCTCACAGTTTTCCATCCTTTTAATCCCATGGTTTTCCATTCTTTTGATCCCAGTTTTCCATCCTTTAAATCCCATGGTTATCCGTCCTTTTAGACCCACAGTTTTCCTTTTAATTCCATGATTTTCCATCCTTTTAGACCCACAGTTTTCCAAACTTTTAATCCCAGTTTTCCATCCTTTCAATCCCATAATTTTCCAACCTTTTAACCCCATGGTTTTCCATCCTTTTAATCCCAATATTTTCCTTTCAATCCCACAGTTTTCCTTTAAATCCTATGTTTTTCATCCTTTAAATCCCATGGTTATCCATCCTTTTAATCCCATAATTTTCATTTTAATCCCATGGTTCTCCATCCTTTCAATCCCATGGTTTTCCAACCTTTTAATCCCAGTTTTCCATCCTTTCAATCCCCCAGTTTTCCATCCTTATAATCCCAGTTTTCCATCCTTTAAATCCCAGTTTTCCACCCTTTCAATCCCACAGTTTTCCATCCTTTTAATCCCACAGTTTTCTATCCTTTCAATCCTGGTTTTCCACCCTTTTAATCCCCCAGTTTTCCATCCTTTTAATCCCAGTTTCCCATCCTTACCTCCTTCTGTTTTCCAGCGCTGCCTTTGCAAGCTGCAGCACCGCCCCCACCAGGAGCCTGCAAAATGGGACAAAAAATTCCATGAAATCCCAGGAAAATCCCAGGAAATCCCAACCCTCACCGAGCCCAGCTTTGTTTGGATCAGGGAGCTGCTCTGGGACGTCCCCACAGCTCCAGGGATTTGTCCCCAACAGGTGACACCTGGCTCAGGAGCCTCTTTTCCATCGGTGCAAGGCTTGGAAAAGCAAATTCCAGCCCTGCCCAGTTTATTCCCACCTGGAGCTGCTCCAAGGAATTGGGTTTGGATTTGCTTCCAGAACAACTTCCACAGGATTTTCCAACCAGTTCCACCCTCGTGTTCAGCTAAAAGGAACTGGTGGCCCAGCAGCTCCTCTGGTGGCCTTATGGGATTTATGGAAAAGGGAATGGGATGATCCCAGAATCCCGGGGAACACCGGAATTCCCGCCCTCCTCACCTGATTCCCGCCGGGATTTTCCCTCGTGCCAGATGTTGCAGACGTTGCAGATGTTGCACTCTCTCCCTGCTGCTTTGAGCTCACTCGAGATTCCAGCTGGGAATCCTTTTCCTGCTGGGATGAGCTTTTCCCGCTGTCTCCCTGTGCCTCCATCCCGGAATTTCCGTTCCCTTTCCATTGGTTCCCAGCTCCTGGCTGAGCCGTGGCTTTGTTTGGGATTTTCTTCTCTGGCCCTGATTTGAGGGGGATTTTCTGCTCCCCAGCTCTTCCCAGGGAAGGCTCGCTGATCCTGACTGGAATTCTCTGTTTCAGGATATCTGGGACAGACACCACTGCCTTCAGAAGGGTTTTCCCAGCTCCAGGTTCCTTTTGGGATGCTGTGGGATTGACCGGAGCTGCCACGTGGCTTTCATCGGATTTTACAGCTCCCATCCCTTTATTCTGTGGGATTTTAACCGAACTTCCCACGTGGATCTCACCACCAGCATTCCCAGAGTTCTCCCCACCCTTGCAGGATGTTTTTCCGGGTGTTTTCTCCAGCTCTGTCCCAGCTTTGTTCCAAACCTTCCCTGGATTTTCCCCCACTTTGAGCACGGATTCCTCGGCTGTCCCCTCTCTCTCTGCTCCAGCCACATCCCCCTTTTTCCCTGGAGCATCCCCACTTTTTGGGACAGCTCTCCTGTCCGTGGATGCCTCACAGCTGCTTTTCCCAGCCTCAGCAATGGGAGTTTTTTCCGGAGCAGCCGGCTCCGTGCTGGGCTGGGTGACAGCGGGTGACACCGCGGGAGCCTCGGCCGAGCTCGGGGACACTCCAGGGATGGCTCCTGGTGCTCCTGCAGCTGGGATCCCTTTGCTGGCTGATTCCAGAGGATCCACGGTGGCACCAGAGGGCTCCTCACCCTCCTTGGGCACTTCTGGCTCCTCCCTTTGCTCCTTCCCCGCTCCGGGAAGCGGCGCCGCTCTCTCCTCCGGCCTCGCTCCGGGTGATTTGCTGCCAGCGGGATCCACGGGAATTCCAATCCCAGGATCCTCACCCACCCCTGCTCCTGCTGCCTGGGGCTCTGCAGTCTCCAGTTGTCCTGCTGGAATCTCCTCCTGGACATCTGGGCTGGCAATCTGGCCTTTCCTGGCCTCTCCTGATGGATTTCCAGCTGTTTTTTGCACCGTTCCTAATCCCTCTGGAATTTTTTTCAAGGCAGAGCTAAAAGCATTTCAAAGAAAGAGAAGAAATCAAACCATGGGAGGAGAATTCCAGAATTCCCAGAAAGCTCTGAGGGTTTTCCTGGAGCATCAGGAAATGGGATTGGGAATTCTGTGGTCCAAGGTGACAAACTGAGGTGAAGAATTCACATTTGGGAGACCTCAAGGCTCAGAAAGGAAAAACGGGAAAATCCAACCAAAAGGAAGCTGCTGGATAAGGGAATGAGCAGAGCTTTGCTTGAGAGGTTTGGATTTAGGATTGGATTTGGGATCAGGCTTTAAAATCCCTGTTTTCCATGGAGAAACCCCTGGGATAACACAGCCTGAGGTGATGGAGCTTTAGAGACTTTTCCCTGAAGGAAAGAATCCCACAGGATGAGCTTGGATGGAGCCTGGAGCACCAATTCCAGCAGAATTCCAGCAGGGAATTTCTGCTCAAAACCTGGAAAAATCAGGATTGTCCAGGAGAGAGGGATTTGGGATCCCCTCAAAGGGATTTTCCCATAAATTCAACATTTCTGGCTGTGCTCAGTTTGTTTTCTCTTCCATTGGATTCAGGGAAAACCTTCCTGGATTCATGGAAAACTCCCCCTGGGAAAGGCAGAGCCCAGGGGTGAAGTCTAATTAATTAAAGCTTCAAATAATTAATAATTAAAAGAAAAATTTCAGTGTTTTCAGCTCCCTATACAAAGAAATAAAATAATTATGTGAAAATGTGTGGAGCAAGGAAAAATGTCGATTTTCCAACTTTTCAGGAGCTGGAAGTCATGGAAAAATCCCTTTTTAATTTTAATTTTAATTTTATACCTAATTTTAATTCCACCTGTCTGGAATCAAGAAATGGCCATGAGGAAGAGATTCCCATTAATTTGGGAATGAATGCTCCCAAAATTCAGGAATTTCATGGAACGACAAGGAAAGAAATTTGATCTGGGAATACAGAGCTTTTCCATAACAGAATTCCTTAATTTTTAGGATTATCCTTACACAATTTTGGGATTTTTAGCAATACAACTCATCCAGAAATCCGAGTTGGAATCACAGAAAAAAAGGATTGAAGTAGAATTTAACAAAAATTCCTGAAAATTTCTGGGAATTCAGCAGTTGGGAAAAGGAATTCCAGAGGAAGGGATAGAGGGAAGAGCTGCAGATGGAATAAAAGCAACACGAGGAGCCAGGACCTGAACAGGGGAGAAAAACAAGGAAAACTCCCCAGAAATTGGGATTTCACCCCATTTTTCCATGATTTTTTTTATCAAATCCCAAATATTCTGGCTCTGGAGCACATGGATTGGGAAGGAAGAGCTGCAGGACAAAGCTGGAGGGAGGCTCAGCCATCCCTAATTGTGGAGAAACATTCCAAGAGGGGAAAGAAATGGCTAAAATTCCCAAAAATTCCCCAAAAATTCCCCCAAATCCTCACAGGCCGCACCTTGCTCTGCTCCCTTCCTCTCTCTTCACTTCCCTTTTCCCGGTTTCAGCCTGGAAAACAAAAGCCAAGGTCAGGATTTTCCAGTTCCAGAGGAGGCACAGGGAAGCAGGAGTGCAGGGAATTGTTCCCAAGCCCATTGCCAGGAGGAAAATTCCAACAGGAAATTGGAAATGTTCATCCCTCCCTCAGGGGGTTGGAGCACGATGGATTTGGGATGGGTTTGGGATGGGTTTGGGCACAGGGAGCAGGATCAGCTCCCTAAAATCCAACCATTCTTTATCCCTATCACTAAAATCCAGTAATTCCTTAAAAAAATCCCATTCCCTATCCCTAAAATCCAACCATGCCTTATCCTTATCACTAAAATCCAGTAATTCCTTAAAAAAATCCCATTCCCTATCCCTAAAATCCAACCATCCTCTATAAGCCCCACTCCCTATCCCTAAAATTCAGGATTTATCTCAGACCCTGACGGGGAAAATCCCAAACTCTGAGGGAAAAAAATCCAAACCCTGAGGGGAAACATCCTAATCCTGAGGGAAAATCCAAAATCTGAGGGGAAAATCCCAATTCTGAGGGGAAACATCCCAATCCTGAGGGAAAAATTGCAACCCTGTGGGGAAAAATCCCAAAGTCTGACAGAAACTGTGAGGGGGAAAAAACCCCCAAAACCCTGAGGGAAGAAAAATCACAATCCCGAGGGAAAAAATCTCAACCCTGAGGGGAAAAAATCCCAAACTCTGAGGGAAAAAAATTCAAAATCCTGAGGGAAAAAATCCCAATTCTGAGAGAAAAATCCCAGCCCTGAGGGGAAAAATCCTAATCCTGAGGGAAAAATCCCAAACTCTCAGAGGAAAATCCCAACCCTGTGGGAAAAATTCTAATCCTGAGAGGAAAATCCCAAACTCTGAAGGGAAAAAGATTCCAAACCCTGAGGAGAAAAATCCCAAACTCTCAGAGAAAAAATCCCAACCCTGAGGGAAAAATACCAACTGTGAGAGAAAAAAAAATTCCAAACTCCAAGGGGAAAAAAATTCCAAATCCTGAGAAGAAAAATCCCAAACTCCCAGAGAAAAAATCCCAACCCTGAGGAAAAAATTTTAACCCTGAGGTAAAGTCCCAACCCTGAAGGAGAAATCCCAAAATGTGAGGGAAAAATCCCAACTGAGAGAGAAAAAATCCCAAACTGAGAGAGAAAAAAATCCGAAACTCGGAGAGAAAATAATTCCAAATCCTGAGGGGAAAAAAATCCCAAACTCTGAGGGGAAAATTTTAACCCTAACGGAAAGCCCCAACCCTGAAGGGAAAATCCCAAACTCTGAGAGGAAAATCCCAACCTCGAGGGAAAAATCCCAATCCTGAGGGGAAAAATTTTACCCCTGAGGGAAAAATCCCAAAACTTGAGGGGAAAAATCCCAAATCCTGAGAGGAAAAAAACTCCAAATTCTGAGAGGAAAAAAATTCCAAATCCTGAGGGGAAAAATCCAAACCCTGAGGGGAAAAACCCTAATTCTGAGGGAAAATTCCAAACTCTGAGGGAAAAAATCCCAACCCTGAGGGAAAAAATCCCAAACCTGAGGGAAAAATCCCAAATACTGAGGGGAAAATTTTAATCCTGTGGGAAAAGAATTCCAAATCCTGAGGGGAAAAATCCAAACCCTGAGGGAAAAAATCCCTAACCTGAGGGAAAAATCCCAAATACTGAGGGGAAAATTTTAATCCTGTGGGAAAAGAATTCCAAATTCTGAGGGGAAAAATCCCAAATACTGAGGGGAAAATTTTAATCCTGTGGGAAAAGAATTCCAAATACTGAGGGGAAAAAATCCCTAAATCTGAGAGGAAAAAACTTCCAACCTCTCAGAGAAAAATCCAAACCCTGAGGGGAAAAATCCAAACCCTGAGGGAAAAAATCCCAAGCCTGAGGGAAAAATCCCAAATACTGAGGGGAAAATTTTAATCCTGTGGGAAAA
>VXBI01014385.1:0-12985 GCA_013397375.1 Toxostoma redivivum
ATCCTAGAACCCCAGGACCCCAGAATCCCGGGATTCCAGGATTCCAGAACAGCAGGATCCCAGGATTCTAGAAATCCAGGATCCCAGAATCCTAGGATTCCAGAACCCCGGAATCCCAGCATTCCAGAACTCCAGGGTCCCAGAATCCCAGGATTCCAGAAGCCCAGGACCTCAGAACCCCAGAGTCCCAGAATCCCAAGATTCCAGGATCCCAGAACCTCAGAATCCTGATTCCAGAATTCCAAGATTCCAGGATTCCAGAACCCCATAATCTCAGGATTACAGAACCCCAGAATCCCAGATTCCAGAAGCCCAGAACCCCAGAATCCCAGGATTCCAGAACCCCGGGATCCCAACATCACTGAGGTGGGAAGAGACCTCCAAGCCCGAGTCCAACCTGCCCCAAATCCCAGCCCAGATCACCGAGTGCCACCTCCAGTCCTTCCTTGGGACGAGGACTCCAAACCTCCCTTCCAAATCCTGAAAACCCTTTCCAATAAAAAAACAAAACAAAAAAAAAAACCATCCCAAAGAAGGAATTTGCAGGTGTTTGGTGTCCAGGCTCCCATCTCGGGGTAGGAGTCCCAGAGTCTGGAATTCCGACGCCTGGAATCCCTCACAGCCATTTCCGGAGTTCTTAGAAGCACAGCTCAGGCAGTTCATTAAATCTCTTTTAATCTTGGCACGGATTCCATCTCCCGCCTAACACCGGCTTTGTTAGTGCCGGTTCTAAGCAAGGACGCGCTGCTGGACAGCAAAGATTGAAATCCTGCAGCTCTGAGCTGCCCCGGGGACTCCAGAGGGACACCAACAATTCCTGGAGACGTTTCCAGATTTCCCATTGCGACATCTCGCCACAAAAAAAAAAAAAAAAAAANCCAAAACCCCCACAAAAAAAAAAAAAAAAAAAAAAAAAGCCATTTCCTCCTTGCACAACGACTCTGAAAAATTCCAGGTGTCACCATAGGGGGAAAAAAATAAACCCAGAACTTCTAACTCAACTTTCCAAAGACATGGGAACGTCCGTGGGTCGATGTCCCCCGAAATAAAATCATCCAGAGGGAAACACCCCTGGATTTCCCCCCAAAGCTCAGGGATTCCCCGCGAGAACGGGACCTGGACTCACCGGGTTCAGCGGGAAGAGCGAGCCAAGAGGAGCCGTGTGAGCAGCGCTGGGCTCCGCAGCATTTTTATATTCCCGTTGTGGAAGCCGGAGCAGTTCCCCGACAGCTTCCCTTAGTCACGGGACAAATTTGGGAAGTACATCAGCAGCCCCAATTGCTATAATTGTTTTCCTCGGCATTTAGGACAATTTTGGAATTCCTGGGCGCTGTGATTACAGCCCGGGAGGTTCTTTCATCTCCAGACTTTCCAGGACAAAGGGATTTCTGGGAAAGCACCCTGAGGATGGCTGGGAATGGCACTGGGGGCCACACAGAACAGCTCCAGCCGCAATTCCTGGCCAGGGGAGTGCTTGGATTGGTTCTCCACCTCGTGGCCCCACAAGGGAGGTGGGCACTGCAGGATTTTGGGGTGACGCAAAAACACCCCGAGCGCTCCGGGATTTCCGTCACAATTAATGACAGGCGTTCCATTGATTCCTCCAGTTCCTCTCCTGCCTATAATTTATCCTAGGAGAGGTCCAGGCCGAGGCAGGGGATCAATTAAAGCAGCATCTGAGAAATGTGGGTAATTTTTATTGTGTGGGGTTTGGGGTTGGTTTTTTGGTTTTTTTTGTTTTTTTTTTTTTTTTTTTTTTTTTTTTTTTTTACGAAATCTTATTTTAGGACATGAATTTTTACCTTCGCCGGGACCAGCAAGGCGCAGTCTCGCGCCGTGGAGTGTAACGAATTCGGAGGAATTCTTAGAGCTGAGCATGTTTTTTGAAAAATCTGAAATGGCAATTTACACGGTGTTTTTTCATGGCCGGAGGAGCCAGTGTTTTCTTCTAGAAATAAGGGGGGAAAAATAGACTGATCACCTCATTTTGATGCACAGACGGGTTTCAGTGCAGCTGGAATATCAGGGAAGAGGTGCAGGACAGTGGATGCAGGCACAGGTTATGCATCACTATTAATCTTTCCCCCTGTATTTCATCGCTGAGGGGACCAGCAAGAGTGACNCACAGAGCGGGAATTTGGGTGGGATTTGTGGCAGGAATTGTTGCCGGGGAGGGTGGGGATGCCTGGCTCGGGTGATTCCGGGGATTCTCCATCCCTGGGAATGTCCAAGGCCAGGCTGGGACAGCGGGATGGGTCCCTGCCATGGCAGGGGTGGATTCGGGAGATCTTTAAAGCCCTTCCAACCCATTCCATGGATCCCATCCCACCCCAAAATCCCATCCCATCCTATCCCAAAATCCCATCCCATCCTATCCTATCGCATCCCATTATCCCATCCCAAAATCCCATCCCAAAATCCCAAAATCCCATAATCCCATCTCAAAATCCCATCCCAAAATCCCAAAATCCCAAAATCCCAAAATCCCATAATCCCATCTCAAAATCCCATCCCAAAATCCCATCCCAAAATCCTATCCCCAAATCCCCAAATCCCCAAATCCCAAAATCCCACCCCACGCTTCCATATCCATAATAACGAGCCAAAAAACTCCCTTTTTTATCTCTTAAAAAAACCCCAACACTTTTGGTGTCCTCCTCAATCCCGATCTCCCAAATTCACAATTCTAGGATTATTTTCCTGCCTTGGCTGGGCTGGAGGACACGAAGTCCTGGACATTCCCCTCGGGAGGGATTTCCCTGACCTGCTGGGCTGGCATTTTCCAGCCAGGTGCAGCTGGAGCTCTGACAGAGATTAATTTAAATCAAGAAAATTTATTTATTTCCCAACCTCTCTTGGCCCCTGGGGGTCTTTCCTTCCCTTCCCCGCTGGAGGAACCTTCCAGCAACAAACCGGGAGGGTTTAAATATTCCAAATATTGCCCCAGGAGCTCCTCGTGGCTTGCGCTGATACCAGAAATTCTGATGAGGCTCAGCACTTCCCCAGTGCCTGTCATTATCCTCATTTAATATGCAAATGAGGCTCGCCTCGCTGCGGGGGAAGGTCATACAGGGAGGTATTTGCTGAATTTTGAAAAAAGCCTCTTCGTTTGTGCTGGCGAGGCTGGAAATCAGCATTAAAAAGATTTGTTGCAAAAGGATTTTGTAATTTTAAGTCCTGTCAATTCCCTTGTTCATTCTGGATTTCGTCACTAAAGCTGAGGAGGAGCTAAAAATGTTTTTAAGACAAAAAAATGTGGAGTTTTTGTTTGTTTTTTTTGTGTTGCGAAGTTGAGCTGAGAGCAGATTAATGATCCCTGATGGAGAGGAAACCAATTATTTTAATTGAAGGCGTGACGTGGGCAAATAAATTTAATTTTGTTGCTGTTTACATTGGTCAGATCATTTCTGAGTGGCCAAAGCTCCTCCCAAAGGGCCGAGGGGCGCTGAAAGGCCAGGAATTGTCCTGGGAAATTCAGAAAAGGCAGGACATTGTCCAAAGTTCCTGCAGCGATCCAAATTAAAGCAAAATTTGGGTGGCTCAAACCCTGAAAATCCAAAATTGAGCTGAAAAAATGAGAATTCATTTCTGGGCCTAAAAACACAGGGAGGAACTCAAGAAAGAGTTCGGTCATTGGGTGGAAATCCAATTTATAGAGCCTCTTGTTAATTAGAGAAAATGGAGTGAAATTCCCAGGGAATAATAAATTTAATAAAATTTAATGAAGGGCTCTGATTCATGGGACGGGTTAAAACCTGCTCATGCCCAGGAGACTTCAGAGCTTTTTTTATTTTTTTTTTCACATTCTATACAAAATTTAAGTCTGAACATTTTGAAAAAATACATTCTGAAAACTCAAATCAACCCAAATTTCTTTTAGACTGTGAAACAGGAAAGTTTATTATTCACCCCACCGACCCTTAACTCCTTTTAAACTTTTGGGGATTTGGGGATTTGGGAATTTAGGGATTTGAGGATTTGGGGTTTGGAGGTTTGGGGGTTTGGGGGTTTGCAGGTTTGGGGATTTAGGGCTTTCAGGGCTTGGGAGTTTGGGGATTTGAGGATTTGGAGTTTGGGGATTTGAGGATTTGGGGTTTGGAGGTTTGGGGGTTTGGGGGTTTGCAGGTTTGGGGATTTAGGGCTTTCAGGGCTTGGGGGTTTGGGGATTTGAGGATTTGGGGATTTGAGGATTTGGGGATTTGGGGATTTGAGGATTTGGGGTTTGGAAGTTTGGGGATTTGAAGGTTTGGAGGTCTGGGGATTTGGTGATTTGGGGTTTGGAGGTTTGAAGATTTGAGGGTTTGGGGATCTGGGGATTTGGTGATTTGGGGTTTGGAGGTTTGGGAATTTCAGGATTTGGGGTTTGTGGGTTTGGGGATTTGGGGATTTGAGGGAGTCTGGAGTTCTGTGTGTCAGAACATCCTGGAGCCTCACATGGGGCAGAACTCTGGCTGGAAATGTCGCCTGGTTAATTTCTCCTAAATCTTCACATTTCTCAGCTCATGCTTTGGAAGCGAGAATGTTTTTGGTGGGATAGGGGCAGAGCAGGGACGTGGCAAACGTGACTTTTGGAGCAGACACAAAGCGAGGTTCTCCGTGTGTCCTCGACCCCTGAGTTCGGATGAAAACTGCAGATCTGAGAAATTGGCGCCTCTTTTTATTTATTTTTTGTTCTCTGTGTGTGTGTGTCAAGTAAATAATTCGCAAAGTCAAATGTAATATTAAAAAGAACATTAAAACACAACCGAAGGCAGCGCTGTGATGCAAGATCTTTTAATGAGAGTAAGGAGTTACAGCTTGTAGTAGCACAGGAGTAGCCAGAGATTCACAGCAATACACTGAGGAGTAGCTACACCTCCGAGCAGAGCTCTGCGGAGTAAAGCCGGTGTAGCAGAGGAGCAGCGCAGCTACACCTCAGAACACACAACAACCTCATCCCGAAACACGGAGAGGGGACAGCAAANTCCCGAGTTTAGGGCCAGTTCTTCCCCCTAATCCCCATCCCGAGTTTAGGGCCAGTTCTTCCTCCTAATCCCCATCCTGAGTTTAGGGCCAGTTCTTCCTCCTAATCCTCCACCTCGAGTTTAGGGCTGGAAAAGAGGGACTGGGGGGTCGGGGAATGCGGGAATTTGGGTTGGGAGGGAATTGAGTTAAAGCTCAGCTCTGATTAAGTTCGAGCTCGCCTCGTTCCAGCCCTGCCGTGGGCGGCGAGGCCTCCCCCGGGCCAGGCTGCTCCGAGCTGGGCTCGGGAATCCCCAGGGCTGGAAAATCCATGGAATATCCCGGGAAAATCCATGGAGCGTCCCGTGAATATCCCGTGAGTATCCTGTGAGTATTCCGTGAATATTCACTGAATATTCCATGAATATCCTATGAATATCCTGTGAATATCCCGTGAGTGTCCCTGGAATATCTGTGGAGTATCCCATGAATATCCATGGAATATCCATGGAGTATCCCGTGAATATCCATGGAGTATCCATGGAGTATCCCCTGAACACCCAGGAGAGGAGAGAAGGATGAACCCAAGGGAACCTCTCTGTTCAAGGCGGGAATGTCCCCCCGAAACCCCCGGCACAGCTAATTAACAACAAACCCTGCAACAACCCATAATACCCTCACCTAACGCATTTCCCCCATCTAGATAAGCCAAATTTCCACATTAATTCATTTTATATTTATTTTCATATTACCCCATTTTCTAACAAAACCCCTGCGCTGCACGGCCGTGCACAAAACACAAACTTAAATCTAAAACACAAATTTAAATCTAAAACACAAATTTAAATCTAAACCACAATTTAAAATCTAAACCACAATTTTAGATTTAAATCACAATTTAGATTTAAAACACAATTTTAAATTTTACCTCCCACCCCTGCCCCGCCGGCAGCGGAGCCCCTTAAGCCCGGCTTACCGCGCTGAGCTGGAGCTGAGGCTGAAGGTGCGAGTGCCCAGCTCGGGTTTCGCTCCCTTTTATACATTTATCAGCCCCAGCCCCTGCTTTAAACTCATTTTCTGCCCTCCCGAGCACGTCAGCAGCTGATGGGGTTGTTTTCCTCGTTTTGGGATCGTTACTCAGCTCTTGGCTGCCACAGGGATGACTTCGCGCTGCTCTTTCCTTTCATGTCCAGACTTCCCGGGACAATTAAATCTGAGGAATTAGGGGTGGCGAAATCTGAGTTATAGCAGGAAAAAAGGAAGGAAGGATATTGAGAGCAGAATTAATGGATGCTCGCAATCCCCAATTTGGGATGAATGGGCAAATGGCAATATGTGAAACCTGCAATGAGTCTGGGATCATCTGAGGAAGAAAGAATCTCAATTATTTTTCAAAATGAAAATGCCTGGAAATAAATTACTGCTTGGGTCTATTTCAAAATCACATTTTTAGGTCAGAATATTTACATTATTTTGATTTATATTTTGTTAAAATTACTATTAAGTAATTTGACCAAACTTCAACAAACTCTTAAGTTGTAGAAAGACATGGGGATCCTTTTTCATGAAAGAGTGGAAATAGACTTGAATCAAACCAGACATCAATGAACCTTAAAGCAGATAGAAATAAAAAAAAAAAATCTGAATTATTTCAAGCAGAAATAACGCTATTTGAAATCTCCAGGTTTATTTTACCATAAATCTCCAGGCGTGTTTTATGAAATCCCCTCATGAACTCGATTTTTTTCAGAGCCAGCCCAAGCCAGGCAAATTTCGGTGACTCCGAAAAAATCTGCTCGGTGCTTGTTCTCACTTAGACCAGAAAATTATTCTCTCAGGGGTTCCCAACCAGCAGAATGATAAAAAACCCGAGAAACCCCCAGAATTCTGAACACGGATTAATGAAAATTCTCCTTCATGTTGCTGAGGAGTTTAATTCGCCCTAATGAAGGTGAATAATGCCTGGGCTTCCCCGGTGACCTTCACCTCCAAACGCTGTTTTGCTGTTTACTCCCATCCCAGGGCTGGGTAATGACAGGCAGCACCTCGGGAATTCTGGGCCTTTCTCTACATTTGGAATATCCAAGCCTTCATTAAGACTTATTAAATATTTTCGGGCACAGAGAGATTTATTATTTCAGCATGAGCACCACGTTGCTCTTATGTAACACCCGCTCCAAAAAGCTCCAAAAAAATTTGGGCTGTCCTGTTTCCTGCCTTTATTAAAGTTTATAATTGATAGCTTCGCAATTGGGTCTCCGGGAGGTTTGTTGTTTTATTTTTTTTCCCCTCTAAAAATACATCCTGGACATGCTTACAGGTCAATTTTCTGGCTGAATCAATAATCAAATCAAAGAAGGATTTGGAAGTGACGGGAGGTGCCGGGAGGGACGCGCCAGTGTTACTCAGAATTAGGAAATTTAGAAAATGCAGAGTTGTGCGTCCTTTCCCTCGTGTTATTCAGATTTAGGAAATTCGTAAAATTCAAAGGTTGTGCGTCCCTTCCCTCGTGTTATTCAGATTTAGGAAATTTAGAAAATGCAGAGTTGTGCGTCCTTTCCCTCGTGTTATTCAGAATTAGGAAATTTATAAAATGCAGAGTTGTGCGTCCCTTCCCCTCGTGTTATTCAGATTTAGGAAATTTATAAAATTCAAAGGTTGTGCGTCCCTTCCTCGGTTGTTCCAGGGGAAAAAAAAATCCCAACAAAGCACAATCGCTGTCCCAAAGTGCCGCGTTGGGAATTCCGCAGGACTTTGCTGATCCCGAGGAGTCGCCGCTGTCCCAAAGCGCAGATTCAGCGCGGTGATAGCCAGGTTTAATTGGCCTGAGTGGCTCGGGGATGAGAGGGACGAGGCGGGCGGAGCCTCCCCGGGCACGGATGGGGATGAGGGGGGGAAAAAGGGGCTGGGAGTGGGGACTGACCCAAACTCGAGTCCCGCGTGCGGGGCGGGACCGGGAGCTCCATAAAAACCCCGCATCCCTGCGGAGGAACCATCCCCTGCTCCTGCCTTCTCCTCCTTGCGGACCAGGGTAAGTGGGGACAGATTTGGGAAATCCGAGTGAGTGACCAAGGGATGGATTCCAGCCTGTTCCCCTTCTTTTTATTTTTTTTTCCCCCCAGTTAATCCACAAATGCTGCAGCCAAAAGGGAATTTAAGCTGTTGCTTGTGGAGTTATCCCCTGTGCAAAACAATCCTTCCTCTTCTTATTTTTGATCCTTTTTGGATTTTTGTTTTTGAAACGCCCTCAGTCCTGCACGGATCCCCTTTTCCCTTCAGATTTTTGTCTCAGCGCAGCTCTGAGGATTTCCCAGCCCTGCTTTGATTCAGGGGCTCATTTTTGAACTCATTTTTCAGCAGGGCTGAGTGGGGAAGCTCAGGGTGGAGGATTAGGGGGAAAAAACTGGCCCTAAACTCGGGGTGGAGGATTAGGAGGAAGAACTGGCCCTAAACTCGGGATGGAGGATTAGGGAGAGGAACACTCCCTAAACTCGGGATGGGGATTAGGAGGAAGAACTGGCCCTAAACTCGGGATGGGGATTAGGGGGAAGAACTCTCCTTAAACTCGGGGCGGAGCGATGCATGAGTGCACTGGGCAGTGTTCTCTGCCTCTCCCTTCCCCGCAGCGTTCACTCGGGGTTCACTNTATTGTTGTGTTCTGCTCGTCCCGCTGCTTCCAGAGATATTCCTACAGCAGCTGCTGAACCCGCGGGGAATTAACGGGGATTAATTAATGACGGAATTCCCGCAGCTCCGAGTTCTAGGAGAGCTCGGGGTTCCTGTGAAGTTCCCCCCAAATCGCTTTGTTTTCTTTGTTCTCTGCTGTCTCTCTCAATTTGGCGGTGTAAATTAAGCAGGGTTTAATTTTTATTAACAAATCGCTCGTTTTTAGCTCTTTCCCTGCTCCCTTTATGAAACCAGAGCGTGCCTGTCCTAGGGGTGAATTCCTGACTTAACTGCCTTTGAATCTGTCTCAAAAAACCCCAAAATAATCCAATCAGCTTCGTTTTAAAAAGTCTGAAATCGGAAGATCCCCAGCCCGAAGTTGTGCCAATGGAACCGAGGGGTTTTCTGCACAGATAAATTCATATAAATTCATATAAATTCATGTCGCGCCCATTCCTTCTGCTCTCTGTGCTAGTTTAGATTGTGACTGTGAGCTTTATTCTCATTAAAAACCTTTCAGCATCACGAAATTGCTCTGTTTTTTTTTTTTTCTTTCCTGTCTTTCTGCTTTTTCTGGACACGGATTTTTGTCCCCGGCTCGATGTTTTGTGAGGTCACACCAAACCCTGTGGCTTTTCTGAAACTCCTCCTAAACTCAGCTTAGGACATTTTGCACACCGATAGCGATGCGGTAGAACCTCGGAAAATTAATTCCAATTCCGGAATTCCCTAGGAAATATCTGGAAATATTCCTTTAAATTTGCTTTCACATCCCCGAGGGTGCTCAGGCATTGGACACAACAGCATCTTTAAATCACCAAGGCTCTAATTAACTAATTAACTCAATTTTGGGGGATAACACCAGAAATCGGGAGAAACTCCCTTCTTCTCCAGTGCTTTTGTGTCTGGGATTTTCCCATCTTTAGGGATGGCGGGATCCCATCTGTTACACAGCAGAAAATTTCACTTTCTAGAGCAGAAAATTTCACTTTTCAGAGCAGAAATTTTCACTTTCCCTTCACTCCGGGATGACAATGGGAGCGCGAAGTTCCCAGGCTGTTCCACCCCGTCCTTGGGATGAGGAGTGGCTCAAATTATCCATGAGGTGTCTCAGAGTCCGGGCTCAAACGAGCTTTGAAATCTCAATTAAACCCTCGAACCCTCATTGGGAGCGTAATTGCCGCCCTTGGAACGCGCAGGGGCAATCCCGGCATCCCAAAATCCCGGAATCCACAATTTTGGGTGGGAAGGGAACTCTGGAAACCTCCCAGGGCACAAGGGAACAGAGCTGGGTTGGGCTCAGAGCAAAATATGGGCGCAAAATTCATGGAAAAATTCAGTAAAACTGGGGGTTGTATTTCCAGGAAATTCCAAGCTGGAGCTTTCCCAAGGCTGCTGATGAATTTTGATGAATTTATCTGAATTTTGATGAATTTATCCATTCAGAAGCTCAGCTCAAGCTGTATCCTGGTCTTTAATTTAGCTGCAAGTGCTCAGAATTTCAATCTTTTCTCTAACCCTAACTAATCAATAAAATCCGGGGAGTTACAGTCAAATTCCTAAATAAAAAACCTGGAAAGTTTTGTGCGTCTCAGGATGCAAAAGCAAGACCACGTGAGAATAAATTAAATTCTGCTCTCACAGCCCTAGAGACTGATTTAGCTACTTCAACAGGAGTCCAGTTAAAGAAAGAGTTAAAATTAATGGAATTTGAAGATATATTTTGTTCATCCCAGGAAGTTTAAAGATAAAACCAGAAATAAATCCAAATTTGGAGGACGAGGAGGCAAAGGAATTAATTGTCGTGCCTCTCGTGGCTCTTTGTGCAGAGCCACGTTTGAATGAAAAGTTTGAAAGGTTTAAAATAAATTCTGACTAAAGCAAACATCGAGCTGCCTCAACTCGCACCTTTGAAGTGACTCTTTTCCAATAATGAAGCAGCAGAGAAGAGAATTAAGCTTTAAATAGATTAATAACAGCCTATAAAAAAATAAAATAGTTACGGGCGTCTCCGAGGTGCTTTGAACTGCTAAAATTATCTACTCTGGAAAAAAAAGTGGAGACGTTGTAGCTTTTTGTTGAAGGATCAGAAAGGAATAAATAAATTAATTGATATTTTTCCCTTCAAGCCAGTCCCTTGGAATAGGGATAATGACTCATTTCCATTTTTTGTGTGCTGGAACTCGAAGGGGTGTGAGCTGCTGGATCTCTCAGCAGCCTTGTTCTGAATCATGAATTATTAATTAATGATAAACGTCGCGCCTTGAGCTTCATTTGGGGAACAATTTCTTCCTTGCGAGGGCGGTCAGGACTGGAAGGGGCTGCCCAGGGAGGTTTGGAGTTGTTTCCCGAACAATTTTTGGAAATTGGCCGGAGGTTTCGCCAGCCCTGGAATTGTCCGAGGAACAGCAGGACGCGGCACGCAGAGCTCTGCGCTGGGTGGGGATGGGTCAAAAGTTGGATGAGGATTTTGGAGGATGATTTTGGGATCTCGCACGGAAAATCAGAGGAGCAAACCCACAAAAACCAACCCAGACCCAAGGGATTGCGGCAAGGCAGATTCGTTATTGTGGAAGGAAAAGGTCACAGGAGTGTGAGAGACAAAACAACGCAGCAACAGCGCGCTGGAAACAAAAATCCTGAGGGGCTTCAGATGGGATTTTGGGGATCAATTCCTCCCTGAGAGGGTCGGGATGGATTTCCCAGAGGAGCTGGGGCTGCCCCAGCCCTGGAAGTGACCAAGGAACACGGGGAGAGACAATTCCCAAGGGATGGAGGGCCAGGACAAGGGGGGACGGGTTCGGACTGACAGGGAGGGGGTTCCGATGGGATTTTGGGGATCAATTCCTCCCTGGGAGGGTGGGGATGCCCTGGAAGGGATTGTTCCATGCATTCCCCATCCCTGGAAGCGTCCAGGGCCAGGCTGGTCAGGGCTTGGGACAGCCTGGGACAGTGGAAGGTGTCCCACGGATGAGATTTTAGGTCCCTTCCCACCCAAACCGTGCTGTGATTCCGTGATCGGACATTTCACACCACTGCTCCCTTAGAGACCCATCCACGGCCAGGAGGAAGAAATGCAGAAGAGAATAAATCGTTCATTCAATGCAGATTCTTTATTGCGGGTGAAAAAGGCCCCAGGCAGCGCCAGCGAGAGGCGAAGCAGAGCAGCAACAACGAGCTGGGAACACAAAAATGCGGAGGCAGCAGCGGGGCCCAGGCCGGGGCGGCAGCGCAGAGATTCCCCCGTGCCAGGCCGGGCTGGGGGCTCGGAGCTGGGCACAGCCGGGCAGAGGCGGAGCCCAGGGGCGGCACGGCCGGCGGGGCTGGCACAGAGGGGGCAGCTGTGGGAGGCAGCGCTGGGCAGCGCCGGGGCGGCGGGCGAGGCTGTGCAGGGTCACCCCGGCAGGGCACAGCGAGCCCGCGGCTCCCGGGGCTGCGGGGCCAGCGCTGCCCGGGGGCTGCAGCTCCATCCTGCCCCGGGCGGCGCAGCACGGCAGGGGCTGCCCATGGAGCCGCGGGCAGGGGCAGCGCTGAGCTCCGCCGGCCTTTGGGCTTTAGCAGGGCCCGCAGGAGCCCATGAGGGACCTGGAGCCGCAGCCCCCAAATCCAAGGGAGCCCCCAAAGCCTCCATAGCCCCCAGAGCCACCACGGCCGCCAAAGGAGCCCCCGGAGCCGCCGCTCACGAAGGGAGCTCCAGCCGAGCCCACGGAGCTCTGCTGCGGGAAGGAGCTGAGGATGGGCCCGGGGAGGGTGACCACCACGGCCGGCGGCTGGATCAGCACCGTGGAGTCCGGGCACTGCCGCACGCAGGGAGCGTTGCTGGAGTCAGCCAGAGGGGCCGGGGTGGCCACTCCGCAGCTGGGGGCGCACATGCTGGAGCAGGACATGGTTTGGATCGGCAGGGGAAGCTGCAAGACAAGGCAGAGCCACGGGCTCAGCCCGAATCCCGGCTCCTCTCTCCCTCCTGCTGCCCCTGTCCCATCTGCGGCATCTCGGGCCTTCCCAGCAAAACCCCTGGCACAGCCGGAGCGGCTCCTGGAATCCCTCGCTGCCCTCGCCATCCCCGGCTCTGGCCCGCCCGTGGCAATGAAGGGAATCTCCCACATCGCCATCACCCGGCTCGCAGAGGACTGGAGCCCGCGGGGATAACCCCAACCATCCTCCCTGTGCCCTGGCAGAGCTGCTGGAGCGAAGATCCCCCGGGAAATCCAGAGATTGCCTGGGAAAGGAGCAGGGGAGGAGGAGAGGATGGAGGGAAGACTCGGACTCACCACAAGGATCAAGAAGCAGATTCGAGAGGAGAGAGCTGGATGGATCCCTGTGGAGAGCTCGGCCCTTTTATACATCCCAGAGTGCCCGGGGCACCGGCCAGGGGTGG
>VXBI01014392.1:0-14430 GCA_013397375.1 Toxostoma redivivum
AAATCCTTGAGAGGTTTTGCAATTGTATCAGCCAGCTCTTTGAGGAGCTCAACTTTAGTTGAGATTTGACCATACAGATTTTCTCCTTACAGTGGTGAGCAGCATCTCTGTATTCTTTCCATGTCCCCTGACCTTGCTTCCACTGGCCATACACTTCTTTTTGGCCTTATTTCCAAGAGAAGATCCCTGTTCAGCCAAGCCAGTCTTCTGCCTTGCCTGTTTGACTTCCAACATTTGGGAATTGCCTGCTCCTGTGCCTTTAACAGGTGGTGTTTAAAAAGTGACCAGCACTGATGGACCCCAGCACCTGTAAAAACATTTTCCCAGGGGACCTTATTTACTAATTTCCTGAGCAATGTGAAGTCTGCTCTCCTCATGTCCAGAGTTGAGGTTTGATGGGCCTTTTCTCCTGTAAACAGAGATTTTAAACTCAATCTCTTTGTGGTCGCTGTGGCCAAGACAGCTACTAATCTCCACTTTGCTCA
The DNA here is from genome assembly GCA_013397375.1 of Toxostoma redivivum. Lineage (NCBI taxonomy): Eukaryota > Metazoa > Chordata > Aves > Passeriformes > Mimidae > Toxostoma > Toxostoma redivivum. The sequence goes on from VXBI01014392.1 coordinate 486, forward strand.
TGAGTTCCGCTCTGTTGATAAGCAGTACATGAAAGGAGGGCATCTTTCTGAGTCAGCTCCTTTAGGACCTGTCCCATAAAGTTGTCATCCAGGTTTCTTAGGAATCTTCTGGTCTCGTTTGTACTGTGTGATGCTCCCAGTTAATTTCTGGCAAGTTGAAGTCTCCCATAAAGACAAGGACAGTTAACTTGGAAGCATCCATTAGTTCCTCAAAGAATAATTCATTGGCATCATTGTCCTGGCTAGGAGGTCTTTAGTAGACTCCCATGATAGCATCTGCATTATTTGTTTGTCCTTTGATTCTTAAAGTTTTGGTAGTGGGTAAAGTGCTGCCCTGTGCTGGACACAGCTGGTTCCAGCTGGCTTGCTAATGGAGCCAATGCAGGCCAAAGCTGAGCCAATCAACAAAGCTGATGGTGCCTCTGTGAAAACATACTTAAGACAGGGCAAGACCCACCAGACATGCAGAAGAGTAGGAGGGAAAAAAAGAGTGAAAACCAGCAGTGTGAACAGAGGTTAGAGAAGAAGATGTGGGAGGAGGTGCTCCATGGTGTCAGAATCAGAATTCACATAGCAGCTTATTTAACAGACCATGCTGGAGCAGTTGGATATTTTGTGAAGGAACTACAGCCCATGGAGAATCCATGCTAGAGAAGTGAGAAGGAAGGAGTGGCAGAGAGATTTTCTTATGTACTGACTATAACACCCTTACACCCTTGAGCTGTTCATTGCCTCACTGAAGGGGCTGCATGTAACCTATGTCAATAGCAAGGAGAGGAAAGATGAGTCTGGAATGAAAGCATGAGCCTGGGAAAGGAGGAAGTGTATTTTAATATTTGTCTTTTTGCTTTCTGCTACCTGAATTAATAATTACATTTTTATTTTAATTGATGATAAGTTTACTTAATTTTACCTAAATTGAGTCTGTTTTGCTGCAATGATGATTTGTAAGCAATCTCCTGTCATTATCTTGACCTACAATCTTTCTTGCTCCTGTTCTTCCTATTTTCTCCATATGACCCACTGGGACAGGGAGGATGTGACTGGCTGAGTGGGAATTTCACTGTTAGCCAAGGCTAAACCACCACAAATGTGAATATAGCCAAAGACCTGCTAGAGGTATGCTTTTGTGCAGTGTTTGACATGGCCCTGAATTCAGGGTCTGAGATTTCAGAAATTAATTTCAGTTGAGTGGCAACAACCATTGAGCTAATTCAAAGGTTTCTGAGTCACAGTTGTGGTCAACGTGAGCTATGGGAGTACTAATTCTGTATTCCAATAAGAAATTTAAAAATAGTAAATATAAACTACAGATGACTGTTGCTAACAGTCCCATCTCCCAGTTGAGACAGTAGCTTGGACACAACAGACATAGATCAAGCCATTAAAAGCACCTTTGTACTGGAATTGAAGAAATGCACAGGTAAGGACTTGCCTCACCTATATAGGTAATAGCCCTGACTTTCAACTGGAGCTGCTGTATGGCTCAGACTTCCAAGTGGAAGTCTGGTTTGTGTTTGACATAGTGGTGCTAGATGGATTATGGGAAGTGTCTTGGTTTGAAAGACAGGTGTCTGCTAAGGAAGGCAGGAGCCTCCCTTGGAATGGAAAATATGACCCCCTCCCCTCCAAATTATTATAATTTTGAAATTAAGGGGCTTTCAGGCAAAGATATGAGAAAAGAAATAACAGTTCTTTACTAGTATGTGTATGTATAATGAGGCAAACAACAACAATGGTAACAACAACAGAACAGAAAACCCAATAAACAGTCTCCTCCCACTCTTTAAGCACTTTCCCTTTTGGTGTAGTTATGCCTGCAGTCAGCAGGGGTGCTGGTGGCTCCCCAGCCAGACAGGGCAGGTGGCTGCAGGGGGTGCTGTGGCGCTAGTTTCAGCCTTCTCCCTCTCACGTGGATGGGGGGTGGGGTGGGGACAGCTGCCACCCTTGGGCACAAAACAAAACAAAACAAAACAGATCAAAAACCTCCAAAATAGGATGTGATAATAAACCATCTCCAAGATAGGAAGGAAATGCCAGGATATTTAAATAATTGAATCAGAATGGTTGAGGTTGGAAGGGACCTCTGGAGGTCCTCTTGTCCAACCCCCCTGCTCAGGAAGGACCACCTAGACCAGTTGATCAGGACTATGTCCAGATGGCTTTTAAATATCTCCAAAGAGGGAGACTCTACCACATCCCTGGGAAACTTGTTCCAGTGCTCAATCACTGGATATTTCTTGATGTTCAAAGGGAATCTCCTATGTTTCAGCTTGTGCCCATAGCCTCTTTTGTTTTCACTGTGCACCACTGAAAAAAGCTTGGCTCTGTCTTCTTTGTATCTTCCCTTCTGGGATTCATATACATGAGTAAGATCTCTCCAAGCCTTCTCTTCAGGCTAGAGTCCCAGCTCTCTCAGTCCTTCCTCATAAAAGAGATGCTCCAGTTCCTTAATCATCTTGATGGCCCTTTGAGTCTCTCCAGGATGATCATGTCTCTCTTGTACTGGGGAGCCCAGAACTGGACACAGTACACCAGGTGTGGCCTCACCAGTGCTGAGTAAAGGGGAAGGATCATGCGTCTCNTTTAATTCACATATATATTTTTCATTGGCATGAATTATTAACTATATCCCTGACAGGCACAATGCTTGTTCATGTTCAACTTGATGTCCACAAGGACCCCCAGATGCTTTCCTGGAAGCAGCACAACACTTTGTAATATTTGCTACTCTTCCCAGTTTTGGTGCTGTCTGCAAAGTTGCTGAGGGTACACTCTGCCTAATCACACAGATCATTAATGAAAATGTTGAACTGGACTGGACCCAGTATTGATTCTTGAGGTACACTGCTAGTCACTACACTTTTTGCTACTGATCATCATCCTCTGGGCCTGGCCATTGTGGTAGGTTGACCTTGGCTGACTGCCAATTGCTCATCAAGTTGCTCAGTATGACAAGAAAGAAAAATACCACAAAATGCTCATGGGTCAAGATAAGGACAGGGACATCATTCAGCAATTGCCGTCACAGGCAGAACAGACTCGACTTGGGGAAATTAATTCAATTTATTGTCAGTTGTCTCGGTTTGAAAGATAGGTGTCTGCTAGGGAAGGCAGGACCCTCCCGTGGAATGGAGAATGTAAACCCCCTCCCTCTGAATTATTATAATTTTGAAATTAAGGGGCTCTTAGGCAAAGATATGAGGGTAGGAATAACAGTTTTTTACTATTATGTATAACAAGGTGTGGAATTGCTCATGGGAAAGTTTTGTGTGAACACGGAGCTTTCCCAGGAGCTGGCCTGGGAGCAGAGGTTTTCCCAGGAACAAAGGCATCTGCTACTGTTTACAGAGTGTGTATTTTGAGAACTCTGTTGTTTTTAATGAAAGCATCCGTGCAAGAAGTGCTGCTCGCTCTAACCAATGAACTGTATTCTGTCCCTGGAGTAGCATTCGAGTATATTTAAGGAGCGTATGTTAGAATAAACTTCGTCTCCTTCCTATCTTGAAGGATGACCATGTTGCTGTATTACCGCCGTTCCAAGGGTTAATCCCTAACTAACAGCAACAAGGCAAAAAACACAACAACTATGGAATTAATAACAAACAAAACCAGGGACTCTGTGACAGCCTTCTCGGCCGAGATGGGAAGGATGGAGGAGAGGCTTTGCTTTACAAAGCCCTGGGGCAGTCGATCCCGGTGCCCCTGCAGGACTCTGAAGAGCAATAAGCTGGAACGGCAGGAATGAGCAGAAGGTCCCAGGCTGGTGGGCGAGATGTATCAGAAATTTTGTGGCAGTAGTTGTAACTGCGGGATGTCCAAGCTGGGCAGGGCGGTGCTGGGCTACAGTGTAGAGAAATCTAGAGCAGTGTTGAAGAAAGTGGTGGGCAGCGGCGGCTGAGCTCCCAGCAGGGCTGGGAGAGGTGGGCTCACGATTTCTAGGCAGATGGTGGTAGGTCCCTCTTTTAGTGAAATAGGTGTTAATAAGGTCTCGGGTCAGTGGCTGCTCTCACGAGCAGAGGCTCATCCCACAGAAGAAGAAACTCCCGGCTGAGTTATGGCAAATTCTTTTTATCAAGCAACAATAGCTCTGAGTGACCTCCTCCTCTGAAGCTGCTGTGCGAGAGCTTGCAACTGCACCCACCCCCCCTCCGCCGCCTTCCTTTTACCTGGGCCCAGCTAACCTTTTGTTTTCTCAAGTACCCATAAGTACTAGCAGTCAGCGTTTCCCAGCAACACATGGGAAAATTTCTATAGGTGAGAAGGAACAAAAGAAAAGAAACCTAACCCCCAACACAATCAAAATTGGATAATGAGAAATAAAAATAAGTCTAAAAAACCATTCCTCTCGATTCTTGCTTCTTTGCAGGCTCAACTTCACTCCCAACTCTTCTAACTCCTCCCCCCAGTAGCACAGAGGGATGGGAAATGGGGGTTGCAGTCAGTTCCTAATACATTGCCTCTGCCTCTCCTTTCTCCTCACCTGCTTGAGTGTGCGATTCTCGACTATTGTGAGAGACACGATTATGTGAGAGACAGGGATTACTGACTGGTGATCAGAATTCGAATTTATTGTGAGCTACATATGCTTATATACCATTTTTAGGAAGGCTAGTAATTTTTTACTACATTCATTGGGTTAAACATCACAGAGACAAACTTAACATTTCTACTTGGTTCAGTTTTCTTTCCTGTTTCCAGTCTTGATCCAATCTTCTTGTAATCTTCAAAGCTCTGTTTGTTCTTGCCAAGGCATCTTGGTTATGAAACTGCATATGCTAATTAAATCCACAGTACTCTCTGTCTTAGCTCCCACATGGGATCCTTTGCACTAGAGACAGTCCTTCATGAACTTCACCAGTGTGAGTCCTTCCCATAGACTGCAGTTCCTCATGAACTTCAGCATGGGTCCTTTCCATGGAGTGCTATCCTTCAGGAACATACTGCTCCAGCATGGGTCTCCCATAAGGTCACAGGTCCTGCCAAAAAACCTGCTCCAGTGTGGGCTTTCCATGGGCTGCAGCTTCTTTCAGGGCACATCTACCTGCTCTGGTGGGGATTCCTCACAGGCTGAAGGTGGGTCTCTGCATCCCCATGAATCTCCATGGGCTGCAAGGGAACAGCTGCTTCATCATGGTCTTCACTATGGGCTTCAGAGGAATCTCTGTTCTGCCCCCTGGAGCTCCTCCTCCTTCTTTTCTGATCCTTGGTGTCTGCAGAATTTTGTCTCACATATTCTCACTCCTGTCTACCGGCTACTGTTGTGCAGCATTTTTTACTCTTTTTAAAATAGGTTATCACGGAAGTGCTACTAATGTCTCTGATTAGCTCAGACTTTGGCCAGTGGTGGGTCCATATTAGAGCTGGCTGAAACTGGCTCCTTCTGACATGGGGACAGCTTCTGCTGTCTCCTCTCAGAAGCTACCTGTGCAGACCCCCACTATCAAAACTTTGCCACATAAACCCAATATAGCCATTCAGCCAATTCTCAGTCTATCTTAGTGTCTGCTCATCCAGCCCATATTTCATCAACTTTCCCCCTCATCTACCAGGCCAGTCATTTCATTGTAGAAGTTTATCAGTTTGATCACGTGCGAACTCCTTTTGGTGGATCCATGCTGACTACTGCCAATTGCCATCTTCTCCTTCATGTGTTTTTAAATGGTTCCTAGGTTTAGCTACTTCATCAAATTCTCAGGAACAAGGCGAGGCTAACCGGCCTATAAAGCCTGTTGAAACTGTTTGACTCCTATGTCACCTCTAATAATGCCAGAATTAAGACTTATGCCCAAGATAAAGCACATTGGAGCAGGTGGTAGGATAATCCTAGCTCCTAGCATCTAGATTTTTTTTGGTGCGTGAAAGTTCTTTTTAAACCCTAGAAACTCAAAGGGCTGTTACTTTTATGCATTCAAGGCACTTTGGATTCTACTTGAAGAGCTGAAAATTTTGTGAAATAATAAATTTTGTAGAAACTAGTGGAACTATGTGAACATACTGATTTTGATTTAAAAATGGAAATTGATCTTCTGCCAGACATTTTTAAAGTATAATGAGAATAAAGTGAAAAATTCTTTAAAAATTAGGTTTTTGGAATGCAAATAGGTCTATCAAATGATGAGAAGTTTATCTATAAGAGTTCAATGTTATTGTTGATGAAGGTAGGGAAAAGTACTGGAACAACTATGAACTCAATAACAGGCTACGGAGCTACAAATATATGTGTAAAGAATATAGAGAATATATAAAAGAAAAAAAGGCAAAAATCAATTCAGCATCACAGTGATACTAGAGATTAAACTTTAGTCTTCCTAAAGTTGATTACAGTTGTAAAATTTATTTCTGCAGGCCTGGGATTTTATCCTGGGCCTTTACAATAACTAAACGTCATATAAAAGTCATAGAGATTTAGATGATGACAAAAGTTTTTGTTTTCAAGCATTCTCATTCCTAAAGTTATCATACTCTATGTTAATCAGGCCAAGAGGTGTCTCTTGGAAAAGTATACTTCTTGTTGTTGTGGTTTGACACTGGCCAAATGCCAGGCACTCACGGAAGTTGTTTGCTTACTCTCTCCTGCTACAGTTGGGTAGAGGAGAGGGAAAAAAAATTAACAAACAGCTCATGAGTTAAGGACTGGGAGAAAAAAAGACTTTAATGGCAAAATAGGTTCAAATTTAAGGATAGAAAGTAAATTTATTATTAACAGAGGAGGATAATGAGAAGTAAAATAAGCCTTTAAAACACCTTTTTCCGCTCCCCCAGCCCCTCCATCCTTCCCACCGACAGCACAGGAAGACAGAGTGTGGGGGGCTTTGGTCAGTGTTTAATTCAAAATCTTTTTCCATTTGCTCAGGGAGAGGAGTCTTTTTTGTGCTATGCCATGGGATCCTTCCCACGGGCAAAACAGTCATCCCAAAACTGTTGTGGCATGGGTCATTTGTCCACAGGGTGCAGTCTTTTAAGTCTACGCTGCTCGAGTTTGGAAGCAAGGGTTCTCTATCTCTGGAAACAGGGACCCTCTCTCTATTTGTGTCTCCCACTAGACCACAACTTTCTATAACATCCACCCATTCTGGCGTGAGCACTTTTCCCACAGGCTGCAAGTGGATCTCTGCATCTCCCATAGACTTCATACCTTACAAGGGGGACAGTTTGTTTTACCATAATCCTCACCACGGCTTGCAGAGGAATCTCAGCTCCCAGGCTTGAAGCACCTCCTCCCCCTCTTTCTTTTCTACTGACCTTGGTACCACCATGTTGTTTTCCCTCATATGTCCTCAATTCCTCCTCTTCTGTGACTAGAAGAAAAACTGCTGCTTGTAGGTACCATTGTCAGCAAGTTCCACCAATTCAAAATTCTTGCAATATCCTGCAGTGCCAAGAAGTTGATCTTTTCTAGGTCTCGCATCAGGCAATCGCTCATCATGCTTCCACTGCCAGCCAGGCAGCCTCCCTGCCAACTTGCGGGCAGTGGCGCCTGCCGTGGCGCTGGCACTATTTAATGCCTCTCTTCATGTGGGGTGCCGGGAAGGGGAAGCCATCTCCATTGCCCCCGCCCTTTTCGCCTACAGTGCGGTTGGCTAGGGCCAGCCAGGCAGGCAAGGTTTGCTGTGGGCCGCAGTAGGGATGGCAGCAGCCGCAGCAGCAGCCACGGTGCCTGGGGAAAAAACTGTGCATGTGCTCTTTTGATTTTCTTCTTAAATATGTCATCACAGAGGCATTACTAACCTCTCTAATTGGGCCAGCAGCATGTCCATCTTCAGAGCCATCAGAGATTGGCTCTGTTGGACATGGTGGGAGCTTCTAGCAGCTTCTCACAGAAGCTACCCCTGTGGCCCCCCCCGCCGACACCAAAAAACCAGGCCATGCCAAATCAACACACTTGTATATCACATGTTCTATGTTATTGCATAGTTAAATATGTCTAGAATGACCAGAACCTTGGATGCTTGCTTCTTATGGGAACTTTCGCATAAACTAAAATCTAAATAGCTACATAGGACATTCCTATTATCTGATTAATAAGATCAAAATGGGAACATGCTCACATCTGTCTGAACTGCTTCTCAAGAGGAGCATTTTCAGAGTGTAATTTGTTGATGTTTTTAAAGTTAAAACAAAGCTTTACAATCTGCAATTTCAGAGTTGAGCAACAGTTCACATGCATTGCTTTCTGCACTGAGGTTTCTCTAATTTTCTTCTGGCTACAAAGTTACTTCAGAAGGACAAAGGTTCCAAGTTCTTATCACTAAGAGCTGTGGCATAATTAATTTTCAGTTGTGTTGAAGATGGCAGGCAGAATCTTCAGCCTGTCAGTGTGATGGTATTAACATCTGACCACCCTAAACAGGACTCCTATTTGTATCTTTGTCCTTTTAATCCTTTATAAAAGTTTTTGTGACTTAAATGATGAGGAGAAAAGAAAAGAAAAGAAAAGAAAAGAAAAGAAAAGAAAAGAAAAGAAAAGAAAAGAAAAGAAAAGAAAAGAAAAGAAAAGAAAAGAAAAGAAAAGAAAAGAAAAGAAAAAAGAGAAAAAGAAAATTTCAATTGGAAGGGACTTACAAAGCTCATCTAGTCCAACTGCCTGAGTACTTCAGGGCTGAACAAAAGATAAAGCATATTATTAAAGGCATTGTTCAAATGCCTCTTGAACAGTGACAGGCTTGGGGCATTGACCACCTCTATAGGAAGCCTGTTCCAGTGTCTGACTACCCTCTCAGTAAAGAAATGCTTCCTAATATCAAGTTTGAACCTCCCTTGCTTCAGCTACTTTAAGTAGCCTTCTCAGACCTTCTGAGCTCATGAGAAATTTGTTACATGTTAAAATTATTTAAATTACTTTGTCTTCAAACAAATTAATCACCCTTCTTTAGGTGATTAAACCTTTCTTTTTGAGCTACTTGATTCCTGGGAAAACAAGTCCTTTGAAAAAGAAAATATCATGTTTCTGTTTAGTGTAAATGAGCTTTAGATGTTAGTGGTATAGTTTTTTAACCAAATTCCACAAGAAATTGGTAGTTGTGCTGTGATATCTGCTTTATGAATTTTATGTGTTGCCAATGTTCTACATTTCCTTGATACAATTATTCTGATGTTACTTTTTTCTTTTGTGTGAACTAGCAAAACAGTATATTGAGACTCAGAAATCAGACACTTACAAAAAAGTGATCCTAAAGGATGATTTTGTATTTGATAATTTTGTAGGTACAAGCCTGTGCAGAAAGTGGATGGAGTTCCAGATGGTTTCACAGGAAGTGGTCAACAGGCAGGCACATCTGCTGAACAAACTATAATTGCCCAAAGTCAACATCATCAACAGTTTTTAGGTATGAAAAGATGTTACACTGTCATCTTACTGATAATAGAACAAAAAGATACTCATAGGAGCTATATGTTCTGTATTGCAAGACTTCTGCAGTATTTAATATTCCTCATGCAGATATAAAACAAAAGAATGCACAAAATCTATTTGCACGGTAGATTTAAAATATCTTGCAATGCAAGTGTGGTGAAGACTCTGAGGCAAACTGCTCTGGCAGACGTGCTCTGGAGTCAAGGATCATGCCGAAGGACTGTGGAGAGAGTTCCTGAAGTGGCAAGACCTCAAAATTAGCACCGAGAGGTGCCTCAGCACCCCACCTTCCCCTCCCAGCAGGAAGTGCTGAAGCTCTGACCCAGAGGCATGTCTGATTCAGCATGGGTGAGGTCAGGAATGATGAGGTCCACTCCCCACCCTGTAACACTCCGGACACTTAATGTACGAGGCTAAACTGAGGTTTCTTTGCTCTGGGTAGATGCAAGGGAGAAATACCGAACAGATATTCTCAAGAGGTAAAAATCCCAGAAAGGTTTACTGGCAAAAAATAGAAAATCGAGGAACTTTGGCAAAAGATTTAGTGCAACATAAAACACTTATCACAGCATCGACTTAGCCCATTCAACTTAGCAGCCTTTAAACCCAATTGATGTTACGTTCCATGAAAACAAAGTTAGAAGAAGAAAGGGAGAAAGACAGGAAAGATATATCAAAAGAGTCATATAGCTACCAACTCCTGGGTTCCAGCAATGTAACATAGAAAACTCCAAGATGAAGGTAGGGTTAAGGAACAACATGCTTGCCTTGTGGTCCAGTCTTCTTAAACCCTTGACCCTTCATGGACCTTCCTCCCAGGCAGGACTTCCAGTTGCACGGCCGCTCAGGGGCTGGGTTAGGCAACACTGAGGGGCTGCCTCCAGTGTGCTATGATTGGCAGAGACTGCAGGGCTGGGGGGTATGGGGGGCAGGGCATCACCTCACCAGAGCAAGGCCAGACCCACCCCCTACTACACACATTCCAAGCATCCCAAAATGTCTCCAGACATTGATCTTTCCAGTCTCTGACACACCCCTACAAAAGCAGCTCCTAGGGCACAGAGTAGGTAAACAGGGCAGGGTGTGGCAGTTCAAGAAGATAGAATGAAGTCACCCACCAGCTCAAGAGGAGAGCTCAGTTGGTGGTCATTGCCTTCTCGGAAGGAGCTAAGCTATGGTATCTACTTGGCGGGGAGCTATGTCCTCTGGACTTGCCAGAAAGTATGTGGTGACACAGACAGAGCTGCCATAAAAACACGCAGCCATCTAGGTCTTGGGCTACAGGGAATGCCAGAGCCTGGCACTGGTATTGGATGGCAGTAGAGACAACAGCTATGTGAGGTGTGATGAAGTGGATGATCTGCTCAGCCCAGGGGCAGAGGTAAGAGAGGAGGTAGAAAAGTTAAGAAGTATCAGGGATTCTGAATGATTGAGCCACTCTCTACCATTCCTGAGGCAAATGCACCAGGCACCAGCTGGCCACACCACAAGAAGAAATGGATCCCTTACACTCACTACCAGGCAGAAGAAGGGGACCTAAGAGATGGGAGGGAATGGAAACAGGTCTCTACTCAAGGCAGCAGGCAAATCCCCTCCTGGACTACCTCACCTTCCCAGATGCAATACAATAAGTATGAGGCTCTAGAACTTGAAGATCAGGCACGGAATCATCAACGTTGGAAGAGACCTCCAAGATCATCTAGTGCAACCATCAACACAGCACCCCCATAATCACCCTTAAACCATATCCCCAAGTGCCACATCCAGATGCCTCTTGAACACAAATACATGGGCACACTACAATATGGACAAAGGTCCATCCAGGTTGGAGGAGTTGCCTAAGGTGAATAAGTCTACCCCCTGCATCACAACTGCCTCAGTCAAGAAAAAAAAGTGCAATTGTCATTGGTGACTCACTTTTAAAAGGAACAGAGGCCTGATATGCTGACTGGACCTAACCCATAGGGAAGTCTGGTGCCTCCCTGGGGCCTGGGTAAGAGACATTACCAAGAAACTCTGTATCCTGGAACAGCCCTCTGATTATTATCCATTACTGGTTTTTCAGGTGGTCAACAATGAAGTTCAAAAAAAAGTCTGAGGACAATAGAGAGGAGCCCCAGGGCTTTGGGATGACTGGTTGAAGGATCTGGAGCATGAACAGTTTTCTCTATTCTGCCAGTTGCAGGGAATGATGGAGGTAGAAACAGGAGAATCATGCAGATGAATACCTGGTGCTGAGCCAGGTGTCACCAGCAGAATTTGTTCTTTTTTTTTTATCATGGCTTGTTTTACATGACACTGAGCCTGCTGGCAACAGCTGGGGTACACCTGTCTCAAAGGGGGAAAAGGATCCTTATTAGTTAGCAGGGCTCACTGAGAGATCTTTAAACTAGAGTTTAAGGGAATTAAATCAGGAACGCTGGAGATAAGCCTGGGGGTGGCATGCCACTGGCAGATGGTGTGCTAATGAGATCCTTCAGTCTGTAGTCTTGATAGAGGTAGGGGATGGAGATCCATGCAGTAGCAAGGATGCATGGGTTACTGATGTGCTAGAAACCACAGAAACAACTGAGAATGGCCAAGCAGAAAGTAGAGCTTCTCCCCCTGAAAAGACAGTGGATCAATAACAACTTAAGTGTATTGCATCAATGCACTCAGCATGGACAACAAACAGGAGGAACTGGAAGCCATGGTGCAGCAGGAAAACTATGACATAGTTGCCATCACAGAGACATGATGAAACAAGTCACAACTGATGCAGATGGTCTTTCAGGTCCCTTCCAACCCAAACCATTCTATGATTCTATAACAAGGTGACCTGCCTAGTGGATGAAGGAAAGGCTGTGGATATTGTCTATCTAAACTTCAGTAAAACCTTTGACACTGTGTCCCACAGCATTCCCAGAGGAACGGGCTGCTCATGCCTTGGATGTGTACACTGTTTGCTGGGTAAAACACTGGCTGGATGGCCTAGCCCAAAGAGTGGTGATGAATGAAGTTAAATCCAGTTGGTGGCTGCTCATAAGTGGTGTTCCCCCAGGCTCAGTACTGGGACCAGTCCTGTTTAATATCTTTATCAGTGATCTAGATGAGGGGATTGAATGTGCCTCTGTAAGTGTGCAGATGACCCCAAATTGGGCACAAGTGTTGATCTGATGGAGAGTAAGAAGGCTCTGCAGAGGGATCTGGACAGGCTGGATTGATTGGCTGAGGCCAATGGTATGAGGTTCAACAAGGTGAAGTGTTGGGTCCTGCATTTGGGTCACAACAACCCCATGCAATGCTACAGGCTGGGGGAAGAGTAGCTGGAAAGTGTCGGAAAAGGATCTGGGGGTGCTGGTCAACAACTGGCTGAACTTTAGATGGTAGTGTCTGGGTGGCCAAGAAGGCAAATGGCATCCTGGCTTTTACATTTGCTAATGTAAAAATGCCTATTAAATGTGTTATTGCGGTAATTGTACACTTTGTTTTGAATTCATATATTGGGATTTTGAATCATCACATCTTTTGGCATAACCTTGCTGTTACGAAAATCATTGGGAACCCTAGGCTGTAGTTAGCAGATTTTTGAATTTTCCTTTCCACTGTCCCCCTAGCTGACAGTGCATTTCCCCCCCACATACAAGTATATCTGTTGGAAACATGAGAAATAGTAACAGCACGTTGGCTACAATTGAAAGGCTTTTGCATTTCAAGTNATAACAAGGTGACCTGCCTAGTGGATGAAGGAAAGGCTGTGGATATTGTCTATCTAAACTTCAGTAAAACCTTTGACACTGTGTCCCACAGCATTCCCAGAGGAACGGGCTGCTCATGCCTTGGATGTGTACACTGTTTGCTGGGTAAAACACTGGCTGGATGGCCTAGCCCAAAGAGTGGTGATGAATGAAGTTAAATCCAGTTGGTGGCTGCTCATAAGTGGTGTTCCCCCAGGCTCAGTACTGGGACCAGTCCTGTTTAATATCTTTATCAGTGATCTAGATGAGGGGATTGAATGTGCCTCTGTAAGTGTGCAGATGACCCCAAATTGGGCACAAGTGTTGATCTGATGGAGAGTAAGAAGGCTCTGCAGAGGGATCTGGACAGGCTGGATTGATTGGCTGAGGCCAATGGTATGAGGTTCAACAAGGTGAAGTGTTGGGTCCTGCATTTGGGTCACAACAACCCCATGCAATGCTACAGGCTGGGGGAAGAGTAGCTGGAAAGTGTCGGAAAAGGATCTGGGGGTGCTGGTCAACAACTGGCTGAACTTTAGATGGTAGTGTCTGGGTGGCCAAGAAGGCAAATGGCATCCTGGCTTTTACATTTGCTAATGTAAAAATGCCTATTAAATGTGTTATTGCGGTAATTGTACACTTTGTTTTGAATTCATATATTGGGATTTTGAATCATCACATCTTTTGGCATAACCTTGCTGTTACGAAAATCATTGGGAACCCTAGGCTGTAGTTAGCAGATTTTTGAATTTTCCTTTCCACTGTCCCCCTAGCTGACAGTGCATTTCCCCCCCACATACAAGTATATCTGTTGGAAACATGAGAAATAGTAACAGCACGTTGGCTACAATTGAAAGGCTTTTGCATTTCAAGT
>VXBI01014400.1:0-20922 GCA_013397375.1 Toxostoma redivivum
GTGAAAACTCGTGACTCAGAGTCAAATCCCATGGGGATGATGGGAGTCCCTCCACAAAATCGTTCCAAAAAGGTGAATTTTGCATTCACAAATGAGAGTATTTTAGCAGGAAATGTGGGGACTGGAATCTGGTGGTAGAGTTGGAATTGCAGGGTGTGGAGGGAACGGCAGGAGAGGAACGTGGGAATGTCAGAGGGGATGGCCCTGCATGAGCAGGTCCAAGACCTCAGGACATCTCCATGGTTTTCACTGGAATAAAAACCAAATAATTCTCATTTTTCTCCCCCTAAACCCAAATTGAAATGTGCCCCAAGTGTTTTGTTCTCACACCTGAAGCAGCGGGGATGTGCTGTCCTGGCTTCCTCCTCAGGAAAATCATCTTCCCTGTCTGAAAACCATCCCAGCTGCAGGGATGATGATGATGATGATGACGATGATGATGATGATGAGCATCAGAAGGAAAATGTTCCTTTCTCTGAGAAAAAAGGAACATCACACAGAAACACGCCCGAGAACAGTCAGAGCTGAGAGTGCATTCCAGGAATAATTCCAATTAAAAATATCAAGGCCATGTGTTGTTGTCACCCAAACACTCCCCAACTGCAGCCACACCACGCAATAATCAATTAAAACACTTCATTGAAATGTAATTAATTGGTTATTTCGTCTCTGGTTGCAGATTAGGGTGCAATTGTTGAACAATTTAACAACTTTTGAGATTATTTTTGCTTTGTGAGGAGACTTTGCCCTTCCCCTGGGCAGCCTCAGATATTGGATTTATCAACATTCCCAGGGTTTTGATACCACACTCCAACCCAGTTGTTTTCCCTCTCCAAGCCCCTGAAATCCTGGGAATTCTGCTGGGTCTCCTGTTTGAGGCAGCTCCACTTCCTCCAGCCCCTTAACAACATCAACACCCCTCATTTTCCTGGAACCCAGCTTTTTGTGGCTATGGCCCAGCAAAAAACAGCATCAGACAAAGGAAAAACCTCAGTAATGAAGAGCAGCTAAAGAAAATGACCATTTCTTATTTTATTCCGTTCCTAACTCCAATTTCCAGGAGTTTGTGCCACAGGAACTTTGAAGTCTGTGCATTATTCTGTACGAGACACCTGAAATATCCCATCCACAATGCCAGGTTTGTTACTGGAGGTGCCATTAATCATAAACCCCTTTGATTGTGCAAGGTCAGGAGCCTGCTCTGTATTCCAAAGGGAAATGCTGCACGTTTGGGCAGGATGAATTCCCTCCTTGCCAGGGACGTGTCCAATCGAGGACAATGGGGATTTGCTGCTGCCCAGAGCTGCTGAATGAGCCACCCTAAATCTCTTTTCAGGCTCTGCTGGGACAAAACCCCGAGTGATCACAGAGCCCAGGTAATGAGAGGCAAAAAGTTCCAGCGGGGTAATGATGGCATTCCTGCAGGAATGCTGTCCCACACAAAGGCACTCTGCCTTTGGCAGAGCTCTTGCCCTCCTGCTCGAGTTTTTTGGTTTTTTTTTTTAGTCATTAATTCCAAGGAATTAGCTGTGTCCCCTAGCACAGAGCAGCATTTTCCATGCTGGAAAGATGGAGAGGGAGATTTTCCAAGGGTGTGGACGTGGGGAATGGCTTTAAACTGAAAGGGAATGGGTTTAGATGGGATATTGGGAAGGTTCTTCCCTGGCAGGGTGGGCAGGGCTGGCACAGGGTGCCCAGAGCAGCTGGGGCAGCCCCTGGATCCCAAGGAAAAGCTGGATGGCGCTTGGAGTAACCTGGGACAGCGGGAACATGAAGTTCCCTCCCAACCCAAATCATTCCATGACTTCAGAACTCTCTGCCTCTAAAATCCCGCTCCCCACCCCAATCCCATCCCAAATCCCCAATCCCAAATCCCAAAAGTGGACCTGCAGCCCAGTTCTGAGCTGCTGCTGGTGAGACCACCTTGGTTTTCGGGCTGCAGAGATTTGGATTTTGGATTGCTTGGAGAGGTTTGGCACCCCGAGCTTTCCATCTGCCTAATCACCGAGGATTGCAGGTCAGGAACCAGCTCCCGATGTGGTCCCTGCTGCTTGGCATGCATCCCTCATCCTCCCCTCTCCAATCACCGCGGCAGGCTCCCGAGGAGAGCGATGAGAGCCATGAATAGCAAAGAGCTGCTCGGGGGGAGGCTGCGGCTCAGCCCGAGGAGCAGGAGAATATTCCCACTCCAGAGAAATCAGGGGGCATTCAGCAAGCGAACAAAAGGTGCAAATTCGGGAGAAATTGCTTCCCTCCAGGGCGTGTGATCAGAGCCTTCCCCCTCCTGCTCGCTGTGCCCTGGGCAGCAGCTCCCTGGCTGTCCTGAGAGGATTCTCCATGTCCTGGGAAAATTCTCCATGTCCTGGGAAGCTTCTCCATGTCCTGGAGGCTTCTCTGTGTCCTGGGACAATTCTCTGTGTCCTGGGAAAATTCTCCATGTCCTGGAGGATTTTCCATGTCCTGGAAGGATTATCCATTTTCTGCAGACTTCTCCATATCGTGGAGGTCTTCCCCATGTCCTGGGAAGCTTCTCCATGTCCTGGAAGGATTCTCTGTATCCTGGAGGCTTCTCTATGTTCTGGGACGATTCTCTGTGTCCTGGGAGGATTTTCCAAGTCCTGGGAGGTTTCTCCATGTCCTGGGAAAATTTTCCATGTCCTGGAGGATTTTCCATGTCCTGGAAGGATTATCCATTTTCTGCAGACTTCTCCATATCCTAGAGGTCTTCTCCATGTCCTGGGAGGATTTTTCCATATCCTGGGAGGATTCTCCATATCCTGGAGTTTTCTCTGTGTCCTGGGTGGATTCTCCATGTCTTGGAGGAGTCTCCCTGTCCTGGAGGCTTCTCCCTGTCCCATCTCCTCAGTAAATTATCACCATTTTCCTCCTCCTCCCCACTAATTTTCCACCATTTCTCTCTCTCTGTTCCCCTTTACTCCTCCATTGCAGATTCAGAGCTCCAGCAAGAACATTTTCTTCACCAGCTGCCCTGTCAGGCCTTGCCCAGCTGTTTGCAGCTGCTTTCCCTGTCCCCTCTGAGAGCAGAGGGAGCTCAGGGATGTCCTGGAAGTGCCCAGATGGGACATCTGTGCCCGTGCTGGTGCCTCAGCCCTCAGGACACCTCCATCCCCTGCAGCAGCGCTGCAGCAGAATAAATGGGTGGATAAATAAATCATCAGGGCCCCAAACACAGGCCTTGATCCCAGCAAAGCCATCAAATATTCATTGGTGAGCAGAAAAGTAAATAAGTGAGAGCACAGAGGCAGGGCGGTGTGTCCTCCCTCAGTGCCTGCACTGGGCACTCTCAGGGGTGGCCTTTGGTGGCCAAAGGTGCTGCTGGCCCAGCAGGACACGGGCCAGGAGCCACCAGACCTCTGGAGAGAGGAGAATCCTCCTCCAGCTCCTGGAGAAGCTGCCAGGAGCCTCTGCCCTGGGCCTGGATCATCCCTGTGCCCTCCACACAGTGCTTGGGAGTGTCCTGGTGTCTGAGGACCCCATCACAGTGTGACCACCCATGTCTGACCACCCCATCCAGGGTGTGACCACCCCATCCACAGTGTGACCACCCCATCCATGGTGTGACCACCCCATCCATGGTGTGACCACCCCATCCACGGTGTGACCACCCCATGTCTGACCACCTCATCCACAGTGTGACCATCCCATCCACGGTGTGACCACCCCATCAACAGTGTGACCACCCCATCCATGCTCTGACCACCCCATCCATGGTGTGACCTCATCCATGCTCTGACCACCCCACCAATGATGTGATAACCCCATTGCCATCAGGATCAAGCCATAATTTTGGTGATGTTTTAATTGAATTCCCCGTTGCTGGAGAAGCCTTGGCTGAGCAGTGGGGACGCATCACCCAGAGCGGTGTTCTTTGTGGTGGCACAAAAACCTGGCTGACAGTGACAATGCCACACAGGGACACAGAATTTTCCACCCCCCTGGGGATTGGACATCAGCAGCTCCATCCCAACCTGGGGACAGCATTTCCCACCCAATGATGTGATAACCCCATTGCCATCAGGATCAAGCCATAATTTTGGTGATGTTTTAATTGAATTCCCCGTTGCTGGAGAAGCCTTGGCTGAGCAGTGGGGACGCATCACCCAGAGCGGTGTTCTTTGTGGTGGCACAAAAACCTGGCTGACAGTGACAATGCCACACAGGGACACAGAATTTTCCACCCCCCTGGGGTTTGGACATCAGCAGCTCCATCCCAACCTGGGGACAGCATTTCCCACCCAGCATTTCCTGCTGCTTTTCCTTCAGCTCTTCCCTAAATCCAGACATGTTGTGTTTTCCTTTCGGCACAAGGAATTGTGAGACTGGATCCAACAAAAAAAGCAGCAGCTGCCTTTCCCTGCTTGCTGCTTATGTGGGAGTGGTGCAGCCAACACCATTCCTAGCACCTTTTAAATTCCCAAAAAATCAGGGTTTTAGTTCTGCAGAGTTGGTACAGGCTCACAGTTACAGATTTCCTGAGGGTGGATTCACCTCTATCCCTTCTCCAGGCAAAATTCTTGTCTGGATTGTGGTGGAACAACACCTGTGTCAGCTCCCATGAATTCCTGGGGAGGTATTTGCTGCTCTTCCTCCAATCCTGCATCCTGGTGACAAAGCAGATGAGGAAAAATCTCATATTGATTTGTTTTTAATTTATAATTCCATTATTGTCTGTCACAGCTGCAGAGAAAAATTGGGAGTGCAGCCAGGACATCCTGACAATCCTTGATTTGGAATCTTCTGCCTCAGCTTCTCCGAGGGCAGGAATCCAAGCTGCAGTGTCAGCTGTGCAGGGCATTTCCTGGGTCAGACAGGGAAGAAGCTGGATTTGCTGGGTCCTTGTGGGAAGATCTCCATGGAAATGTGGATTTATGGGAATCTGCAGCACCCTGGAGTGCTGTCCCTCTGTGCAGCAGCAATGTCCCATCCTGTCCCTGCTGCTCCCCTGCCCTCAGCTCCCTCTGCTCTGCAGCCCCTGCACCACAAAATCCCCAAAACCAAACCCAAATCCTATCAGCTTCCCAAATTATTTCCAACCACCCCCTATTTCCCACACACCTGAGACACTGAGGATCCCAGGGTGAGCATCACTGAGGGTCTCACCACTGGATCCAGGTGATTCCATGGGCATGGGAATTGTTGTCCCTTCCCAAGGTGTCCCCCGAGGTGCCCACGGAGCTGCTCAGACCCCACAGGGAGCAGTGTCCCGTTTTTTTGTGGCTTCCTGGGAAGTCAGATATTTTTGTGTTGCAGACAGAGCCCTGTAAAGTCATTTAGACAATAAAGGAGTGACAGGATTTCCACAGGAGAAGAGATTAAGCAAAGTGGGATTATTTTGTTCGGCGAGGAGATGATTAAGAGGTGCCATGATTGAAGTGTTTAAAGTGGCTCAGGGTTCTTATCAAATTAAGCTGTGCTGGAGATGGCTGGGCAGCCGTCACTCAAGGGCACAGAACTTTGCTGCAGCCTCTCCCACGGTGCAGGGAGTGGTTTGGGATCCAGAGGACAATCCTGGATGGACACAGTGCCACCAGGGCGAGCTCCTGTTGGTGACTTTAATCTTAAACGTCACATTGATTCCCCTCTGTGCTTTCACCTGGATGTTCCCCTCCCTCCCAGCACTCTTGTGCTTTCCTTCTCTCCTGAAAATTCCAGACAATTCTTTCTGTCCCCTCTCCTCTCCAGGAGGCACAAGCAAAGCCAGGGGATGTGCTGAGGGTTTGTCTCTCCTCTCGTTCCTGCCCTGTCCATCATTCCTGGGCTTTTTCCTGGCTCCCCATCCCTCTGGTGCCACCTGGAATTCTGTGCCATGCCCAGGCCATGCCAGTGCTCCATGACCTTCAGAGCATCTGGGGTGTTTCCTTGGATTAGCATGGGATAATTGCAGTGGGGAGGGTTCAGAGGGCTGGTGCAATCCCGAATTTCTGCTCCAGATCACAATCAGATTCACAGCTCTCACCCCTAATTACAAAATTGCCTCTTCAGCCCTTGATGAGCTGCAAATTCCTTGATTCACCTTGTTCCATGTGCAGCCCCCTCTCACCAGCAGCATTTGGATGTCGAGTGGAGCACTCCTCACTTTTCTTCAATGGAATTTCAAAATCAGTTCCCTCTTCCCGAGGAGCGTTCAACCCTCAAGTGCTTCAAGCCCCGTTATTGTCAGTGCAGGAGCTGCTTCTGAGCTGCTTCTGGCCCCTTTGTTCCACCTTCTCCAGCTGTTTATCCCAGTTCCAGGGGATTTCAGCTCTGCCTGCTGAGAGGGTTCCTTCTTTTCATCTCCCAAGTTCCTCCTGGAACCGTTTGATGCTGGCACTGCTGGGGCACCTCNATGGGCACAGCTGGGACTGGATGATCCTGGAGGTCTTTCCCAACCTCAGCAATCCTGGGATTCTTCAGGCCTGACCCAGCTGGGCACAGCTGAGCACCCACATGGACCAGAGCATTTCTCTCTTGCTGTGGCAGCGCTCGGGGGGATCAGGGGCGGCTCTGTCTGGGCAGTGACAGCCCCAGTGCCACCAGCAGTGTCACTGCAGCTCCATCCCTGGGCAGCAGGTTTGCCCCAGCTCCCCTCACCCCCACCCCTTCCCGAAATCACACATCCCAAAACACCTCTGGGCTTTGTCTGAGGATGGAAACAGCTGGAATGAGGATGGAATGAAAGCTTCCCTTTGATGGCAGCAGGGTTTGTGTCCCGAGAGCAGAGCCGTTCATGGGATGAGCTCCAGGCTTCTCCTGCAGAGCCATCCCGGCTGGTCAGGGGGATGGATAAACCCTTCAGCAGAGCTCATCCACATCTGCACAGCCTGGCTGCAGGCTCAGCCTCAATCCTTCAAAAGGGCACCGCAGCACCAAGCCTGGCTCTGCCCTGCTGGGCCCGGAACAAAAGCAATTATGAGGCGAGGTGGGAGCAGGGCTTTGGGCTCGGCTTATCCCGCTGATTATGGGATCATCTGCCAGGCTGGCCTCTGTGCCAAGCAATCCCCTGGCCACAGCCACGAGCCAGGGAGGAGAGAGCTCGGAAAGGCCAAGCCTTGGCAGCCCCTGCAGGGCTGGAGTTCATCCTGGTCCGGCCGGAGCCTTTCCATGCTTGGAGCTGCTGGGAAGGAGCTGCCAGGGGTGGCAATTTTGTGCTTCTCCCGCAGAATTGGGTTTTTTTGGCTAGGATGTTCATTTCGGCTCTCTCCAATCTCCCCTTTATCCTGGCAGAGCTCCACCTTCCTGTGGACAGCACCTGCACCATCCCCTCCTCGCCCTGAAGCCCTTGCTGGTGCAGGCAGGGCTTGCCCCACCACGCACATCCATCTTTTTCCTGCTCCTTGCCCAGGTTTTTCCTTGACTCTCCCCACTGGGACTGCACCAGGAGGAAGGGAAGGGGGTCCCTCACACCCTGCTGGAGGATGGCAGAGGAGCAGCAGGAAGGGCAGCCCTTGGGGATAGGGCCCTTCCCTGTCCCCCTGCCCCTAGTGACATTTGGAGTGTGGATGTCTCCATGTTGGGAGCTCGTTTCTGCTCAAGGGGAAGGAGGTGCCAACAGCAGCAGCCACAGGGACGCAGCTTTCCTCTAATGAACTAGAAAATAGTTTCCCTTTAATACTGATTATCCTGGAAGGCAGCTGAAGGGAATGTGATTTCCATAGCGATGAACCCCGGGCACAGCAGCAGCATGGGCTGGGCTCAGCTGGGATGTTGGGATGTGCTGAGCAGCACAGGGGTTCCTCAGCTGTGCCCTGATCCTGCAGCTCTGCCTGCCTCTGCAAGGCCTTGGAGCCGGCTGGGAGGGGTTGTTGTACCCCTGAGACTGCATCCTGCCTGTCCTCTCTCGTCTGGTTCTCCATCCCATCTCAGGCTGGCTTTTCATCCCACCTTCCCCATTTCAATCTGATTCCCCATCCCACCTCAGCTTGGTTCTGCATCCCACCTCAGCCTGATTCCCCATCCCATTTCTCCCATTTGAATCTGGCTTTCCATCCCACCTCAGCTCTGTCCCCATCCCACCTCTCCCACCTCAGCCAGCTTCTCCATCCCATCTCTCCCATTTCAACCTGATTCCCCATCTCACCTCGGTTCTGCATCCCACATCAGCCTGATTCCCTATCCCATTTCTCCCATTTCAATCTGGCTTTCCATCCCACCTCAGCCTGGCTCCCCATCCCTCTCAGACCTGTCCCCATCCCACCTCAGCCCTGTCCCCATCCCTCCTCTCCCCTCTCAGCCCAGCTCCCAGCTGTGATGAGCTCCTGGATGCTGCTGTCACTTCTTTGCCATCCCATTCTGGGGGCAGTCTGGAATTCTGATTGCAGCAGGCAAATCTGTGGCCAGGGAAGAAACCAAGCTGGGAAAATCCAGCTGGGGATAAAAATGAGAAACTCCCCGAAGCCCTGGGCTGATTCTGTCCCTGTGCCCCCCCAGGCGAGAGCCCACCTGCAGAGCTGCCCCAGCACTGCAAGGAGCTGGAGCTGCTGGAGCCAGGCCAGAGGAGGCTCCAGGATGAGCAGAGGATGGAGCAGCTCTGCTGGGAGGAAAGGCTGGCACAGCTGGCATTGTTCACCTACACAGGAGAAGCTTTGGGCTGAGCTCAGGGAGGCCTTGCAGGAGCTGCAGGAAACATGGAGAGAGATGATTGACAGGGGATGGAGGGACAGGACACAGGGAATGGCAGGGCTGGGTGGGATTTTGGGCAGGAATTGTTCCCTGTGAGGGTGGGCAGGGCTGGCACAGGGTGCCCAGAGCAGCTGTGGCTATTCCATCCCTGGCAGTCTCCAGGGATTGGATTTTACACCCTGGAAAAACCTGCCAGGATCCTCCACCATGGGAGTGTTTGCTCCCAGCAGGGTGCAGATGGCTCCAGTCTCCCAGGATTCGGCCAGGAGAGGTTCAGGTGGGGGTTCTGGGATGGTTCCTGCACATTCCCTTCGGTGTCTGTCCCCACAGCAGATCTGTGGCTCTCAGGTTGCTGCTCCTGGCCCTGCCACACTCAGAGCAGATGTCCCTGCTCCAGACACATGGACACACCATGCCTGGCCATATGGGACAAATTATGGGATGTACACATGAGGAAAGCAGGGAATCTGGGAGTGCAGAACGTGCCAGGGGAAGCCACAGTCCCCCAGCACGGGGAGCAGCCAGGTTGGGAATCCAAATTCCCTGCCTGGATCAGCATTCCTGCCTGGATCAGCATTCCTGCCTCCCTCAGATGGACGATGTTGTGGGTTAATAACCAAATCAAATATTCAGGAGCTGCTGCTCTGCCAGAGGCACTGCAGAGATGGATGGAGGAAACCTGGAAAGCTCCATCTGCACCTGGAGCTTGCAGGGCTGGGACAGGCAAACGTGGCTGGGCTCAGCTCTGGGAAAGCCCAAAGGATTTGGAAGGGGATTTGTCCTCCCAGTCCTCCAAGGGGAGGAATTTCGTGCCTCATCCCACTGGAGGGAGGGAAGACAGGCAGGAACCTGGTTTTGGAGGGAATAATTTGGGAATGCAGCTGCCCACAATCCCATCCCTGCTCCCTGGCTCCTTAAATGAACACATGGTGCAGGAACAGGGAATTTAGGAAGAGCCCTGACCACAGCAGGAAACTCCCCTGGGAAGAAATCCCTAATTTCCAAAATGCTCTGTCAGGACTGGGGTCTCTCATTCCCCAGGGGGTCACAGGTGGCACCTGGTGGCTTCTGTCTGTCTGTGCCAGGCCCCCAAGTGTCCTGAGGGGACACAGCCAGGGACGGGGAGCTGCAGGACACAGCCGTGGCACAGCAAGGGAGGCTCTGGAGCTCTGTGCTGGCCACCAGGCAGCAGGAGGAGCCCTGGGGTGCCGGGGCTGGGCTGGCTCCTGCTGCTGCTCCAGGACATCCCTGGGAGCTGTGTCACCTCTGGCAGTGCTCAAACTCCTGCCAGCGGGGCCAGCAGCAGCCCAGGACAGTGGCCTGTGATTGCAGGAGTGAGCTGGGCTTGCACCACTCATTAGTGGTTTGCCATCAGTCTCGTCTGTTTCTGTTTGGAGCCAGGATTGTTAGAAAGGCATTGAGACAATTTCTCGTACTCAGGCTTGGATGTTTATTGTATCTTATCAGAAATTACAGAAAGTACAGCAGCACCTGCAGCTCCTGGCTAGAAGTGGCAAAAATGGCCCCAGCTGAGGCTGCTTCAAGGCCTTTTAAAGCTAAACACACCAATAAAAGTTTAACACCTACATTATTTATCCTTTTAACCCAATAATAGATTCCCACAACCCTCAGAGTGACATTTGACCAACCAGAGGTCACTGCCTGAGTTCTGTGAAGAAGAAGATGAACAAAGAAAAAGACATCACCCCAAATTCTCCATCTTGTCCCATCTCCACCACTGAACTGTAAAACCCTCAAATTCCAAACCCATCCCCCAGTGCACACACACACATCTCACCCACTGCACATTGGGGATTTCTAACTCATTATTCACATTCCCAAGCCTTCTCCAAGGTTTCAGCTCCAGAGCAGTGTTTCCAGGGGGGCTGTGCCTGGAAGCACAGAAAGCTCCAAAACTCCAGATTCCTGGGATCCAACATGTGATGGCCCTGGCATGGCCACCAGGACCTGGGGGTGGCTGCTGAGGCAGGGCAGGGGCCAGCGTGGTACCCGTGAGGGCTGGGATGCTGTTGGATATTTTTGGAGAAGAATCCTGGATCTGAGCAGCCCGAGGGTGACCAAAGCAGGGGAGGGAGCAGCTGCTGCACATCAGCGATGGGACAGAGGGAAGGGAGGGGTGGAAATCCGGGGATTTCCTGCGTCTCTCCTGAAATGAGGAGTGACAGGGATGATTTTTCCCAGCAGGATGAGGTTTGGGGCAGTTCTTTGCTCTTTCCTTGCTCCTAGCAGGCAAAACACAACAGCTGAAGAGTTTTCCCATCACAAAAGGCTGCAGGGCACAAGAATTCCTCAGGATGTTCCCATGGCATTCCCAGCTCCATTCCCATGCTCTGCCAGTCCCCAGCTGGGTGTCCAGCCCCAGGATCCCAGCGGGAATCTCTCAGCATTCCCCATACTGTGTCTCTGAAGCCACTTTGGAGCTTTGCAGGGTCACAGCCACGTGTGGGACACTCAGGGGAGGAGAGCTGGGGGATCTTTGTGCTCGTGGAGACTTTCTCAGCCTTGTCTCCTCACTCCCTGGTTCCAGAAGCCATGAGCAGGTCCCAAAAGCTGCCTGAGCAATCAGGGCTGGGGCGACTGAGAGGCTGCTGAGTGATGAAGGGACAGGCTCCTGTTTGGAAATCCCAGGGCTGGTTTATTGATGGACAGCTTCAAACATAAATCCAGGGGCAGGAACAGGGAGGGACTGAGGGTACAGGGTTATATATGGGGAAAAGGGGGCGGTTTGGGGTTAGGGTCCAATGGGGACAGAGCAAGGAGGGGTTAGGGATGGGGAAAACCAGTGGGGTGGGGCAATGGGGCACAGCAGAGCTAACAGAGATCCAGGGAGGGCAGAACGTTCTAGAGATGTCCATAAATGGGAGATGGGGGCTGGAGCGGGGTGGGCAAAGCTAATGGGACATCAGAACTGAGGGGGATTTACATATGGTGCAAAGGTTTGTGGGAAAGGGGCTTTTCTCTCCACAACCTTTATGAACCTTTGCCAGGCTGAGGGATGACTTGGAATCCATGCAGAAGCTACAAGGGAAGTTTTTCTCTGCACCCAGGTGTCTTTTGCCTGTTCTTAGAGCTGTGGAACTGAAGCAAATTCCACCAAGAACAGGAACCAGGATCAGCTTTTTTTTTTGGTTGTTGTTTCTCCCAGCTCTTCCCTGGTGATGGATCCTCTACAAAGCCCCACAAACCCTTCCCACCTCCCTCCCCTGCCCCTGGGGTTCTCCACGTGGTCAGTCCCTGGGGATTGAGGATGGGACAGCCCTGGAACCCCCCCAGTATTCCAGCAGCAAGGAACCAGCCAGAATTCCAGGTGAGATCCCAGGTTCAGGGGTGGAGGGGCTGTGGCTGCTCCCTTTTGGTTCTGGGCACGCACAGAACTCTCTGCTGGGACAGGAGCCGCTGGGATTTATCCAACACATCCCTCACCGCGGCTCCACAGGGGGATTTGGGTTTGGGAAAGGATTTATTCATAAAGCCACAGCAGCAGGAAAGCAATCCTGGTCCTGGGGGCCCTGCGACGTGTGGATAAAGCAAATTAGAGCCAGGTCTGCGTGTGGAGGTTATAAACAAACACAGCCCGGGTGAGGAGTGGGGAGGCAGAGGAGGCAGAGGCACAGAGAAAAAGGCAGAGGAAAAGGGAAGGGAGAGCCCTTTCATAATTCATCATTCCTGAAATAAAAATAAGGCTGGAATCATGTTTTGGGTAGAAGGGAGAGCGCGTAGGAAGTGTGTACTTGCCAATCTGCCAAAAAAAGTTGCTTTTTATTTTCTTAAGAAGGCAATTATGTATTTTTGTCAGCCACTTCCTACTTTGAAGCAGCTGAACCTGCTTTGCTCAAACTTTCCCAAACAATTTGCCCTCAGGCTGCTGCCAGAACTGCAACATTTACAGCCCGCAGATGAAAGAGGGGAGTGCCACGGCTGTGGCTCCGTGTGTGCAGAGCAGAGGCACCTGCAGAGCGCTCCTGCCCGCCTTCCCAGCCCCTCTGCACAAAAGCAGGGATTTGGGAGCCTCCCTTTGCCTCGCCTCGGCTCGGGAGCTCCTCCAGGGATGCTAAAATGGGATTCCAGAGCGGTGCATGGTGCTGCTGCTTCTGGAAGCTCCCAGTTTTTGGGATGAGGAGGTGGAGCCCAGCTGGATTCGGGTCCTCAGCACACGTTGGGCACGGAAAGAATTTGGATTTCTCAAGGCCCAACATCGATTCCATCATTTCAAATTCCATCCCCCAGCTGAGTGCCTGCTCCGCCCTAAATCCCTGCCCCTCTCCTGGGCTCTCTTTGGGAATCTCTGCAGCGCTGGGATTTGGGATTGATGCCATGGGGTTGGACTGGTTGTGCCTGGGGTTCCCAGGACAAAGTTGGGCTCCCAAACTCTGCTGTGCCTCAGTCCTGCTTGAGGTGTGAGGGGACATTGGGAGGGACAATGGGCCGCAGGTTCCTGGATTTTCAGGGCCCTCCAGCAGAAAATAAACTGGCTTTTCTGGTGAGATTCATTCACAGCTTCAGCTGCAGGGTCTTGGGGCTGTCCCATTGCAGCAGCCAATGTGAGAAGGAAAAGGCTGAGCACAAGAGGGAAGGGATCCTAAATCCCACAGGATTTAGCAGCATCCCAAGGCCCCCCAGCTCCTGCCCTACCCTCTGGAGTACCCAGTGCTGCCCATAAATTCCAAACAGCAGGGATTTATTGCTCAGGAGAGCAGGCGGTGCCTGTGGGACAGGATGGAGCGTCCAGCTCTGCAAACACGGCAGGAATGTTGATATTCATGATTTTCCTGATATTCCTGTCCAGGAACACGTTGGGGACAGCCAGGTCACTCCTGCCAGCCCCAGGGGCTCCAGCCATGCATCTTCCTCAGGAGCTGCTCCCAATGCCACTATCAGGTGCCCTCCTGGACAACAATATCAGGAAAATCATGAATATCAACATTCCTGCCGTGTTTGCAGAGCTGGACGCTCCATCCTGTCCCACAGGCACCGCCTGCTCTCCTGAGCAATAAATCCCTGCTGTTTGGAATTTGTAATCTCCCTCCTCCTGATCCCACACTCTGCCCTGAGCCTGCCTGGGATGGCAAATCTGGCAAATCTGGCTGGGCTGGTCCCAGAGAGTCCCTGAGTGGGTTGGGAGGGACCTCAAATCCCACCCAGAGCCATCCCTGCCATGGCAGGGACACCTCCCACCACCCCAGGATGTTCCAACCCCAATGTCCAGCCTGGCCTTGGGCACTGCCAGGGATCCAGGGGCAGCCACAGCTGCTCTGGGGATGGAATTCCCTCCCAAAATCCCATCTGGTGATGGAAAATGGCAGAGGAAAAACAAACAGGAGTCACTTCAGCACCACATCGTGAGGGGATCACAGAGCACCGAGGTTGGAAGAGACGTTCAAGGCCAGCCAGTCCAACCACCCACCCAGCACTGCCCTGGAACACCAAATCCAGCACCCAGCTCTGCCACAGAACCCCTAAAAACCCCAAACTATCATCCAGCTCTGCCACAGGACTGCTAAACCCCCAACCCATCACCCAGCACTGCCCCTGCAACCCCTAAACCCCAAAATCATCATCCAACTCTGCCCCTGCAACTCCCAAACCCCAAATCCATCACCCAGCACTGCTCAGAACCCCTAAAAACCCCAAACCATCACCCAGNCCTGTCCAGGAACACGTTGGGGACAGCCAGGTCACTCCTGCCAGCCCCAGGGGCTCCAGCCATGCATCTTCCTCAGGAGCTGCTCCCAATGCCACTATCAGGTGCCCTCCTGGACAACAATATCAGGAAAATCATGAATATCAACATTCCTGCCGTGTTTGCAGAGCTGGACGCTCCATCCTGTCCCACAGGCACCGCCTGCTCTCCTGAGCAATAAATCCCTGCTGTTTGGAATTTGTAATCTCCCTCCTCCTGATCCCACACTCTGCCCTGAGCCTGCCTGGGATGGCAAATCTGGCAAATCTGGCTGGGCTGGTCCCAGAGAGTCCCTGAGTGGGTTGGGAGGGACCTCAAATCCCACCCAGAGCCATCCCTGCCATGGCAGGGACACCTCCCACCACCCCAGGATGTTCCAACCCCAATGTCCAGCCTGGCCTTGGGCACTGCCAGGGATCCAGGGGCAGCCACAGCTGCTCTGGGGATGGAATTCCCTCCCAAAATCCCATCTGGTGATGGAAAATGGCAGAGGAAAAACAAACAGGAGTCACTTCAGCACCACATCGTGAGGGGATCACAGAGCACCGAGGTTGGAAGAGACGTTCAAGGCCAGCCAGTCCAACCACCCACCCAGCACTGCCCTGGAACACCAAATCCAGCACCCAGCTCTGCCACAGAACCCCTAAAAACCCCAAACTATCATCCAGCTCTGCCACAGGACTGCTAAACCCCCAACCCATCACCCAGCACTGCCCCTGCAACCCCTAAACCCCAAAATCATCATCCAACTCTGCCCCTGCAACTCCCAAACCCCAAATCCATCACCCAGCACTGCTCAGAACCCCTAAAAACCCCAAACCATCACCCAGCACCACATCCAGACACGTCCTGACCCCTCCAGGGATGAGGATTCCCCACTCCTTGGGCACCCTATTCCAGTGCCTGGCCATCCTAAAAATGAACATTTTTTTCCTAATCTGCTCCAAATCTCCCCTTTCTGGGGTCGTTTCCTCTTGTCCTCCCACTGCAGAGTGGCAGAAGGAACTGGTCCCACCCCAAACTTCCATCCTGGATCCAAAAGACAAACTGGCAAGGACAAGCCTTAATAATTAATAATTCCACCAATTAGAGCTGCCCTAATGAGACGGGAGCTGCAGAACACGTGGTGCAGAGCAGGCCTTGATTTCCCAGCCCAATTTCTCGGTTTCCCTGCCCATCAAACCTCTTTTTCCTGGAAAAAACGAAGTGGGGAGAAGGGAATGATCAGGAGGATCCTGGAGAGGGAAAGGCAGCCGTGAATGTGCTTCATGTTTGCAGTAATTAAGGAACTGTCGAAATTCCTAAATCCCAATTTTGAAATCGTTTGGTTGACTTGACACGTCCAAGTCCCCGAGCTTTTAATTCAAATATAAAGCTTGATTGGCAAATTAAGAGAAGGCTATGAATGAAATTAATGAAAGATTAAAGACCAGCAGCTCACGCTGATATAAAAATTACCCCTCCAAAATAGGTTATGCAATAATTAGGATAAGTTGCCACTCTGCTAATATTAATTCTGATCTAACATTTATTCGTCGATGAGATTTACTGATTCCCAATGAAGTCCTAAAAATTCCCTACAAGTGTTGGATCTTTGCAGGCTCTGTTAATCACCTTTATTTTCAATTCCCTAATTTTTAAAATTACCATAAAGCGAGTTTTCCTTAATAAATTGCGTCGTTGAGCACTTGAATTTGCAGTTGCACTGAGGGAAATGAGATCCAAGAGCTATTAGGGGAGGGAATGGGAATTTGATTAACCAAAATTACCTGGACAAGGCACCTGGACCCCTCCAAATTGCTCCTGTTTCCATGTCAGGCTCTGCATCCAAGGAAAACTCAGGGAGGGACGATCTGAGGGAGTTTTCCTCACCAAGAGCTGCAGCCTCTGGAGTTTTGTAGTCAGAATTTGGGAATTTACAGGTGGCAGGGAAAAGGGAATTATCCAGCTGGGATTGGGATGGAGTGTGTCCCATAAATTGGGCAGGACAAGGTGACCTCGGAGGGGACAGAAAAGAAAACCTTGGTGATCCTCCCAAACGTGCCCTGCATGGGATTTATTGCTAAATTCAACACTATTCCCACTTTCCTCACTTAACATGGATATTTTTCCATCCAGCCACCTGGACTACACACCAGCAGCACTCCCCAGCTGAGAATATTCCCAGGATTTTTTAAATAATTTTTTTTCTCTGTAATTGTGTTCAACTTTATCATTACCTGGAGTCTGCTCCGCAGCACTTCCACGAATACGCTGGAATTTTTTATGGACTCCGCGATTTATGGCTTGGCTTCTCTCTCTGCCTTGGCTGTGGCAGATGAGAACTGAATTCCTCTGTTTCTGATCACTTATTCCTGGTTTATAGGGCAATAAAAAATAAAAACAGCCCAGTAAAATACTGTAAATAGAGTGGGTGCAGCTGCATAGCTGTGGTTTTGCTGCTTGGATCAGTGCATGGACACATCCTGCTCCACAGCCCTCCCAGTTTATGATGGAAGGAGCACTTGGGGAAAAAAAACTCCTCAAACCTCAGCTCCATCTCCACAGAACAGTTTGGGTGGGACATGTTGGTGGTGCCATCCAGCCTGGTGGTGTCTGGGATATTCCCTGTTCCTCCTCTGCTCCAGGCACCACGTGGGATGTGGTGATGGAACCTTGGTCACTGGGAATTTTCAACTTTCTGTGCTGACCCCCCAGGAGAACTCTGCATTCGACCTGAGGCTGTGGAGAAGCTTCCAAAATGGAATGGCAGAACTGGGATCATGGGGGTGTAGTTTGAATAGAAGTGTGCAATATCACATGGGGGAAAACTTAGAATTTAAGGTTTTAGAATATAGCAATATAGAAAGCAAGATGGAGGTTTTAGGGTGGAGGTTTCATCCTTCTTCCTCACCTTCTTCTTCATGGGTTTGAGGGATTTTGCGTGATTGGGTAGAAAACTCCTCATTGTGGGCCATGGGTTTTGGGTTAAGATTAAAAATAATTTAGGTGTCTGTTCTTAATTGGACACTTTACCCTTAACAGGCCTTGTAGAGAGAGAGACAGGGCTCCATTTGTGGGCACAGGGAAGAACNCAAAGCAAGATGGAGGTTTTAGGGTGGAGGTTTTGTCCTTTTTCTTTGCCTTCTTCTTCATGGGTTTGGGTGATTTTGTGTGATTGGATAGAAAATTCTGCATTGTGGGCCATGGATGGTTGGTTATTGGGTTAAAAGTAAAAATAATTTAGGTGTCTGTTCTTAATTGGACAGTTTGCCCTTAAAAGGCCTTGAAGAGAGAGAGTTGGGGCTCAGTTTTAGGTTGAAGTGCTGTAGAACTCATGGGTTGTGGGACTGTAATATAAATAAGCACTAATAGACATCTGAGTCCAAATAAGCAATACTGTGTCCTTCCTTTAATTCTGACCCTGGAAAAGAGAAGATAAGATGTGACAATGTGGGAGGGGACAAGTGGCATTTCCTCCACCTCTCCAAGGACCCCCACAAATCCTCGCTCCATGAGCTCTGATCTCCACCCACTCCCATCAAATCCAGAGTTCCCAAATTCCCCCTCAGCCCCTCTCCAGAGAATCTGTGTTGGAACCTTGGTCACTGGGAATTTTTAACTTTCTGTGCTGACCCCCAGGAGAACTCTGCATTTGACCTGAGACTGTGGAGAAGCTTCCAAAATGGAATGGCAGAACTGGGATCATGGGGGTGTAGTTTGAATAGAAGTGTGCAATATCACATGGGGGAAAAATTTAGAATTTAAGGTTTTAGAATATAGTAATATAGAAACCAAGATGGAGCTTTTAGGGCAGAGGTTTGTCCTTTTTCTTTACCTTTTTCTTCATGGGTTTGGGTGATTTTGTGTGATTGGATAGAAAATTCTGCATTGTGGGCCACGAGTGGTCGGTTATTGGGTTAAAAGTAAAAATAATTTAGGTGGTATTTCTTAATTGGACAGTTTACTCTTAAAAGGCCTTGTAGAGAGATAGAGCACATAGTGAAAAATTTAGAATTTAAGGTTTTAGAATATAGCAATATAGAAAGCAAGATGGAGCTTTTAAGGTAGAGGTTTGTCCTTTTTCTTTACCTTCTTCTTCATGGGTTTGAGGGATTTTGCGTGATTGGGTAGAAAACTCCTCATTGTGGGCCATGGGTTTTGGGTTAAGATTAAAAATAATTTAGGTGTCTGTTCTTAATTGGACACTTTACCCTTAACAGGCCTTGTAGAGAGAGAGACAGGGCTCCATTTGTGGGCACAGGGAAGAACCTCTTCCCATTTCCCACTCCAAGCTCAGGTGTTAAACACGGATTTGTCAGAATTCTCCCGTTTTAGGTGAGACAAAGACACCTGGCAAGAGCTCGGTGCTCTCCTCACCTGGAGCCAACGATTCCCAGCCCCGGAGGAGCTCGGGGGCTCTGGGAAGTGCTCAGGAGCAGTGGATGTGAGTCACTGCCAGGATAAAGACATCTGAATTGGCTCGAGATTCCTGCCAGGACTGGGAGATGAATCAGGGCCGTCGTGACCTCTCCATGTGTCTGGCAAGTTGTTCTCTTGTCGCCTCGTGAACAATCTGTTTTCCCTGGACCCAAAATAACAATGTTGAGGGATAAAGTGTTTTTTTTTTTTTATTCCTCCACTCTGGATGAGTCACTGAAGGGAAAGGAGGAGGAGTTTTCCGTGCAGACGTGGAGCAGGAGCTGGGAATTCTGAGAGGGAGCAGTCTGGGTCGAGGGTGTCACCCCTGCATTCCTGGGGTGACAAATAGCCCCAGCTGGCCCCTGTGCCAGCCCCTGGTGGTGTGCACCTCTTCCTCCCACATCATCTCCCGCTCTTGCTCCTGTCATCTCATCCCGAGAAGTGTCTGGCATGGATCCCGTGGTAAACTCGCTGCTGCCAGCCCTGTGCCAAAGCTTTCCCTTCAAATCTCAAACGGGAGCAGGTTGGAGCCTTGACATTTTTCAGCAACTAAGCCAAAGTCGACAGCAAATGATATTTTTACCTTTTTTTCTCCCTGCCCTTTTCTTCCCGCGTGTCTGTTTGCTTCTCTCTTCCTTTGCCTCCCCAAAGAAAAACAACAAAAATTCCAAGTCTAGCATCACCAACTCAATAATTGCCTTTTCAATGTGTCCCCATCCGTGGTGACTCTGAGCAAAGGGGCTGCAAGGTCCAAGATTTGCCCTGGGAGTCTCTTTAGAGCAAAGGAAGAATGTTTCAGTGATAAATTCCACATTGAATGCCGTGTTCTTCTCCCTCATTTTCAGAGGAATTTCACCAGCACTCACTGACAGCTCAGCTCTTGCTTGGCTGTTTGTTTGCAGTGGATGGATGCCAGCTGTAACTTAGATCCACTTAAATATTGTATGGAAAACCAGGATTGCTTCCCTTCTGCGGCCACCCCACAAGAGCCAGGGGCAGGGTGACTCAGGGATGAGATTCTGGCAGGAACCCCTTGGGCAGCACGGGGCTCACATTCCAGGGAAGGTTTATATCCCTTTTTGGTTTTATCTTATTCATGACAAGAATCAAAAATAACCTGAAAGGTGAATGTGTTTAAAGAAGGGTTTGATCCCCTTCCAGTGCCTAAAGGGGCTCCAGGAGGGCTGGAGAGGGACTGGGTACAGGGATGGAGGGACAGGACACAGGGAATGGCTTGAAGCTGACAGTGGGGAGATTTACATGGGATATTGGGAAGGAATTCCTCCCTGGCACAGGATGTCCAGAGGAGCTCTGGCTGCCCCTGGATCCCTGGCAGTGCCCAAGGCCAGGTTGGAGCAACCTGGGACAATGGAAGGTGTCCCTGCCATGGCAGGGGGTGGCACTGGATGAGTTTAAGTTTTTTTCCAACCCAACCCATTCCACAATTCCATGATGTGACAGCAGCAGCCACAGAAGGAAAGGAGGAGAAAAGGAACACCTGGAGGCAACCAATCCCAGGAGCTCCAGAACTGCCCCTGTGCTGCTGTGTCTGCATTCCAGTGGGGGGGTGGCACCTTGGTGGCACCTTGAGCTGCACCAGCCTTGGGGACACAACCAGTGCCCAGTCCCGTTGTCCTGGTGTCACCTGCAGTGCCAGCACCATCCCATGGGGAAACCCCAAAGCTCCTCCAGATCCCTTGTGTCCCCTCTCCCCTCCAAAGCCATCCTGGATTCTCACTCTGAGCCCTCCTTCCCCATCCCAGTGGGCACAGGGATGAATTCTGCCCTTCCAGCCCTGCTGGGGCCGAGCTGCTCCTCTGCTCCCGTCGGGACAGCACCGTGTGGGATGGGCAGGGAGGTGGCACAGGGACACCGGCAGCAGGTGCCCCGTGCCACCCTCCAGGACAGCCCTGAGCCAGCTGAGCAGCTGCAGCCAGGCCAGGAATGCTCCTGATTAATCCTGGGATTTATGGTGCCCATAAAGTCTGTTCCAGTGACATATTAACATCCCAATTAATACTCAGCAACAGACATTTTAATGGAACTAATTCCAGGCTGGACGCGCCTTTTGGAGGGATATAAATGGCCTTACATGGAGCTATTGATCCTGTGGCCACAGCATTCTGCAGGAATTCCCTCCATCCATCCATCCATCCATCCATCCATCCATGGATCCATCCATCATCCACCACCCACCCACC
>VXBI01014400.1:21285-47283 GCA_013397375.1 Toxostoma redivivum
AGCTCCACAGCTTCAAATCCCCATGGGATTTTTTGTTTGAGTATACGATGAAGAAAGAGAAGAGGAAAAAGAAGCGGCATCCTGCCCTTTGGGATGGGATGGGATGGGATGGGATGGGATGGGATGGGATGGGATGGGTGGCTCTGGCTCCACATCCCATCCTCTGCAGATCCGACTCCAGCCTCTCTCCTGATGCTGGGCAGAGATGGGAACACAATTTTTTTGGGAAGGCCCCACCCTTGCAGGCCTTCCCCCACGGCTGCAGGGATGGGGCCCTGGTGCTGCTTCCAGCTCTGGAGCAGGGTTGCCACGGAAACCGATCCCATTGAGTTTTTTCCCATCTCCAAAGCCAGCCCTTGGCATCAGAGCTCCCATCCACAGTGTCCAGGGGGAGATTCCTCCAAACCCAGCGGATTCCCTCCCCCCATTCCCCCCAGGAGCACAGCAGAGCCCCCAAGGCCTGGGTGTGAGCCCAGCCATGCTGCCCTCACTCTCTCAGCTTTCCCAGAAATCCACCCAGGATACCCTGTGGATTTCCCACCCCACTCCACTCCTTGCCTTCAAACCCCTCCCTTGGCAGCATCCTGCTGCTCCTTCCCCTGCTCCACACCCTTGATCCAACACCAGGTGCTCAGGCAGTGGAGGAGGCCATGGAAATCCCTCAGGAGGCAGGGATGTGGAAGGGAGGTGTCTCCAAGCAGAGCAGTCCCTGCCTCCCTCCTTCCCTGCATCCAAAGGCTGCCTCTCCATTATTCATCCCCCTTCAGGGGAACTCCCTCATCCCAATAAAAATGTCACAAGGAATCCACAAATACATCCACAGTACCCAGCACCAGGAGCTCCACAGAGCTCGGGGAGCTCTGCTGCTCCCTGCACTCCAGGGCTGCCACCTCAGCTCCCCCAAGCTGGGACATGGATTCTCTGACATTCCAGACATGGAATGGTGCCCACAGGGAGACGCCTGAGATATCCCGGATATCTGGGAGCTGGATATCTCAGCTCCCTGCATCCAAAATTCCTGTTTGGCTCTGCTGCATTGTTGCTTCTGCATCCCAAAGGCTTTGCTGCCTTTTTGCATCACTCTTGTTCCTGTTCAAAGCCTGGGATGAACCTCCCACACAGCCCAAAATCCACTCTGCAAACCCAGCAGGATGCACAAACCTGTCCCCAGCAGCAGCGGCAGCACTGGGACATCCAAAATTCACTTCAGGGCTGCCCAGAGCTGCTGTGGCTGCCCCTGGATCCCTGGAAATGTCCAAGGCCGGGTTGGACAGGGCTTGGAGCCACCTGGGACAGTGAGAGGTGTCCCTGCCCCTCCATGACCTCCCATTCCAGCAGCTCTGGGTCAAAGGAAGCCTCAGGTGACATTTGGGATTGAACCTTTATGGAATGTGGGCACAGGATCCCTGGGGATCCCAGAGCAGCCTCTGTTTCCATCTAGGAGCCACCAGATCCTGGCAAAAATCAGCTTTTGGGAGTGGAGGAGTGCAGGGAACAGCCAGGCCCTGCCTGGTGCAGGTTGTTTGTACTGGAGCACAGATCATGGCAAAATCCAGGGAAAAATCCTTTGCCAAGGAAAGTCTTCAGTCCATGTGAGTCCATCCTGCTAAATCAATATTGGAATTGCTGCTCTCCACCTGGGATGGCCAGGGAAAAGCAGTGGAAGGGCTGATTTGCCTCTAATCTGTTTTTCCCAACAAATATTCCCCCATCTGAGGGAATTCTGGGAGTTCTATCCTGACCAAACCTCCTGCCAAAAGCCAACATTCCCTTTGCCAGGCCAGCCCATTTTCCCTGTGGAATATTTCCCTGAATTTCCAGGCCCTTCTGAAGTACAAGGCTCTGTTTTGTCACTGCCATCTCCAAAATTTCAACATCTCTTTGCCAAAGAGTGCTCCTGGACCAAATTGCCCATGATTTCCCTGCTTTTCCAGTCTGTTTTCCTGCTGGGGAAACACATTTTTTTCACTCTCAGCACTGGTGCCACTGGAAGGATCTGGGCCAGGGCCTGGTCCCAGCTGATATTTTGTTCCTGGAGTGTCTCCTTTCAGCATAAACAGCATCAAACCCCCCGGGAATGGGAATAATCTAAGATTTGATGGATTGTGTGCAATGATCCAGCATGAGAGTGACAGCCCAGCCCCGGGAATATTCTTTGGGAGATCTTGTCCTGCTTACAGGAGGGTTCATTTGCTTTGTCTTGGTAATTTTTGGACAAATCCAGGCAATTGCAGTAAGCCAGGATAATTGCTGTGTGTGGCTCTTCCCGGATCCCATAAACAGCAGGAATTTTGGCAATTCCTACAAGCACACAAGGTGATGTCCAGTTCTGCTGGCTCTGCAGCTCTTGGGGGCTGTGGGGTGGCATTGAGACCCTCCCTGCACAACCTGGGGCTGATTCTCCCTCGTGGCCACTCCAAAAAACCCTTTGGAGCAATCCCATTCCCACTAAAATCCACCCGTGCCTTTGCTGGGGGTCATAAACCACATTCCCAGCGTTCTCAAATTTTTATTTCAAAGCTTTCAGGTCCAGAAAGGCCATGAGCAATGGTTGTTGGGCAGAAGTTGTAATGATTAACAGAAGTTTTAATGAATCCTGATGGATTTATTATTTATCCTTTGGACCGACAGATCCCCAGGGGTTGTTTATTCCAATGTCTTGGAGCTCATATAAAATATTTTATTGCCGTGCTTACAGCGCTGTATAAAATATTTGCAACACTTCCCCGTGGACTAAATCAAGGCAGGTGAAACCCTAAATTTTTGGGAATGTGAGGTCTCATGTCCATCCCCCTCATGATGCCATTCCACCCTTGCTGCTCCTCGGGTGATGCTGTGCCCCCTCTCCCCATTTCCAGGGGGTTTTGGGAAGCACAATCCCTCTCCCAATGAGTGGGAAGTGGATTTTTTGGGGAGAGGCAGGGAGCAGCATCCCGAGGACGCGGGGTCAGCTCCGGGTGCTGATTCGCGGCTCGGGCAGAGGCAGCTGCGCCTTTTCCGTGTGACTCGTGTCAGCATTTGGCAAAAATAGCAGCAGAGCCGCTGTGGCTGCCCAGCCCGGCGTCTGGAGCCCGCTCCTCCCGGCAGGAGCCAGGGAATTGCGTGGCTTGGCTGAGCCGGGAATTTCGCTTCTATTTTTCATGCCGGGAGTGCAGCTGAAGAAGCCAGCGAGGCGATGAATTGCCGGCGTGTGTCACCTGGGCAGGAGCGGGAGGGGAGGCACCGCAGAGCGCGGGGATGCTCGGATGGAAAAGGGGAAGGAAAAGCTCGGGAAGGCTCTGGAGGCTCCCCAGGGGATGGGAGCATCCATGGGATGTGGGGCTGGGCATCACTGCAAGGAGCAGGCTCCAGGCAGGGCTGGGAGGAGAGGCCATCAATGCCTGGAAATGCTGGAGCCTCCAGCTGGGGCAGGGAAGGTTGTGAATCTTCCACTCTAAACAAGCCTGTGATGGTTTGTACGAATTGGGGATGTTTTTCTGAATGTAAACTCAGCTCCAGGAGCTGAGGGTGCCCATGGACACAGCAGGAGCCAAGCCAGGCTGTGTGCTCAGGGAAAACAAACAGCAGAGAAGTAAAAATAATTGTCAAGGCCTAAAATGGTGTTTGTACCCATAGAATTGTGGAGTGGTGTGGGTTGGAAAGAACCTTAAGGTTCATTGTGCTGCTCCTCTTGCAGGGACAGGGACACCTCTCACTGTCCCAGGCTGCTCCAAACCCTGTCCAGGACACTGCCAGGGATCCAGGGGCAGCCACAGCTGCTCTGGGCACCCTGTGCCAAGAACAATTCCTTTCCAATATCCCATCCATCCCTGCCCTCTGCCAGGGGGAGCCATTCCCTGTGTCCTGTCCCTCATCCCTTGTCCCAAATCCCTCTCCAGCTCTCCTGGAGCCCCCCCGGGTCTCCCTGGAGCCCCTTCCTGCTGTTGCTGTGAACAAAACACCTTGAAGGGACTGGATCCAAAGGCCCAGACACCTCCAGCTTGTCCTTGGGATGAGCTGAACCAGTTTTCACCTTCCCAAGCTGGTGCCTGGCTGGACTGGACTGGACTGGGCTGGGCTGGTCAGGGCTGGGATGAGCTGGGCTAGGCTGGGCTGGGCTGGGCTGGGCTAGGCTGGGCTGGGCTGATCCTCCCCAGGGAAAGAGGCAGAGAGAGGGAAAGGGCAGATTAAAGCCTTGGCACTGCCCATCCCGAATCTGAGACATCTGCCAGATGTTCCTCAATCCCTTGGATCTTTCCCAACCATCCTGGAGAGCCTGGGAGCTCCCAGCATCCAGCAGTGACACGAGGAAGGACGAGCTTTCCCTGAGTTTATCCAGGCCTGGGAAGCCTTGTTGAGTTTGAAATAATAACAATTTTGTATGCATTTGACTATTTCTGCCCAGCGTGAGCCAATCTAAAGCCGATCTCATTTATCAATTAGCATTTATAACGTCCTTATCACCATGGAATCAAAACACTGTAAATGGATTAAGGAATAAGCAGGATGCCTGGGGGAGTCAGGAATTCATCTCCTCGGGATTTGGGGTGATCTCATCGGAGGGACAGGGACAGGCACAAATTTTAGATCCTGTACAAAATTCGAGCAAGGAGTCATTGGAAATAATTAGAGTAATTAGTCCAGCATTAAAAGGGTAAATTTTTAATGTGGACCTGAATGTTCGCAGGGGGAGTTATTCTGGAAAACCTCTTCCTCTGCTCCCTGTGCTTCTGGTTTATCCCAAATCATTCCCAGAGCCTCCTCTCACTCTCAGCCCAGCCCTGTGGATCCATGGAAAATGCCCCTGGAGCGGCGCCAGGCGGATGCTGCTGCTCCCAGCCACTTTGGAGGGATGGACTGCAGCACAGCACAGGGAGGGTCCTGCTGGCAGCAGGAGGAGCAGGAGGTGTCCCCAGGTGCTCAGCAAGGTCACCTTAAAGGGAATTATCTGCTCCAAAGCTGGCTCTGGCCATGAGCTGCATCCCAAGAGTGAGAAGCAGAAATGGGCACTGGAACAGCTGTGCCAGGATTAGCGGGGTCTGTCCTAACCCAGGGGGTGTGTCAAGAATATTTTAGGATTGGAGCTGAAGAACATTTGGAATTCAGGATGAACCCCCAGTGGCCCCTGATTCTGTCCCTGTGCCCAGGTGAGAGCCCACCTGCAGAGCTGCCCCAGCACAGCAAGGAGCTGGAGCTGCTGGAGCCAGGCCAGAGGAGGCTCCAGGATGAGCAGAGGATGGAGCAGCTCTGCTGGGAGGAAAGGCTGGCACAGCTGGCATTGTTCAACTGCACGGGAGAAGCTTTGGGCTGAGCTCAGGGTGGCCTTGCAGGAGCTGCAGGAAACATGGAGAGAGATGATTGACAGGGGATGGAGGGACAGGACACAGGGAATGGCACGGCTGGGTGGGATTTTGGGCGGGAATTGTTCCCTGGCAGGGTGGGCAGGGCTGGCACAGGGTGCCCAGAGCAGCTGTGGCTGCCGCTGGATCCCTGGCAGTGCCCAAGGCCAGGCTGGGTGGGGTTTGGAGCAGCCTGGGATGGTGGAAGGTGTCCCTGTCATGGCCGGGGATGGGACAAGATCAGCTTTAAGCTCCCCAAACCATTTTACAATTCCATGGTTCCCCTCACTCTCTAGCCAAGGGCTGCAGAGGCAGGAGGGGTCCCAGGGCTCCTGCAGCCGAGGGAGATGTCCCAGCCTGAACCCCAACCAGGCATCTTCGTTGCTGGGAAGGAGATTTTGGGGAGCAATCCAGGTTCTCCTCTCTTCCATCACCTGGGCTGTGGCACCAGCAGCTCCAGCACTGAATGAAAGATGGCAGCTGTGCCACGGCCAGGGCTGTGCTGGCTGCTCCTCCCTCCCTCATGCCAGAGCAGGAATTGCAATTTATTCCTGTATTGCTCCGGGTCAAGCGGAGACCAAGAACTGTACAGCTGCCCCGTGCCCTGGACAAGTGACCCTCCCCAGTGGGACACTGCTCTCCTGTGCCACCCGAGTGCCACACAATGTCACCTCCAACTGCCAGCACCAGAAAAAGCATAATGAGCCTTCATCCCTGCCATTATTATGCTGGGGATGTGTTAAAATAAGAATATTCATGAGAAAGCATTTGTTTATCCAAGTAGCCTTGAGCATTCAGCGGTGAAGGGCTGGACTTGCAGTGGCCAGCAGTCAATATTTATCCAACACTAACAGAGCAGAAATGCTGGTTTTGGACATTCCACAGAAATCTGAGTGGTTCCCTGCTGCGGTGCCAAAATCCCTCCGAGTTTTGTTCAGTGCTGAATGTCACAGCAAGGACAGGAGCGTGGGGCGTGCCCAGGGTGTTGGCACCGAGCATTTTCATGCTAAATTGGCTCAGGGCTGCAGGTGCCAGCTGAAAACCCCGGGGTGCTCATTCCTGCTGGATGGAATCGGCTTTTCCAGCTCCCACACGCTGGGCCAAGCCCTGTGGCCACACCAGAGCGCTCCTGAAGCTCCCTGGCACTCCAGCCGGGTTTGTGGCACCATCCTTGATGTCTCCATCCTCTCCCCGGCAGATTGGATTGGGCTTGGATTTTTTTTTCTCTTCTTTATTCCCCTTTGCAGGGATTGCAGCAGATCCCTGAGCGCTGTGGCTTTGTCTGGATGAGGGATGAACATTTCCTGCCATCCCCCCACGCCCAGAGCCCCTGTCCCTCACCCAGCAGCAGGGCCAGGCTGCCCAGGAACAGTTTTCAGTTTTCCTTGCTGGAAAAGCAGCAGCAGGCAGGAGGCACGCGGCTGAGATGGGCACACAGAGCAGGGATGGGGCAAAAACAGCTGGGAAGGGGCTGGAGCAGGGCTCAGATCCCAGCCTGGAGGTGGCAGGAGCAGGGAAGAACACTGGGAAAGAGCTGGAAAATCCAGAGCTCAGCCTGCATCCACATCCAAACCCTTCCTGCAGCCCCTGGACAGCTCCAGGCTGCTGAGCATCCCTCTCCACCCTCTGATGGATCCCTGGCCCTTCCCCAGCCACACTTCACCTTTCTTCTAGAGCCTCAAGCCTGGAGTTCACGTTTTCTGGGCTCTCTCTGTGTCCAAACTGGATTTTGCTCTCTGGGAACCATGCCTGGAAAGACAATGGACAGCAGGAGGGGGAGAAGCCCAGAACTGCTCCACGGCATCTCTTGGCAATTTGTGAGCAGTGAAAGATGGGCCAGAACAGCCCCAGGCCTTCCCTAATCCCGCTTTTCTCCCATTGTGAGTGCACAATCCTTGCTCCAAGCCCAGGCTGACCTTCCCAGCCTTCTGCTGCCCACATGGAACCTGCAGAGACAGGGCCACACCCGAGATCTGTGCTTGGGATTGATGGGATGGGATGGGATAATGGGATGGGATAATGGGATGGGAGCAGGGATTGAGGCTGCTCTCTGAGCAGGGGAGGTGCAGCCAGCACAAACACCCCCACCAGCCCCAGAGAACACCCAGAGAGTGGCAGGAGCTGATATCAAAACCATGGAATCACAGTTTGGGTTGGAAGAGGCCTTAAAGCCCATCCCATCCCATTATCCCATCCCATTATCCCATCCCAGGCTGCTCCCAGCCCCAGTGTCCAGCCTGGCCTTGGACTCTTCCAGGGATGAGGGGCAGCCCCAGCTGCTCTGGGCAGTGTTGAAATGAGAGGCCCCACTGTCCCTCCTGCTGATCCCTTCAGGGACAATCCATGGATCCAGCCCCCACAGGTCTGGAGCCAATTCCAGGCATTTCCCGCTCTGAAGGAAAGCAAAACCTTCTCCTGAGGAGATGCTCAGCCTGTGTGGATCCACCAGGCTCTGCCTCAGAGCAGCCCAAAGGGAAATCACCCTGAACTCCATGGAAACTGCATTTACTTTGGAAAAGCTGGATTGGCCCTCGGGGCTCAGCCCATTTAATGCTCGAGGAGCTCCATCCTTTGCAGGTCAGGAGTTCCCATGCTCGAGTTTCACTCCGTGCTTCCTCGGAGTCTCCGTGCTGCCTCCTGCTCCTCCAGCCTGGATTTCATGTTGGAAAAGCTCCCTGGCCCCAGCTGAAGGATAATAATTGAATAACATGCAACATTACACTCCCAGGTTTCATTCATTTTCACACTCGCAGCATCTGTAAAATCTAAAATGAGGTCTCATCTCCAGGCTGTCATCCTGCCCAGCAACAACAAATCCCGACCAGAAGGGAGGACATTGCAAATCCAAACCTGTGAATTACCTCAAACAATCTCATTCAGGATTTGATTCACATTTCAGGGCACAGCTCCCACAGTAAATTAATAAGATATAAGCTTGTAATATTTTCAATGGCTTGAGATGGCAGCATTTTTCATTTCAATTAGGGGGAAGAGCACAATTGGATTCCTCAGCCTTGGCTGGGAAGGAAAGACGTTATTCCCTCAGGGCAAGGACCTCAGCAGCATCCAGGAGCCTCCACATCCCTGGAATCTTCCACTGGTTGCCAGTGGGAGCTGCTGGAAAAGATTTATTAAAATCCCTCCAAACCACCCCCAGCAGGGAGGGGCAATCCCACCTGGCACTGCAATGTTGTTCCTGCTCCCCTGATTTCCCAAAATTCCTCCCTGGGAGGTCTCACTGGGGCCTCTCCTGCCTGCACTGATTCTTCCCCAAAAGTTTGGGATCATTTTTGGCACCTGAGAGCAGTGGGGGAGCACCTCCAAAATCCAGGTGGAAAAAACACTGAGGTTATTTTGGGTGTAAAAATCGCTTTTCTCAGCCCCTTATCCTGACCTTTGGTTCTCACATCCCTCTGTGGCTGAATCCCAGCTGGATTTGGGGAGCAGCAGGGACAGTGAATGTCTTGTCCTGGTTTTTTTCCCTTTTATTTGGTTTATATGAGGTCCTTGGACCTGCCAGAAACCCTCTGGAATATTAGCACCAGGACAGGAAGGAACCAGCCATGGGTTTAAAATAAAGAGCAGCTCAGCTTTGCAGTGGTTTAGGCCACAAATGGTGCAATGAGAAGCTTTTGGAATTTGCAAAACAGGAAAAAAACCCCACAATTATCAAAAATCCCTTCTCCAGTTCAAGTTCAGTGCCTGGCAGTAGGAGTTGATGACTTGAACATGAACTAAAGCCAAGCTTTAGGTTTAAAACACTGGGTTAAGCCAGGCTCAAGGCTTAGGCTGTGAAATTTTACAGAGGACAAGTTCTGACCTTCCACAGGGAGCAGCAAAACAAATCCACAGAGCACAGGAATGAGGGAATTCCTTCTTAAAGAGGAAAAAATCCACAAAAATCCAACCTGTGGGCTCAGGTGGGTCCATTCCTGAATTTGATTCACCAGGCAAAGCAACAAACACCATGGTTTTGGATGTGCCAGTCACAAAATTCCCTAAAAAACACATTTTTATGTGCCCAGAGCTCCTGGATTGGAGTTTCTGGATCCTTGCACAGCAATTTTTGGGTCTGGAAGTGTCTCAAGCACTGGGACAGGAGGGTCAGAATGGATCCTGAGCCTGCTCCTCCCATTTGAGTTATTCCAACCAGGAATAGGGAAAATCCCTCTGTTTTCCACTTTTACCTACAGATATCCACTCA
This sequence comes from Toxostoma redivivum, assembly GCA_013397375.1. NCBI lineage: Eukaryota > Metazoa > Chordata > Aves > Passeriformes > Mimidae > Toxostoma > Toxostoma redivivum. The sequence continues at coordinate 30,808 of VXBI01014400.1, forward strand.
AAACCAGATTAGGAGGTCAAAACTGGGGCATTTCCCAAAAATTATTTAATTCAAGTAGGGAAACCAAAACCAAAAAAGCATTATATTGGGCATGCTGATTACAAAATTTCCCATTTCCCCCCGGTTTTTCCCATTTCCCCCCGATATTTCTCATTTCCCCCCCGATATTTCCAATTTCCTCCAGTTTTTCCCATTTCCCACAGCTATTTTCCCATTTCCCCCTGGTTTTTCCCATTTTCCCCCAATATTTCCCATTTCCTGCCGATATCTCCCTTTATCCCTGGTATTTCCCATTTCCCCCCAGTTTTTCCCATTTTCCCCCAATATTTCCCATTTCCTGCCGATATCTCCCTTTATCCCTGGTATTTCCCATTTCCCCCCAGTTTTTCCCATTTTCCCCCAATATTTCCCATTTCCTGCCGATATCTCCCTTTATCCCTGGTATTTCCCATTTCCCCCCAGTTTTTCCCATTTTCCCCCAATATTTCCCATTTCCTGCCGATATCTCCCTTTATCCCTGGTATTTCCCATTTCCCCCCAGTTTTTCCCATTTTCCCCCAATATTTCCCATTTCCTGCCGATATCTCCCTTTATCCCTGGTATTTCCCATTTCCCCCCAGTTTTTCCCATTTTCCCCCAATATTTCCCATTTCCTGCCGATATCTCCCTTTATCCCTGGTATTTCCCATTTCCCCCCAGTTTTTCCCATTTTCCCCCAATATTTCCCATTTCCTGCCGATATCTCCCTTTATCCCTGGTATTTCCCATTTCCCCCCAGTTTTTCCCATTTTCCCCCAATATTTCCCATTTCCTGCCGATATCTCCCTTTATCCCTGGTATTTCCCATTTCCCCCCAGTTTTTCCCATTTTCCCCCAATATTTCCCATTTCCCCCAGGTATTTCCCATTTCCTCCGTTTTTTCCCATTTCCCTTTCCCCCCCGCTATTTCCCATTTCCTCCGCTCCTCAGGGATGCTCTGCCACATTTTTTTTTATTTTTTTTTTTTCCAGGAGCAGCTCAGCGGTGCAGCTAAAGCTCCCTCCAAACATCAAAGAGCTGGAAGAGTAAAACCCATCAGAATTTTCCTAATCAAAACCGCACGTAATTGTCAAGCCAAGGCAGATAACAGAAGTCGGGCAATCTCTGTGAACCCCCAGCTTCACTCAGACTTAGCAATTAAGCACCGGCTGCTGCTCCGAGGCTGGGGGGGAAAAGTCGCAGCTCGCCAGCACCAATTAGCAGCTAATGAACTTCAGCAATCCCCCTGGAAATGGGGGGGCTGGAGATAAAACCGGCACCAAAATACCACCCGCTCTTTAAGCCGGCCTAAACCCGCGCCTCCGCTGCGGGGGATGCTCTGTGTCCCACGGAAAAGGAGAAAAGCTCGGAATTCCGGGGAAGGTTGGGTTGGAAATGTTGATTTTTCCCAGGTCAGTCGGCAGCACGAGGGAGGGAAGGAGGGAGCCTGGAATAATTTCAGCAGCGCTGCCATTCCACGAGAAATCAGAGCCCGAAAGGAAGTCAGTCAATTTAAACCCGCTCCTGAAGGGGAATAATTAAACACTCCAAAGATGTGGGAGAATTTTAAGCAGTCAGCAAGGATTTAAAGACAACATATCATTCCTAGCAGGAATAATAATAAAAAAAGAGGGAATGTCGGCAGACGGTGCTGAGTGAAGGGAGCCTCAGTCAGTCAAAGCTGGCTCACCTTGGCAGCCTGGAGGGATGGAAGTGCTGCAGAAAAAAGCCTGGTGCCTCAAAAATTGCGGTGCAGGATCTGAGAGAAGTGTCTGGGATAGGGGAATTTAAATGTAAGTCGGAAAAGAAAGGGGGAAGGGGAAAAGAAAGGAGAAAGGGGGAAGAAAGATGGGAAAGGGAAGGGGAAAAGAAAGGAAAAAGGGGGAAGAAAGATGGGAAAGGGAAAAGGGGGAAGAAGGATGGGAAAGGGAAAAGGGGAAAGGAAAGGGAAAAGGGGAAAGGAAAAAGGATCCAGAGGATTTGGTGCCTGGTGCTGCAGGGTGTCTGTGGCAGGCCTTGGTGACACAGGAGTCCCGGGATCTGTGCAGGAACATCTCCTGCCAGGACATTCCGCAGGGGGGGCAGGAAAAACTCAGTGGGGAAGCAGAGCAAGGAGGTTTCCAAGCCTAGGAAAACACTGGAGGCTGCTGAGTGCAGCACACTACAAAGGGAATTTCAGATCCATCCCGGGCTCCTGGATGAGAGAAGCACAAAAATCCTCATTTCTGGGTTTTTCTGGATCAAGGGGAAAAGAAGTCTCTGAGCACAGAGCGGAGGCACCTCTGAAGTGCCCCATCATCCAAAATTTTTATTGTCACAGAATCCCAGACTGTGCTGGGGTGGAAAAACCTTGAAGATCATCTCATTTTACCCCCTGCTATAGCAGGGACACCTTCCACCATCCCAGGCTGCTCCAAAACCTGTCCAGCCTGGCCTTGGGCACTGCCAGGGATCCAGGGGCACCCTGTGCCAGCCCTGCCCACCCTGCCAGGGAGGAATTCCATCCCCATTCCCATCCTTCTCTTTCATTATCCCTTCCAGAGACCGAATCAGCCTGACCACATCATCAGGTACATCCCTGGAGCAGAGGAATTTTTGCAGGGAAAGATGAGCCAAAGGTTCCTCGTGGCAATGAGAGTAAAATTGTCACCATCCCCCGTATTCCAAAGGATTTCCATGTGCAATTTGGATTACAGGAAGGTGCCTCTGTGAGCATTACTCAGTGCAAGAGTTCAAAGAGTTCAATCTCACAACTCCTGTGAAAGAGAGATCCGAGGCTCCAAAGATATCCAAAGCCTCATCTCAGCACCAGGCACCTGGAGAGAAGAGCTCACAGCAAACAAGATTTATGTGCACCGAGGAAATCAAAGCTCTGTGTAAGCTTTTTGGGAGGTAATTAATATATTTTGGCATTCGGGCACATCTGACACAGCAGAGAATGTGCTGGACTCTGGCAGAATCCAAAGGGCTGAGTGGAGTGACCAGGAAAGAAACTCAGCCTGCCCTGAGCTTCCCACCCCAAGCAGGTGTTGACCTAAATACAGATGAGGAAGTGGCTGGAAATATCAAAGGTTTTGTGTTCAGGGAACTCCTGCTCTTTCCAAATCTCTCAAAGCACCACAGAACTGTTAAAATTGGCAAATAAGTGAGAATTCTTGGGAAAGGCATGCAGGAAAGGAATTATGCAAATGTGCAGATGATGGAAACAAAGATCTGGTGGGAGGATGGGAGAAAGGAGCCTGAACTCCTAAAAAGTCCATGACTTTCCCTTCAGAGGGGTAAAAACAATCTCCTGGAAGATCACATACCCAAAAATAAACACATCAGACAGTTCTTGGTGATGGGGGATGAGCATCGAGCAGGAGGTAAAAAAAAAAAAATATCTCCAGGCACCCCCATTTGTGAATGCCTTCAGAAAAAGCAGGGAAAGGTTGAAAAATCAGCATTTTTGGGCACTCTGAGGACACAGTGCAAGCCCCAGCACCTTCCCTGATTCTTCCAGAGCCTGGAAGTTTCCTGTTGTGTTGTCACATCCTGACCCTGCTGATCTGGAGTAAAACCAAGGTGGAGCCAGGCTGGGACACGAGCAGTGGGGATTACTGGAATCACAGGGATCAGCTCTTCCCAAAAAGCTCCACCAGGAATGGGCTCACTCAGGAGAGGGATGGATTCCCTTTGTTCCTGCCTCACCTCCCAGTGCAGGGATTTTTCATGGAAGGGAATCAGTGCAGGGCCCTTCATCCCCCAGCAATTCCATCCCAGCTCTGCTGCTGCTTTGCTGCTCCCTCCCAGAAGCTCCATGGTTTGGAGCAGCCTGGGATGGGCAGGACATGGAGAAAATCCAGAGTGAGGCTCCTCAACACCCTGGATCCCTCTGGAGTTCTTGGGAACTGATGGCTGAGCTGAAACAGCACCAAATATTCTCAGCAGCCCCAGGGGAAACACTGAGAGCTGATCTCAAAATTGTAGAATCATGGTTTAGACTGGAGGGAACCTCAGAGCTGATCCAATCCCACCCCTGCCATGGCAGGGACACCTTCCACTGTCCCAGGATGTTCCAAAACCTGGCCTTGGGCACTGCCAGGGATCCAGCGGCAGCCACAGCTGCTCTGGGCACCCTGTGCCAGCCCTGCCCACCCTGCCAGGGAACAATTCCTGCCCAATATCCCATCCAGCCCTGNCCCCCCCCAAGCTCCCCAGCCTTTGGGGACTGTCCCCTCCCTTCCAGGGCCACAGCTGGCAGTGGAGTGGTTTCATTTCTGCAGGCACTGGGGCTCAGAAATGGTAAATATTTTTGGCAGTGACCACAGTTGCTATTGCCACGCACTCCGCTCCAATTTTTGTTCCTGTCTTCCACTCCAGCACCATCCAAATGCTGGTGGAAGGGGGTTAATTTCTTAATTTAGGAATCATTAGTGAGAGAAATTGCACTGCGCAGCTGTCTCAGGTCTTTAGGAAAATGCCTGGAGCAGCTGCAGATTTGTGATTCGGCTTGACCAGCTCTGCTCTCATCCGTTTGACACCAACAGCAACAGTCATTTGGGGTCAATTAAATGTTTTCTTCTTTGTTTATCACCATAAGTCTTAATAATATATCTGGCAGCACGAGTCCATCTGAAGAGGAGGCCACCACATCCATAATGGATGGGAGCTGAGTGGATAAACAGCACAAGGCCTGGCATTCCCAGCTGAATTCCTGCTCTCCCCAGTGCTTTGCTGGCTCACGGGGCCCTGCAGCAGCTTTGGGTGCAGGGTTTGACGTCTGCAGTGACTGCAAACATCAGTTTTAATTGCTTTTCTGTGCCCCTGAGGAGGCAGCGCTGTCAGCACAAAATTGGGGGTGATTACACAGCAGAACAGAGGCTGCTGCTGCTGCCTGCCCGTCCCTGCCCCACGAAATGCCAGGCAGGAGGGAGCCCGCACTGCAGCTCGTGCTGGAAAGCCTGGAATCCTGTGGAATTCCTCGGGAGTTTTGAGGAACTCAAAAAAAAAAAATAATTCCTTGTTTGCAGGAGTTAATTCCCGTGTTCCTGCTGCGGCTGCCGTGCCCTGCAGCCCTCGTGGCTCTGCAGCAGCCGCTGCAATCTCTCCTTCATTGGCTTCTTCTTTCATTGAATAACCCCACACCCGGCCTTCCCTCAGCACAGGCTGATCAAGATTTCGACGCCGTCTCCCTCAGCGTTCTCATTTGGAAGCCGGGGAAGTTCAGGCTGGATGAAAGCTGGAAAATTGGCCAGGGATCGATGGCTGCACATCAGCTTGGCAGCCAGGAACCAGCAGAGCCTGGGGGGTCAATAGTGGGGCTGGGATGGGTCAATATCTTCATCGGGAGCAGGCAGAGCCACCCTCAGCAGCTCTGGGGCACCACGGGGTTAGAGGGGGTGATGGACACAGCTCCATTCCTGGGGGGCCTGAGGATGGGACCGACAGGAACTCCACAGAATTCAACAAGGGCTGTGGATATTCCTCATGCTGGGCACCATTCCAGGCTGGGAATGATGGGCTGCAGGGAAAACCAGCACAAAGTTATCCTGAGTAATTCAAATTCCATCCTATGCTGGGGGAAACATGGATGGGGATGGTCCCCATCCCCTCAGCAGCTCTGGGGGCACCACGGGGTTAGAGGGGGTGATGGACACAGCTCCATTCCTGGGGGGCCTGGAGGAGCCTGAGGATGGGGCCAGGAGGAATTCCACAAAAACTGTGGATTGTCCTCATGCCTGGCACCATTCCAGGCTGGGAATGATGGGCTGCAGGGAAAACCAGCACAAATTCATCCTGAATAATTCAAACCCCACCCTGCACTGGGGGAAACATGGATGGGGGTGGTCCCCATCCCCTCAGCAGCTTTGGGGACACCATGGGATTAGAGGCTGATGGACACAGCTCTGCTCCTGAGCAACCTGGGGCAATTCCAGCAGTTCCACAGAGTTCAATGAGAAATAGGGATTGTTCTCATGCCTGGCATCATCCCAAGCTAGCAAAGCAGCCCCCAGCACCCTCACCCTGAATATTCAAACCTTATCCTGCATGGGGGGATCAGGGCCGGGAGGCTGCAGGGAATTGCCATTCCCAGTGCTGGGCAGGGTGTCACAATTTGGGCACCGCCAGTTTTGGGGCCCTGAGGTCAAGGGTGATGTGGGAAAAGCAGGGATGAGACAACACCGAGGTGTTTGGGGTCTGTGGGTTCTAATCTGTGGGGTTCATATGCTTTTCTTTTCCACAGCCTTCCATTTCCATGGGGAAAGGCCAGGGGATACCGGTCACTGTGGCCACCAGTGGGCTTGGGGGTGACCCAACTGTGTCCTTGTCCTGGTTTGAAAGACAGGAGTCTGCTAAGGAAGGCAGGAGCCTCTCTTGAAAAGGGAAATGCAAACCCCCTCCCTCCAAATTATTATCATTTTGAAATTAAGGGGCTCTCAGGCAAAGATATGGGAATGGGAATAACAGTTCTTTACTAGGAAAATTAAAATAGAAATAGAGAATTACAGAGAACAAACCCAAAGCAGTGCAGAGTGAGGATCCAAGCTGCCCCGTCAGTCAGTCAGGGGTTGGGGCAGCGCCATCCCATGGGGGCTGCATCCTCCTGCAGTGACAGATGTGGCTCTGCTGCAGCAGTGCTCCTGGAGAAGGGGCAGTTTTCCTCCCCAGGCCCAGGGATGATGTGCAAGGCTCTGGTTTTCCTCTGGGATGCAGTGGGAAAAGGCTGCTCTGGTGTTCCCAATGCCAGCTTGGATCCGGGTAGGAAATGCTGGGCTCCTCCCCCTGGCTGGAGCATCTCCCCATGGGATGATGGAATTGGATCAGCCATGGCCTGGGACTGCATGGCCATGGACAGGAGAGATCTCCTGGAGGGAGGATGGGCTGTGGGGCAGATAAAGAACACTGCCCCAGCTGGGTTAACAGCTGGCCATGAACAGCAGATATCTGCACAGAGATCAGCAGCACTGCCCAGCTGGGGTAACACATGGGGACAGCATTCACACTTTTGGGCACATCCTCCTTTTGCTCCAAGACAGCCCTTCACCTTCCTGAAGGACAAACAGGACCAGGGACACCTTCCCAGAAGGTGCTGAGCTCCCCAGAGGAGCAGTGGGAATTCCCTCTGGAGCTTTCCAAGCCTTGGCTGGACACCACCATGGATTTTTGACCTCCGTTTGACCAGGAGCTCCTCAGCAGCACCTCCACAACCCCTCAGTTCAGGTGGGAATTTCAGAGGTTTTCCATCCTTATTGTGGGCACCCCTGCAGCCCCCCCTGCTCACCCATCATCCCAGCTTTCAAAACCCAGCCAGCTTCCCCTCCTAATCCTCACCTAAGTGTCCTCCAGCCAGCCTTTCTGCCAGAAATTGGGATCGTAATGTGCTGTAATCACATAATTCCTGTCAGGAAAAGTAAACAGGGATGGCTGAGTGATTTCCAAACAACACACTAACGGCCAAACTAAGGAAAAAAATCCTCCTACTCCACTTCTCCCTGAATTTTTCTTGAGCCACTCTTTTGCTGTTCATATTTATTGTAGGTTTTCGCCTCATTTTTAGGTTTATTTACCCCGAGCTAATGAATAACACGGTGAACATATGCTATAAACCACCATTAAGATGAAATTTGGAGAAAAGAAAATTACTTTAGTGGCAGAGCTGAGAGGATGTGTAACCACTAAATGCCCAGCGCTGATATTTGAAGGCTCCTTAGGAGAGCTCTCTTGGGATTTCTCGGTCAAATAAAATGAGGTATTTTGTAGGAATTCTCCTCTCAAAGTTAGACTCGTTTTTCTAACAGTCTGATGCAGATGCTGCTCTGAAAAAAAAAGAAAAAAAGTCAACTATGGACTTTTTCCATCTTGAAGGTTTTGAATCTCATTTTTCCTGATTATCACAGCTGTTCCAGGCAGCAGGGTGAGCCCTGCCAGCAGATGAGACCTTGTACACCAATTTTAGAGGGGGTTGGGGCCATCTTGCAGCAAACTCAAGCATGGAAATCTACAGACGTGGAAAAAAACATTTGGGGAGAATTTCATCCAGCATGAGCACAAAAGTGGCTGAAAATTTGGGGTTTTCAGAGGAGCTGTGAGTGACTCGTTGTCAGAAGGAAAGGCCCCAAGAAGGCTTTTCCAAAGCACATCTGTCCAATGTTGTTAAACAAGCTGGTTTCATGTGGAAGGAGCTGCAAACATCTTGGAGGATGGGGTTAGAGCCCAAAATAAGCCTGAAAAGGATTATTTGTTGTTCAAATGGCACCAATCCAGCGGGATAAGGGGGAGTCTCTTCCATGATTGCACTCCAAAGGAAATGCTGGGTTTTGGGAGCAGGAGCTGCAGTCCATTCCAGCAAACATCTGCTGACTTCCAACAGACCTTGAGAACCTGCTGGCCATAAAGGGAAAAAAAACCCTTCAAGAAACAGGCAGGGAAAGCTAATCAGGCTCCTAAACCTGCCAGCTCCAGTGACAACATCCCAACCCAGGCCCAGAATTCTGCAGGAATACAAAACACCACGGGCACAGGCGAGCCAGGAACAGCTGGAGTCACCAACATTAACTCCAGGATCAAAGGTGGAGCTGCCACAAACCCTTGGAAAGCAGCAGGAGGAGTTGCCAGGCAGCTGTGGCACAGCTGGGAACTCCATCATCCTGGCAGGAACAGCTTTGGGAGGGCATGGCTCGGGCTTGTGGGCACGGAACATTGGGATCCAAGGCCTGGAGGGAGGCTCCAGACACAATTCCCGTGCCTCTCCCTGGAAGTGCAGCCCGTCTGAGCACACACAGAGCTTCCCTGAGCGAGCCAAAGGTGTTACTTGCTCAGGGCACTGAGATCTGAGCTCGCCTCTGGAGGAGTTTTAGGAAAAGTTATTCCCTGCTTTTCCTGCTGGGGAGGAGCAGCCACATGTCTGAGGCTCTGCAGGGCCAGGCTGTGTTTGCCTGGTGAATCCAGGGTGGATTTTGGTGTGATCTCAATTATTGATTCCTTCCCCTGGCCTGGAATTCCCTCATGATTCCAGAGCCATGGAATCAGTCACGGAACAGCAGGCGCCTCTTAAGCTGAACTTCTGGTTTTTACTGGGAGAGGGGGAAGTCCCAAAACCAGGATGTCATTGGGGTTTTCTTGGGATTGCAGGTGGCAAATTCCAGGGAGTTCAATGGGTTTGACAGCTACAGAGGAGCTGAAGGGAGAACACGTTCCTTGGAGCAACCAGTGATTACTCTGAGGTTCACAGGATGTGCCAGACTTAAATCCTCAGGTTTAAAGGATGCCAGACTTAACTCCTTAAGTTTAAAGCAGATGCCAGACTGAATTCCTTAGGTTTAAGAGAGGCACCAGTCTTAACTCCTGAACTTTCCTTCCTGGAATCCTTCCTGGAATCGTTAATCATTCCTGGAATCCTTCCTTCCTTCCTGGAATCCTTCCTTCCTGGAATCCTTCCTCCCTTCCTGGAATCCTTCCTTCCTGGAATCATTCCTGGAATCCTTCCTTCCTTCCTGGAATCCTTCCTTCCTGGAATCCTTCCTCCCTTCCTGGAATCCTTCCTTCCTGGAATCATTCCTGGAATCCTTCCTTCCTTCCTGGAATCCTTCCTTCCTTCCTGGAATCCTTCCTTCCTGGAATCCTTCCTCCCTTCCTGGAATCCTTCCTTCCTGGAATCCTTCCCGTAATCCTTCCTTCCTGGAATCCTTCCTTCCTTCCTGGAATCCTTTCTTCCTGGAATCCTTCCTGGAATCCTTCCTTCCTTCTTTCCTGGAATCCTTCCTTCTTTCCTGGAATCCTTCCTTCCTGGAATCCTTCCTTCCATTTCCATCCTTCCCTGGACAGCTCCCGTGGGTTTTTCCTTTCCCAGGCTTGCTGTGGCTCCATTTCTGGCAGGAGGAGTCCCTGTGATCCCCCTGTGCTCCAGAGCTCCCAAACCCCCAGCTCCAGCCCAGCTCTGATGGCTGCACCTCCAGCTCTCAGTGTTTCCTTGTCTCTTCCTCCAGCAATGCCACAAAAAGCTCTGGTTTCATTTCCTCCCTTTCATCCTGGCATTAGCTCTGCAAACAACCTCCTGCTTCCTCCTCCTCCAAACTCTGGCAACCTCAGCTGCCTGGGACCAGCATTTTGTTTTCTCAGGTCACAGCTGCTGCTTTGTTTGTTCATTAAAGACACTCTGCTCTCTGCTGTGATCCCACAGCACTTTCTTCTTTGCCACCAGGGTCCTAAACTTAATGACAGGGGAGTTTTTTTCTGGAGGCTGAACAGGAGACTCAGGAAAAGCATCCAGCTCAAGAGGTGCTTGTACCTGGAGAGGCATCCAGGAGAGCAGGGCTGGCTGTTCCGGCAGCCATGAATGACAAATAATTTTTTTTTTTTTTTTTTTTTGCTCTTGGTGATGTTAAATCAATTTATTTTCAGAGCTGCTGCACTTCTTACACCACTCCTCTGCTTTGCTCAAAACATCTTGTGCTGCTCTTGAATCATGGAGTGGTTTGGGGTGGAAGGGATCTCAAGGTTTGTCTTGTTCCACCCCCTGCCGTGGCCAGGACACCTTCCACTGTCCCAATGTCCAGCCTGGCCTTGGACAATTCCAGGGATCCACGGGCAGCCCCAGCTGCTCTGGGCACCCTCAGGGCCTCCCCACCCTCCCAGGGAACAATCCCTTCCGTGTGTCCAACCTAAACTCTGTCCCTGTGAGCCACTCCCTCTTGTCCTGTCCCCAGTTCCTAATGATCTCCGTGCTCAGTGGTTTCCAGAGATCTGAGTCCAGGGCCCCGGTGCAGCTCTGCCTTGGCAGCTCAGGGATGCTCCTGCAGAGCCCAGGCAATGCAGGTCCATGCTTCCTTCCCCCCTCAGTGCAGCCCCTGCTGCCATCCCCAGCTGGCCCTGCCCCAGCAGGAGCTGTCCTAGGGTTTAAACTGAAGCTTGGCTGTGTCAGGAGCTGTGTTAAACCCTTTATAGCTCGGTAAATAAGCTGAGTTTGGTGTGGGATGTTGCCTCTGTGCTGTTTCATCTCCCTGCCCTTTCATGAAACCATCAGATGAATGAATTGCAGGCAGCTCTGCTTATTCCTGCCTGGCCCTCTCCCTTTGGAACCCTTGGAAGGGTTCCAGGCAGGCTCTGAGCAGCTCCTTAGTGAGGAAACACCACCCTGAAAGTGCAACACAAATTAAAATTCCAGGGAATGGGGCAGAAGTGCCCCTGGCATTGCATTTTCCACAGCCAGGTCAGAGATCAGGCCTCCAGCCCAGCACAGCAGCGTCCTTCCAGCTCCCAGAGCTGCAAGTTCATCCCTTCTGGTATCCAGTGATTCCTGGGAGAAGGTTTCACAGCCTCTGGAAACACAAAACCCTCCTCACCTCTTAATCTGTCCATTCCCCAGCCCACTCCAGGCACCTGCTCCTGCTTTCCTGGCCCTGGATCCAGCTCCCTGTGCTGCTCCCCATCCCTGCCCTCCCACCCTGCTCCCCCTGCACCCAGGGCTGCCCACACCCGAGGCACTTTCATTCCCTCCAAGGTCAGGAATCTCCTGAGCTCCTCCTGGCAATTCCCAGCTGTCACTTAAACAGAGACACTTGTTTCTTCATGCAGAAAGCTGAATCTTTATTCAAACAGCTCGAATTTATAGGAATATCAGAAGGCACCGTGTTTTAATCGAATTGGGCAGTAAAGCAGCAAAACTCAGCTCCCTGGCTGGCCATGGTTGGTGTTCATGTCCATCAACTTTTCTCTTTCTGGATAGTTTCCATTTTTTTCTTCACGGATTCTCACGGGATGTACTTCTTATTTTTGCAGGTGTGAATTGTTTTCTCACAAGAATAGATTGTTATGCAAACTGATTCTTATTCTTACGACTCTTTTCTCATGGGAGCTCGAGGCTAGCTTAGTTAGAGCAGCAAGGTCTAAGCCGTGTTTTACAAGGCCTTTCTTTGGAAAGGTTTTACCAGCCCCCACAGCTGCAGTTACCTCTGCAGCATTCCAGTGCCCTGGAACACTCCTCACACCCACAGCCACCCCAAACCCATCCTCCAGGGGTGGCTGTGCCTGCTTTGGTGGCTCCCCAATTCCAGCACCACCCAAGAGCTGAAGGGAGCCCCCAAATGGTGCCCTCGAGGTTCCCTCCTCTCCCTGCATCAGGAGATGCTCCCTGTCTATCCCTCACCTGGTTTTGCTTCAGCATCCTCCCAGTCCAATGGGAAAAGTCCCTCTATTCCCAAATATCATTTTTCTGGAGCCCACCAGCTGCACCTCCTTCCTCCTAAACCCTCCCAGCTTCCAGCATGGCAGGGCAGGATCCTTAACAAGAAATTCCAGTTTCTCTCCCAGCCCTGCAAAGAATTCCAGCCCTATCCTTTTCCCTCCTCACCCCCCTGGCTGCAAGGAGACCCCACTGATCCATTCTCCTTTCCCAGCCCAGGAAGGTGGGAAACCACAGAGGGAGAGGAACAGGAATCCCTTTGGCACCTGGATGCTTTGGGAAAAGGCACATTGAGGTGGAGGAGCCACCCTGAGTCAATCCCATGGGATGGTGGGGTGGATATTCAGGGAGCAACAAAATTTGGGGTGTGGGATCTCCAGACCAGCACTGGAGGAGCCTCAGGGAGCTCAGATTTTCTGGGAATGCTGGGAACTGCAGGAGCAAAGCTGCTCTGGATCCCACCTGCTCCAGGCTCGGAGCAGGAGAATTATCCCAGCCAAAAATCACTGGTGCAGCATCCCCAAAGCAACAGCCTCCCAAAAAAGTGGCTTTTGATAGAACCCAAACTGCTGCTCGTTAGCAGAGCCTGCTGATTACAAGGCCCCCTCTGCATCCCAGCTTTACCCCCTTTCCAGCAGATACCCAGGGTGGCTTTGGGCCATGGTGGCTGTCCCCCTGTCACCTGGGGGTGTCCCTACCCAGCCCCAAGCCCAGCAGGAGCAGGGAAGCAGCAGCAGAGCTCTCCTCCTGCCTTTCCCTGGCTCTGTGCTGCTGGAATTTTAAACAGATTATGTAAGTGGCTCTCGTTTAATCCAGCTGAACTCTCCTCTCCTCATGGCAGCGAGATCAAAGCACTGCTGGGGGATGAGCAGGGTGCAGCAGGGCTCTCCCCCTGCATCTGCAGTGGGTGACAAAGAGGGGACACTTGCCAGGCCACCACACTTCACCAGCTGCTTCTGAAAACCCTCCACAGCAAAGCAGCAGAGCTTTTCTGTGGATTCCTCGAGGCCTTCCCTTTGTCCCAGAGATGCAGGACATGCCTGTGGATGTGGGAGCTCCTCAAAGACAGAGCAGCTCTCTCTCTGTGTGTCTCTCTCTCTGCAATTTATAGAGTTTACCTTTTTCATTCCTTCTCCTGAAGGCTGACATTTAAAAATGTGTAATTGTGTTTATCCCTGGCAAGCTGTGAATGGCTCCCCGGGCTGGCCGTGCTTCCTGCGCCGCTGGATAAATTACACTGACAAGCCCTTATTACAAAGGGAAAAATAAGTTAATGGAAAAGCAAAGCAGAAAGAGATGCATAAAAATCCCCGAGTGGCCGAGTCAGCAGAATTGCCCCCACGTGAGCGTCATTGCCAGGGTTTAATTAAACAGAGATCGATCGTGGGGCTGAGGGGGAGCCGGGGGGGTGCACGTGCAGGCCAGGAATTGGCACTTTTGGGCTGGATTTATTTTTTTGATAGCCAGGAGTTATTGATATTTCACTGAAGGCTGCCCTGGCAGCGTGGATCAGGGAGGGAGAGGTGCTCCCAAGCTTCCTGCCTTCCTCCCATCTCATCCCAGGGATGGCTGGAATGCCTGGCTGCTCCTTGGGAAGGGTTTGGGTGCTGCAGAAAGGCTCTGGGAGCTGCAGAGGTTGGAAATGCCTCGAGGTGTGAGCAGCAAATCCACACAGCAGCACCAGGAAATGGGAATCACCTTCCCAAAACAGCCCAGGATGCCTGGAAAGGCTGAGCTGGAACAGAGACCAGGCAGAGCAAAAGGAATAAAATGGGTATTTATTGAAAGGAATAAAATCAGTTTTTATTGAAAGGAATAAAATCAGTATTTATTGAAAGGATCCACCTTGGGCAGTGCAAGAGCTGCACCCAAATCAAATCCCAGCTGGATCCTGGTCACGAGTTTTACACTTTGATAAGTTTTGGTTCCTCCACACATTGGGGTCAGTGATCCACCCACAGCCCCAGGCTGTGCAGGCTCAGCCCCTGCCTTGCCCCCTTTCCCTCGCTGCTGTTTCTGCTTTTTGGGTCCCAGTTGTCCTTGATTCTCCAGCCAGAAAGGAATTGTTTTGTCTGACTGCCCTGTGAGGAGAACTCACCAACACCTAACGTGAAGTTTCAGAGTTACACACTAAGAGCAGAGATTCTGGAAAATAGAAAAGCTGAAACCCAAGGCATCAGCAGGATGCTTTGGGAAAAAGCAAATCCACACAGCAGCACCAGGAAATGGGAATCACCTTCCCCAACCAGCCCAGGATGATTTGGGAAAAGGCATTTCCATGTGGAGGAGCCACCCCAAGTCACTCCTGAGGGATGGGGATGTGGATATTCCAGGAGGAATCCTGCCCAGCACCATTTGAGGGGTGGGATCTCCAGGCCAGCCCTGGAGGAGCTTCAGGGATCTCAGATATCCCAGGAATGTTGGGAACTGCTGGAGCTAAGCTGCTCTGTATCCTCCAACCCATCCCTGCTGATGGCTCCAGGGGGCACAGAGCTGGGTCTGAATTCTGATGGGACCCTGAAATCCCCGAGGATCCTTGTGGGATCCAGGCTTGGAGGCAGGGAAAACTGGCTGGCTCTGCCTGAATCCCCTAATCCAGATCCCAAGGAAGAGCTGCTGGCTGTGGGGTTGGGAATTGCCTGTCATGGCACCTGTGGCTCTGTCCTGCTGTCTGTCTGTCCAGCTGTGTGTCCCTGTTTTCCCACAGCCTCTGGGATGAAATGCCAGCCAATCCTGGAGGAGAATCGCTGCTGGGAATCCAAAGCAGATCCTAAAAAAAGCCCAAAATGGCCGGGAATGCTCGGCTGGAAACACCAACAGGAGCTGGGAATGTTCCCTCCAGGGACACCGAGCCCCTTCCCTGTCCTGCCATTCCCATGGAACCACCAACAGCACCACAACACTCGGGGAGGCATCAGGTGGAGTGTGCAGAGTGAGCTCCCATCCCCACATCCACTGGAATTCAAGCACCTTGGGAGCAGAGCAGGGGAGCTCCAGCTGCTGGAAATTCCACACAGCTCCTTTCATTTCCACACATTTTTCCTGCCTAATTGGAGCGAGCAGAGCTCAGGAAGGAGCCGGACACGATCCATGACTCATTCCTGAGGGAGGGAGGGAGGGATGCAGGGATTGCTCCCAGTTGCACCAGTCTGCTCTTACTGGGCGTAGAAGGAGGAACCTGTCATCTCCAGGCACCCCCAGATCTCATTTGGGTACACAGCATGAGAAAATTCCCATTTTTTTTCTGTTTCAGGTGTAGCTGTGCTGTTTTTCCTCACCTCCCCCTCAGCAGCAGCACCCAGGCTGGGCTCCTGTAAATGTTAGCTGAGGCTCAAAGGAAAGGAAACAAAACCCCAAAAAAAAACAGAGGAATAATTCCCATTTCTGTGCCGCCTTCAGATCAGTCCCACAGCCCCGACATCTCCCACTAATGACTGAAAATCCCTTTTCCTTGCAGCCTGGACACCAATCAATACTCCACAAGCAATTCCAGGGCTCGGCTCGCTCATTAAAGCCCCAAAATTCCCGTTCCTGGGGAAGTGGGTGGCACAGCCAGTCACAAAGAGCCCAGCAGGACCTGCTGCAAGCCGGGCTGGAAAGCAGGAATCATCCAGAAAAAGCTGTTTTCCCAGCCTAGGGATGAATCCTGAATCCCAGTAACCACTGGAGAGGCTCCAGTCCTGCTCCAGGAAGTGATGGAGAGCTCATCCTGAGCCCAGGCATTCC
The DNA here is from genome assembly GCA_013397375.1 of Toxostoma redivivum. NCBI lineage: Eukaryota > Metazoa > Chordata > Aves > Passeriformes > Mimidae > Toxostoma > Toxostoma redivivum. The sequence goes on from VXBI01014400.1 coordinate 46,715, forward strand.
CAAAATTCGCTTTTCCATGAGCAAGGACTGCTCTGTGTTTGCTCTGTGTCTCGGATGTGGCCAGAGGGGCTCCAGCATCACGCACCCATCCAGGGGCCATCCCTGCAGGAATTCTGGCTGGGAGAACACCCAGCAGGAGCAGGCTGGAGCAGGAGCCCGAATCTCCCATCAGGGATGGTGCCTGGGCTTTTCCAGCCAGGAAATTCCTTTCTTTTAAAGTTGCTTTGCTTAATTACTCCGGGATACATCCGAAAATACGAGTGCCAGGAGCCTTTGAAGTTCAGAGAGCCCCAAGCAGGTGCCATAATCCCTGATCCTAATCCTGATGGCCAGGAAACCTCGGCTGCCCTTCCTCCCGGGTGAGGTTTAAAATCCAGTCATTGTCTGCTTTCCTGGGATGAGATTTGGGATCCCACTGACCTGTTCATGGATACCTTGGCTTGGTTGGGGCTGATTTTTATCTCCCCAAAATCTTGTGGGAGCACCCAGGAGGGCAGTGGGTGTTTCTCCCGTGGAGGAACATTCCATCCATCCCTGGAAAGGAAGGAAGGAAGGAAGGAAGGAAGGAA